>CM010611.1:14669512-15114512 GCA_003430845.1 Xanthoceras sorbifolium
TTCAATTCTGGCCCTTTGGTATACTCAACATAATGCAGGACTGGAATATGGGTCGTTCGACCACAGTGGCTGTCTGTCGAACATAACTCCCACCCTAGAACGAATCCTAAGTGGTACGTATCTCCCTACTCTAGGACCGAGTGTTCGGTACCTAGAGAGGTATATAACTCCTTATCCCAGGAACGAATCCTTAGGAAAGTACGTGTCTCCTTACCCAAGGACGAATCCGTGAGGAGGTACGTGTCTCCCTACCCCTGGATGAATCCATGAGGAGGTACATAATAGATCATCAATATCAATATCAATAGCGGTGCAGTACTGCTAAATGAACCCAGCTGGTATACCAACCTCCTATATCCATTTCTATGTCCAAGTATCATAGGGCCGTTTCGATACAATATTTTCAAATACTAACTGTAATTTACAAATCGACGTTCAACTCAACAAATATAAAATTCAAACGATATTATTAAAATATACATATATGATTTCATGGAAAGTAAACAATTATTCATACAATGTTCTAAAACAATTAATTTCAACGAAATCATAATAATCGAAATTCGATCAAAAATAAAATCATTCTAAGGAAAACAATATAAACACATAATTACTAAGTTATTCAAATAAATCGCAGATTCAGACTAAAAATACTTAATACTTTTGTAAAGATTTCGAAAACGGGTGTACACTAACCTGGATACCGTTTTCTTTCCGACAAATCCCTTTTTCCCCCTTTTCTTTCTCCTTTCTCTTTCCGTTTTCTTCCTTTCTTCTTCTTCTTCTTCTTCTTCTCTTCCTCTTCTTTCTCTTTTCTTCTTCTTCTTCTTCTCTCTCTTCTTTTTCTCTCTCTTTTCCTTTCTCTCTCTTCTTTTCTCTCTCCTTTCTTTCTTTTCTGCCCTTTCCCATTTTATGCTTCTTCTTTTCTGCTTGGCTTCCTCGAGAAGCTTTCTTTTTTATATACAAATTCGGTCATCGCAGTACTCACTGGAGAAGTTCCACCGCTTTCATCGCAAGCACCCATCGCGGTACCATGGTCGCGCTAGTGGTCGCGTTGCTCACTGCCCGAATTTGACATTTTTACCGCAAGCTAGTCAGCGCGATCTGTGGTCGCGGTGACTGGTCGCGGTGCTCACTGCCAAAAATTCCAGTTTTCACCGCGAGCAGCTCATCGCGATCTCTGGTCGCGGTGAGGGGTCGAGGTACTCACTGTCCACTTTTTCCTTCACTTCATACAATCTTTCTGGACCGCTCCATCTGGTCCATCTGAAACCATAAAAATAAACATACATTTAATTACGTTTTACATCCCTCAAATCATACATTTTTATATCCACATATTTAAAATTAATTATTCAAAATTAGGGATGTTACACATTGTGTCCCGTTCTGCCTACATTGGCGGAATGGAAAGTGATTCCCCCTCGCTAGGTATGTGTTGTCTCTTACAGGATGCGGTGGAGATGTGCTTTCCACAATCTACTCCCGATGGGGGTGGCTCTGCAGTAGGAGATGGTATCAACGGGACATCTCCTCCTCTATTCTTTCTAGCTCTGTCTGCCTTTCCACCATTTTGTAAGGTCATGGGGATTGGACGAGCCAACCTGATCGTTGCTACGGGGTTCTACCAGGGGATGGAGGTGATTCGCCAGCAGGTTCGTGGTGGGTGGCTGAACCACCAGTGCAATGGGCGTTGTGTTTGTCGCGAATGGCGCGCTGGTACCACCAGCGCATTCGGTGCCGCCGGTGCGTTTGATATGATCGGCGAGATTGGAGGTTGATGGGATGTAACATCCCGGATTACGGGTGATGATTTTTGATATATGATATATGTGAAAATAAAATTTTTACTATTTGAGGGGGTGTAAATGTAATTAAATGTATGAATGAGAAATGAATAGTGAAAAATGAATGAGAAATGAAAAATTGAAAAACTGAACCAGAGAGCATCGCGACTGGTCACCGCGACCACAGATCGCGACAGCTCGCTCGCGGTGAAAAACGCAAAATCTGGCAGTGAGTACCGCGACCAGTCACCGCGACCACAGGTCGCGATGGCTTGCTCGCGATGAAAATGGCAAAACCTGGCAGTGAGCAACGCGACAGCCACCGCGACCACAGGTCGCGATGGACTGCTCGCGACGAAATTGTCAAAAATTGGCAGTGAGCAGCGCGAGCTCTCGCGCGACCAAGGCGCGCTCGCGACGAAGGCGGTGCGCGCACTCCAGTGAGCACCGCGACCTGGTGGCGCGACCACAGGTCGCGACGGCGGTCGCGGGCAGCGACAGAAATATAAAAAAAAAATTTTGGCTTCTCGTGGAAGCCACAGAAAACAGTTGAGAAAAGAGAAGAGAGACAGACCGAGAGAGAGAAAAAAAAGAAAAGAAAAGAAGAGGAAGAAGAGAAGGAGAAGAGAAAGAAAAGGGAAGAAAAGAAAGAAGAAGAAGAAGAAAGAGAGAGAAGAGAAAAGGAAGTGTAGGAGGAAAGGAAAAAGGGAAAGAAATCGTGGAATCGCGATTTGTTGAACGAAAACACGGATTCGAGGTAGGTGTACTCTCGTTTTCGAAATTGTTTCGAGAAGTAGTTCGTTTACCTTTTTCGTTTAAGTTTTCGATTTCGTTCCTCGTTTTTATTTTCGTTTTCGAATTCGTTCATAGTTTTCGATTTCGATTTTGGTATGAAAAGTGTTTGCGTTATATGAAAATTGATGATTGATGCACTATTATTGATTTCGAACTGATTTATGCTAGATCGCGTTTCGATCGTATTCCGATTGTGTAGATTTTGTTAACAATACATGTTATATTTTGTATGAATATTGTTGATATCCTTGAGAAATTGTGCGAAATTATATTTATGAGTATTGCTTATGAAAATCATTTACTGAAACGGCCATAGGATACTTAGACATAGAAACGGATATAGGAGGTTGGTATACCAGCTGGGTTTTACTGAGCAGTACTGCGCCGTTATTATTGTGTGTGTTGTTGCGGGGCAATCTCGGACAATCACACCGATTTAATGATCGTTGTTGCGGGGCAATCTCGGACGATCACAATGATACTAGCGATTGTTGTTGCGGGGCAATCTCGGACAATCGCGATGATATTAGTGATTGTTGTTCGGGGCAATCTCGGACAATCACGTGAACCCATATTCAGTCCTAGAATGTTTAGTATTCTAGTGGCCCGAAATGAGTGAATTGAAACTGAATCGATATGATTTAATGGATCGAATTCATACGTTGAATTTCAAGTGATTAAATTGTTTAAAAGCTTTGATTTTGACATTAATTGTTTTGGAACTTGATTTAGACAATGAATTCAAAGGTGTGGTTTATTGTCTCTTAAAGTATAATTATATTGTAATTTATTTAATTGAGTTTTAGATACACCCACTAAGCTTTATGCTTAGCGCGTTAGTTGTTTCTAACGCGTAGGTACCAGGAATCCAGAGGAGGCTGAGAGATTGAAGGAGGAGCGAGTTGCAGACCGAGTCACAGGATTGTACAGTGGGTAGCTATACTTTTGTTATGTGTATATATTCTGAAAGCATGCATATACAGGGAATTTGTAAATATTTTTGTAAAATGTTTTGTAATTAACTAGTTTATGATTTCTGTATTCTATTATCAAAATGATTGTAAATGTTTAAGTCTGATTTGTTATTATTTTATAAACTAATTGTGAAAGTCGCACTAAACGGCAGAGTGCGCAACTGATTGAAAGTGATAGAAGTGATTTGTGTAAAAGCAGGTTTTTGGGAAGTCCGAAAAACAAATGGCACTCTGCCGGATTTTTTTTGTAAAAAGTTTATTTTATGTTTTATGGGCTCACACTGATTTTAAAACGTAAAATGAAGTTTTGAAAAGATGTGAAAGTCCGAGTGGCGCGCCCCGGGTCGGTCCGGCCGGGTCGGGTCGGGGGGTGCTACATGGGATGCCTCCGAAGGTCCCCCAATGCAGGGTACGACTCTGCTTCACAGTGTTCTGGAATGGATTCTACGCCTCTCGCCATTGATATGGAGACTCTCTTTTTTGCCTGAAATAACAATTGTTAAAAAATTAAAATGGTTGCTTCTTACCGAGAAACGGAGGTTTGAATCCTCAAATGGCCCCTCCTTCTAGCGCCAATTGTTGACGTGTGAATCTGGTCAACATGATCAATCGGTGAATATAGAAAAACTAAAGGATAAAACTTATAAAAAAGACTGACACAAGAGATTTTAAAGTGGTTCGGCTTTAAGGGAATGCCTACATCCACCGTTCTTAATTTTCAAGCCGAGCTCGCTGGGTGTATTGCTGAGCTCGCTTATGTATGTGCTTTCTGGAAAAATTCGTAACCCTTATAACAGAGGTATCCCGCTCCTTTTATAGTGTGAATGGGCATGAGTCATTCTGTTTTACATGGAATCTGATTACATGATTTAAGGGCGAAATACTATCCCTTAATGGACATAGTTTAATCTAAATGCAATAGCTGATTGTGTGGAATTTGAGAGTGATTGGGAGTCTGCTTAGTTGATCGAATGCAATCCCTGTATTTTTGGAATTCTTCCTTTAATTGAGGTTCCGGGCTGCGTCATCTGCTAGCTGTGGGCTTTGTGGCTAGCGATTTGCGAGCTGTCTCATCTGTGAGCGGTTAGCTTAGCGAAATGTAACACTTTAACTCCTTTGCTGTCCGTTTAGGGCTTCTTCCTTCATCGTTCATCGGGTCGGGGCCTATTCTTCTTTGTAGCGATTCCTTGACCCTTTATGTATGCTGGGCTTTCGCTGGTAGTCTTAGCATTTTGGGCATTTTTGGGCCTGGTGTAATTTAACACACAACACCTTATAAACAAGATTCACAAACCGGTAAAGTATCGATCTTTAACTGACTTAAAGGTCCGCCTTTTACAAGTCTATCTATCCTGTCAAGGTTGATATGCCCAAGTCTCAGAGGCCACAAATACGTTTAATTATCTGGAAAAACTTTCTGTCGTTTTGTTTTAGGTTTTTCAACTTTAAATAATTCAGTATTAAGCAATGATGTATGAATTGACGGTCTTAAAACATACAAATTGTTTTCAATCATACCAGAACAAATACTCAAACCATTTATTGAAACAATAACTGACTTATCTTTAAAAGAAACTAAATAAAATTGTTTAAGCAATCTGGACATAGGAATCAAATTTCTAAATCCAAGAATGTAATAAATATTATCTAATGAAAGAAAACAACTATTAAAACATAGTCTAACTATTCTCACTGCTCATGCTGAAACAACATCCCCAGTTCCAACGCGTATAGTGAAGGACCCCTTCTCCAGCTCTGTCCAAGAATCATTCCAATATAAGAAGAACAAAACTAGTTAGTGGCCCCTAAATCTACTATCCAAGGTGAAGAATCATCTTCTACTAAACAAGATTCAATGATAAGTAAATCTGATTTACTTTTCATTTTCTTCTTATTGGAGAGCTCTTCGAGGTACTGTGGACAGTTCCTCTTTCAATGACCAACTTCTTTTGTAATGGAAACATTTCCTTTTGTTTTGTTAGTCGTGGTGCTCTTTATTTTGGGCTTAGTCTTTTCTTTACTAGTAGACCTCTTCGTCTTCTTGAAACCAGAAGAAGATGGCTCAGCAACATTTACTTCGCCAGTCTTACTTTTGATAGCTCGTCCTGCGTTGGTTACAGGCTCTAGAGGACATTCATCCGTAAGCACAAATTTAAGGTCTTTACAGACCATAATTGCATTCATGTTGTGTTTCCATTTAGATTTGTTTTTATTTCAATTTTTTTAATTAAGGGTATTTTTATTTTTTTTATACTTTTAAAATGGCCAACAATTATATTTAATGGCTAATGACAGAGGAGTCAACTGTTAATTTTTTAATAAGTTGATTCCGCCTGTAAAAAGGCAAACTCCTAATAAGTTAGCTGTAATTTGTCCATTTTTTTAATTATTATTATTTAAAAATTTAATTTTTAATTAGGGATAGTAATGTCATTTTACCATAAGTCATGGTCAAAACCGTTATCTTTGACTAAGTCAACTAGCGGTAGGGTACTAACGTGTAAGCTAAACTCACGATTTCGTTATATATGTTCAAACGTTAGTATACTTTATTACAATTTTTCTATTTATTTAAATACTAAAAAATACAATTTATTTATATATAATTATGTAAAATTATAATAATACCCCTAATAATTTTAAATTATAATTTCTTCCTCTTAAACGAGCTAACTAAATTAATCTGCAACTCGTTTAACTAAATCTGAGACGACCCATTTATATAAATGACTTGATCTGATTACTAACCCAAACCCATTTATTTATATCGGGTTCATATTAGATTCCCGGGTTGTGACCCATGCTACCAGCGTGAGTGTTACTTCCGATTCAGTGTACGTTTGTAAGAGCTTATCTACTTGCCCAAAAGAGCTTATTTAATTCCAAAAGCTCTTTTCACTTTCTTTTTTTTTTGTCGTCTGCTTGCTACCCTAGTAGAGCTTTTGGCGATTAAATAAGCTGTTTTACGTCTATTCGGAGAAGCTCAAATTTTAAGCTTTTCCTAGTAGATCTTTTTGAGTTTTTTTTAAAAAATATTGAAATGTCTTATATAACTTTAGTATTTTTTATAATTCCACAATACCCTTTTAAATTAGAAACCCTAATAACTTAGTTTTTTATCGTATAAAATGTAACTTCACTGCTCTTAACACATTGAATTTTTGAAAATTTATCTGTAACCTGTGAGTTTCTTCTATCTTATATCTTTCTAATCACATGTATGTTTGTTCTACTTTTTTTTTAATTTTTTATTTATAGTTGCCGCACATATATGTTTGTTATACTTTTTTTATTTTTTCTTTACAGTATGTGTTGTCTTGCCGCACATAAATGTTTGTCTGCTTTTTTTTTTTTTTTTTTATATTATATGTTGTCTTACCGTACATGTGTTTGTTATGCCTTTTTTATTTTTTTCTTTTACAATATATGTTGTCTGCACATATATATTTTGCTCTGTTTTTTTTTTATTGTCTATGTTGCCGCACTGCCCGCATATACATAGTTTTATATGTTCTGCTTGTTTAAATTTTTTTATTGTGCATGATTGTATATGGTGTTATGATTTTTATTTTTATCTTTTCTTTTACAATATATATTGTCTGCATGCTACACATATATGTTTTGCTTTATATTATATATTTTTTTATTTCAATAAAAAATATTTTATATATATATATATTTATTATATTTAAAAAATTTTAATGTCTTTTCGGATAATTTTATTATTTAAATTTTTTTTTAAAATTTAATATAATTAAACAACTTACCGTAAACGACTTACAGCTTTTTCTTAGAAAAAGTTATATCGTTTTAAAAGATATACTCGTAAAGTTAGTGCAATTAACACTTAAAATAAACTTAATAGTGAATTTTAGTTAATGGATTCTACTCTCTTGAAACAAGTTTGTGATCCGACCTGAAAAAGAAAACTGGCCGCTTGGAATTGGCCCTCTCAGTTCTTCTCGTGTTGCGCTGCACAATCTTGAATTCTTGATATCGAGCTTGTATTTTTCAATGGAGACACGAAAAAAAGAACAACAACAACATCAATTACTATGGAAAGCAAAAGCAGAACCCGAATCGATGGTCACAGTGACGGTCGGTCGAGTCATGAGCACGCTCCTCACTACTCGCCCCAGAAGGCTCTACGACTCCATTTCTAGCCTCTCGCCCGACCGTAAAACGACGTCGCTCGGTACAACTACATACATAGTCATGTCGTTTTCTCTGATTTTGCAGTTACTTTTTAGTTTAATTCGTTTATTATTATTATTATTTTTTTTTCGCAGGTTCGTTAGACGAGTCGCTGTGGTTTCTACACAAGTACATGAGAGACGCAGCTGAGAGGGAGGAGTTGTTGGACGAGATTCTTGTTCCCATGATTGAACATGTAATAACTACTACCAGAACTTTTTTAAACTTTTTTTTTTCAATTTTTGTGTGTGTGTTCAAGTTGGTATTATTTAAATTAATCAAGTCACTCAAGTGATATAGTAACTAGGAGCATATATTCTGCAATTGAATATCTTGATGGGACATATTTCAGGTTATGTATGGTCCATGGTAACGTTGGAATATCATTTTATTTTTGTAGTGATATCATGGAAGTATTCAAGTTTAGGCTTGTTTTTATGTCACTTGAGATGGACGGGGTTTCGGCATTACTCATAGTAACTGTAGTGACACTACTGGGTATTTTTCGATGCCGGTTCAACTTGTTTAGGAACTGGATTTCGGATATGGATTTTAAATGTGATTTAGTGCATGTTAAAATTGATTAATATTAATGGGTAACGAATTTATTAGAACGGGAAGATTAATAGAAGTTAATGAGAAGTGATATAGTTCTTAGTTTTCATATCATACCGGTTTCATTTTTCCCAAAAGAAAATTTAAAAAATGTGGGAGCATAGTGGTAGGAAAAATAATGAACAAAAAAAAAAAAAAAATTGTTTCTCACAAATCTTGTAATATATGTCAGTTGTGTTTGTTTGTAAAAGCCATCTGCAATTAGTAGTTTGGTTCACATTATGAGAATGAGTGTGTTTTCCAGTCATTGAGGAGTAAGGAGACAAAGCATGGTGGCCAAGCTATGATACTTCTAAATTGGTTATTTAAAGATGAACTCCTTTCCCAAGTTCTGGCCTCAAATCTTGCTAACATTATTTTGAGGAAGGACGATCGTTATGTAACCCTTGGCTGGTGTACCCTTGTGCGTGGTCTTCTGGAGCACGAGAATGTGACGGATCAACAGTTAGTAAATGGTAAAATTACAGATTTTTTGTATTATATTTCTTCATGAATTGTCTTACTCTGATAGGTTCTTGTCTGTTCTGATTATTGACATCTGTTGCTGTGCTTTTATAGCTGTTTGACACGTTTTCATTAGAAGATGGCAAATCGATTTTTTTTTTTTTCATTTTATTTTTTTATCTTTGAACTTAGATTCTTAGGAAGCATCTTTCCTAGTGTTTGGCAAATGTTTTGCTGTTAGGAAGCGTGTTAGGAATGATATTCAAAAGTGGAGGCTTATCTTCTGTCTAAGTTCTTATTCTTGATTTTAAGATTATTGGACTTCCAATATTTCCCCTTCTATGGCAGGAATAAGGGAGAAGTACGATGCTCTGTTGAAGATACTCTGCCCATGTATTCCTCATCTATCATATATTGTCTGTAAAGGAAGGTATAAGTCTTTTCACGTTATCTTAATTATGTCCAGCTCTATTTTTATGGTTACTTTTATGATATGATTGAGTTGTGTTATGTGGCCATACATTTAATTGAGAAACTCGAATTTTGTTAGGCGTTTAGTTGGTTTTCATTTCATACTTTTCTTCTTCATTGCATCTGCTTGTTTAATGTCTTGAAGATGAGTACTTTACGTTAAGCTTGTCTGGTTTAGTTGCTCAAAGCTGTGTTCTCCATATATTTGCAGTTTGAGAATATTAGGAAAATTGACCCCACAGGACATATTATCCTTGTCTGGCTTTTTTTATAGGTGAATTCTGAGATTTTCAGGGCTTCCTTATGGGACTCTTTCTCTAATGAATTCATTCTTCATTTTTCGTTATTCATTTGTTGGGGAAGTGTTGTGGGGTAAATAGGTTTGCTTTGGCCTTCCCCTTGCTTGATGGGCCTTATCCCTTGTTTTCATCAGAAGGCTCCTTTTGTTAGCGTAGGTGGTTTCTTGTTAGCCTATGTGGACTGCTTGCTTATTAAAGGAAGAGACGATCCTCTTACAAGGAAAGAAAACAAAGCAACTGGATCAATTACAGAGCAAATAAATTGCTAATATCACCCTAAAAATCTGTGGAGCAATAAAAGTACTATTGAACTCTTCCTGATGAAGATGGCCTTCGTTCCATTGAAGGTATAGAAGCAATAGGAGGAAGGCTGAATATCTAGTGGATAAGGTGATGAGACAAGATAATTGGCCTACTCTTTTAGAGAATAGATGGCTCTAGCCTCTAGGTAGAACTAAATAGTGAAGAATGAAAGGAAAGCTGGCCTAATGTGGTTGAAGTGAGTTGTTTAGACATTTATAAGGATTTCCTTGAGTCCTTAATTGTTGAAGCTTGAACTTTGATACTGGTTTATTCAGGAATTTACACGTAATTTGCTGAAAAAACCTATTATGGGAAGATACATACTCTTAATATTATTCAGGGAAAAGAGCTACACCTATTATGACTTTTTTGCATCTGTGCCCCTTTTTGCTTTTTTTTTTTTTCCTTATGTACTATGCTTTTGGAGGCAGTATTTATTGTATTTCAATTAAAATTAATGAAATTTATAAATAATTTCACTTTTGGAGGATATGGTTTTGTGACTTTCAATTTTGCTTTATAATTCAGAGTATATAGTGTTTATAAATAAAAGCGAATGTTCAATGGTGTGTTGTGTTCTATGATTCTCTGTCATTTATAATTTCTCAGGAAGAGGAAGTGATTTGTGGCATTTTCTGTATCTTAATTGAGAAATTTCTGACACTTTCATCTTATGTTCAGGTAATATGATTTGTGTCTAATTGTTTGTACAGCACTATGCAGGATGGATTTGAGTTGCCGTCTCGCCTTTCAGTGTCTGCTGCTGATTGTTTTTTATCTCTCACTGAAGCGTTAATAAAAAAGCCTACGGTTTCAAGTGACAGACAAAATACATCAAACCTGAAAGCAGTAGATCAACCAATTACTTCAATAGCATCTGCTACTTGTGAGAAAAAAGTTAAACCAGCTCAAGAATCCTCAGAACACTCAAGCTTGGAAAGAGAGTTTTTTGCTTTGGAATCATCTACAGGACCTGATTTCTCTAGTGCAGAGACTCCTTGCTGTATGTCCTATATGTGATGTTTCCTTGACTTGTATTAGTTGTGTATTGTCCTATATTGCTGTTTAATTGTGGTTGCGTGCTAAGTTGGTGAATTTGGTGTGCTTTTTCTTTGTGACTGTTGTTCATTTTGGTTGTTGCTGTTATAATAATCAGAGGGAAGAGAGAACAGTTTAAAGAAAGATAAAGTATTCCAGAAGTTATATTCTGTTGGTGTTACTATTTATGGATATTCATATGTGTTATGGTATCAAGTAGAAGGTTTTATTAAATAATGTATATGTTTAGGAGGAAAAAATATTGCCAAGGATCTGTATCCTCTTTTTATCTCCTTTTACTTCACATGTATTGATTGCTATCTTTCTTTACTGAACGCTGCTTGAGAGTGAAATAAATTTGATAATTTCTCCGGAATTTAGTTCAATGACTGGAGTAAAGGTATCTAATCAGAAGTTGATACTTTGCTGCTTGTGTTTGTTTCCATGGATGCTATAATTTCTCGAGTGGTTAGGTAAGGCATAATAAATAGTTTGAAACCATATACAAGGTTGTGAAATGATTTAATCACTTTAAAGCTTTTTTTCTTTTATCAAGACATACTTCGAAGAATCTGAGGATAATTCTAGCTGTAATTGTAAACCAAGTAGTTTCGTAAGATAGAACTTGGTGAATGGAACAGATAGGTAAATGGATGCTGACTTCAGAAACTGATCGATCAATCTAGTACACTACTATCATAGAGACATATGAAGTGTCACCATGAAAATGTAAAAATATATGTTCTCTCAAACAGAGTCCATGGTCCCATGGAAAGTTTGTGGTTTTATTTTTCTGGGCGATGAAGGAATTTTAATCTGTCAGATTTATTGCTAAATATGTAAAGTCTGTTGAAACATATTTTTGAAGCATAATCTCAAAAAATAAACATATCCTTCTCAATTATATCCTTGCAATCTTGGGTGGAATAGTCAGTGTTGCAGAAAGCGGCTTAAATCGCCTCTTAATCGCCGGTGAGGCACTAGGCGGTGAGTCACCGCCGAGCTTTGGAGTGCAACGGAGGTTTAGGCGCTTAAGGGGAAAGCGTGGTTGCGGGGGCGGAGTTGCGGCGTCGAATGGCAACTTCCTTGTCCTAACTGAACTCAGTGTCCAAAACGACGCCATTTTGGATGCTGATTCAGATTTATTTTTATTTTTTTTAAAACATTAAACCCCCAAAACGACGTTTAATTTGGGGATTTTTATTTTGAAGTTGAATTTTTTTAATTAATTAGTTTAACATCTAATTTGGGGATTCTTGGAAATTACTTGAAATATTATCAGATCTGCTTCCGGCCGGCCGACTTCCGACAGACCGCTTAATCCCCGCTTAAGCAGCCTAAGCGGTGGATCGCCGCCCGACTAGCGCCTAGCGCTTTCTGCAATGGAATAGTTACATTGAAGTTATCTGTCTTTGTGTTTTCTTTATAAAATTATGGCATATAGTCTTAAGTGATTAGTAGTGAGAGGATAATTTGTGCTCTCGAGTCCAGTAATAATGTCACATCTAAATCTAGTCACTGAGCTTTTGGAGTTTGGTGCTTAAGGGGTTCCTCCCATGACTATCTGCCATCAAATGATTGTAGCCAGTATTTCTATTCTTGTCTTTGACTCTCTCAATTATTAGACATGTACCAACCATTAATAGGCCAGCTACAAACTGAAGCCTTATCCTGATAAGGTCTTTGGCTCTCTCTTAAGAAAGAGTGACATTTTCCTCAATCTTCCATGGAATTTCTCTGCTGTTTGGCTCTGTCCATCTTTATTGGTATACCACAGTTACCTTCAGTGAAGCTTTTCAAGCAATTGACTAAGTTGCAGTTCCACCCTCACATGGAACCCACTCCACTGTTTAGAAGAATTGCAACCTAAATAACAATCCAAGATACTAATTCATTTTGTTGAATATAGCAATGAACTGATCCTATATTCCATTTTAAGATAAAGAATGAAGTAGCATTCTAATAGGGTATTAGAAGGGGACTATATTAGTATCTGAATAATGTTAGTTGATAATGATCTTTTAGTGTCTGAAAATCTCTAATTCTTGATGGATTCTAGAAACTAGGAAATTTTATTAATAGAAAATTCCATATAATTGTCTTCTGACTGTTCCTCCTATTTTAGAAATAATGTTTAGATGGTCTTTGGTAATTACTTGTAGATTTTCAGATCTGTAATTTTGTATAATATTGTTATTTTAATTTAATTTTTGTAGTCATAATATATATCTTCTTGATGTATTTATTGTGCATTGTAGTGGAGCAGAAAAGGTCGGCCTCTGCATGCTAAAGGATTGGAGAAAGTGCTTAAGTGGTTACAGGAAATAAAAAGGCATCATGGCAGCATTCAAGATGAGGCAGGTCCTATACTTAATACATGCCTTTTGGCGTATCATATATCTACTTAATTCTAATTATTTGAACATCACAATTTGTTTTACCTTCAACATGGAAGGCAGGCTCAAGGTTTCTCAAGACTGGTGCACTGCTATTGTCTTCTTGTTGGAAGCATTACAGTGTGCTATTGCACTTGGACGATCATAAATTTTCGAAGCACTGGAAAGAGCTTTTGGACCAGTATTTAGCAGGCATTCAGGTGAAATTAATCAAATACTAGTTTTAATAATTTTTTTTTTTTTTTTTATTCCAGCCCCAACCTGCCCCCCAAATATGCAAAACCAATCCCTCCCCTCAACTCTAGTTTGAGTGGGATTAGATTCTAAG
The DNA here is from genome assembly GCA_003430845.1 of Xanthoceras sorbifolium. Lineage (NCBI taxonomy): Eukaryota > Viridiplantae > Streptophyta > Magnoliopsida > Sapindales > Sapindaceae > Xanthoceras > Xanthoceras sorbifolium. The sequence continues at coordinate 14,683,157 of CM010611.1, forward strand.
ACCTCTTATTTTACAATAAGAGACCGTAAAAGTTAGACCAGCTAGTAACAGCTGTTATCTTAATTTTCTTTTTTTTGTAGTGATGAAGATCTCTCGTCTTGCAAACTAGAGTGCTTTATATTTCTCCATTCATTATCTGTAAATTGTCCCTGCCTTGTTTGCAAAACTGGACTTTCCTTAGCATTATTTCAGGAAGATAATGACAATGAATATGGTAGCATAAAAGAATTTAGTAGATATTAAAACAGGGGTCCTAACGTAGTACTGTTGAGAAAACAAGAACTTATGCATTTAGTCCGAGTCATCATAGATACTGATAGACCCATATTTGAAATGCGAAGAATTGGAAGAAGACCTTACTTTGCGTCCCAAGAAAGCACGAATGGTTTTAAGGGGTAGGCGGGTGCCATATCTTCATCATACCACACTGAAATCTGAATATCGGTACTCCGTGGATATTCTAAAATGTACGCGGAGTGAAAAGACATACTATTCCTTATCTCTTCTTTTTAAACTTTTAAAAATGTTTCAGTTACGTCACCGATTATATGTAATGGATGCAAATTAAACTTGCATAACTGCTTTTAGCATTGATTAGAAAAAACAACTTGAAGACAAAAACATAGAAAAGAAAACACAGAGAAGGGTTTATAATACAAATATTAGTTAAGGTATGCTTAGGAATGGTTGTGTAGTTAAACAATGATAAGTATCAATTGCAGAATATTTAACATAAATCAATACAAATAAATAAAAACCTGTATGTCATATCACTATTCATTAGCTTGTGTCTATGTTACATTCTACTTTTTAAGAATTGTTATATCTGCTCATCCATATTATTTTGTCCCTGTATTCTGTACATGGTTGGTGCTTCGTAGTTTTATCCTTGTTGTATACTTCTTGTCATGTGTAGATTTGGATTTCAAAGTAGTCTACTGATATTTGTAAAGGTAAAAGATTGACTCTAATTATATTCTACATTCTCCTGAAATTACAACTCTTGAGGACTTCTTGAATTTTACTGAACAACTTGTAGGTTGTTATACTTATGATTACATTTTTTGAAGAATGAGAGCTCAACAAGTGAGCTGCCCAGGAAGTGGGTGATGGAATTGAGTTACCTAAGGAATGAGTTTTGCTTATTATATAGTTTCAATTAAATAATGTTACTTAAATACTGATTTGCATGTTTAGTTACTGGTATGTGTTCCTTAAAAGTACACAAGCAGAAATGTCTTAAATTTCCATGGAAGGTTACTGGTTTTAACCTTTTCAGATGATCTGTTGATGTTGATGGTTTGTTTGGATACCATGTTCCTGTCTAATATGACAAGAATTTTATACAAAATGCTGGACATGTTTTCAGGGTTTGCAGTTTAGAAGACCTCGGACAAATGCTATTCTTTTGTTCATTTCTTGGTTTAGTTTACACAGTTATCTCGTATTATTCTTTAAGTAGGTCTCTTGCTTTGTTCTTCACTTAAATTGGTCTTCATGACTATCATGTCTGTTCTGTTATTTCAAGAGGACGTATGTTTTTCTCAATGTGGCGTTCTTTCATTTAGGCATCTCTAAAGTCATATCTGAAAATTTTTAACTATTATATGCTGGCTCAAGCATACTTCCATGTCACAGACTGGTACTTCACTTTTCTGGGCTCTGTTTATAGTGTAAGTGACTGGCGGATCATTGCATTGAATATTAAATAATTTAAAATGCATTGTCATGCTGAAGTAGCTTATATTATTCTTGTAGCATTATCCAAATTTGTATGCTCTTTGTTAATCGTATATAACTTGTATATTCATTGTACTTCTATTTTATGGAATTTTAAAGTTTCTGATACAGATAAAACAATGCAGTATTATACTGACCACTATTCTGAAGTGCATATGGAGAGTGAAGATGGTGGTTTAAAGACCAGAAAGTTTTTCCTGAATTGCATATGCCTTCTATTAGGGCGATTTGACGGCAAGAAATTTGAAAGTGTATTGTTGGAATATGGAACACAGATGTCACACATTCTTTTATCCCAGGTAGTTATCTATTAAGCACGGTCACACAGCAATGTAACTTGCTACCTCTGAAGAGACCTATTTAAAACTATATGGTTCTTGCAAATAATCTATGCTCCCTTAAAAAGTGATATTTTTTGTAGAATGCTATAATATTTACCGTTTTGATAACTTAAAATTTCTTCCTTATTTTTAATTTTGTTGACATTCTATTTTTGGGAACTAGATATTTCTCTTTTTTGGTTCATCTTGTGTAAACTGCTTATGTAAAAGAGATGTATCCTCATTTTTGGCCATTTTATATTTATTAATTAAAAAAGGCAAAAAGATTCAAATCTCGGTCATGTTGCTATGCTAACTGGTTATATATCTGCTTCCAAGGTTTAGACCTTCAATGTATATGGCTACGGTGGCTGTTGCATTCTTCAAAATTGTAATTAATCAGCAGTCTACTTCTTAATTTTGATAGACTGACTGATTGAAGCTGATCAGAGTAGTATTGTTTTATGAGAGCTTTCACCTGTCATGGTGTTAATATTAAATACAATCAGTCTTTGCTATTTATCTGGAAAGAGAGACTTGACTTTGTAGTTGGGTATTTGGTTAACACACTATGTATCAATTTTTGATTATAGATCTTTTAACAGTTATAATTGGAAGCCATTATGCTACCGTAACTCATGTCTTGTTTTTCTCTCCATTTGTTTTGTGGAAGCTTCACTGTGATGATGAAGAAGTGATAGATGGGGTTGTTTGCATATTGAAGGCAGTCCTTTTGAAGCCAAATTATTCATCTGGAAGCTGTCTCACTGACACCAGGCAGATGGATTCTGTGATACTGTTTCTGCTTCATCTTCTAGATGAACAGGATGGTGCTGCTAGAGCTATTGTTATGCTCATAGCTGAATATTGCTCCATGTATCCTTTCTTTTATGTAATCCATTAGTCTATCGTCAATGAATTTTATTCTGTTTGGGTTTCATGACTTTTATAAATGATTTACCAGAAATGCTGATGGTCACTGCCTTCAAGAAATTCTGAAACGTCTCTCTTCAGAAAATGCTATACAAAGGAGGAATGCCATTGATGTTTTGTCAGAACTCATTCACATATCATCACACTCGGTGAATGCACAATCTCATTTGGCATGGTATAAAACTGCATTTAATTGTAGTCATTATTCAGAAATTTCTTTGCTGTTTTCACCTTTTGGCTCCTTGATAAAATTCCTGCTATCTCTTTGGCCTCTTTATAAATCTAAGTATTACACTAATGCAGGCAAGAGATAGCAAATCACTTGCTAGAGCGTCTTGGAGATGAAGAAACTGTAATCTGTGAACAGACATCCAATTTGCTTCCAATGATTGGTTAGTTTGACATATTTTAGCCTTGACATTATCTCAGAATCTTTCTTGTAATTTGATGTTAGTCATCAGGGAAAGAATATGATGGTTATAGTCCCAGCACCTTTTGTGTTTTTACACTCCAGTTGATTGTTCTGACAGTCAATATCCCTGTTCTACTTCCATTCTTTCTGCTGTTTGGTAATCTTTCTTGTGAAGAATTAAACTCACATATGCTCATACGACCTGGCAGAAAGCAATTTTTATTCTTACATTTGCTAGTAAACTCAACAATTTGCTTTCTGTACTTCGCTGAATTATATCTTGGCTTGCAGACCCATCATTAGTTCTGCCTGCATTAGTTCGTCTCATTTACTCATCTGATGAAGAAGTACAATCATCTGCTAGTGAAGCCTGCATTGGGGTGTTGAAACATCATAGTCAGAAATTTGAAGTTATATGTATGCTGCTTGACTGTCTTAGGTATTTTTCTCCTTTTTTCTTTTTCCCCTATCCACAGAGTGCCATCTGTCAGGATTCAGGAATGATATAAGATATTCTTTCTCCTCGAAGCTTCTTTTAAGTTCCATCTTTTAAACTCATCTGTTAGAATTTTAACATGGTTGCTATTTCCTTTTTTATTATGTCGTTGCAGCAACCTGAACCAAAGCCTAGATATTCCAGAAACCGTAAGATCTACAAGGGAAGGTATGTCTCTTACTATTTTAATGCTAGAAGTACAACTAGTCATTTAACTTCTAATTTTCATCTTATACTCTGTTTTTTATCTGAATTCTTCGCTTTATTTGCCATCCATACTCTGGTTTATATACTTTCACCATTTTCGTAATAGCATTGTGCCATCTGGAATATATAAGGCCTCAATGATGCTCCAGACTTTTCTGTGAAATCGTACAAACTTACTGGCAATTTTTATGAAATCTATAAATTCAATTATGGACCTATGTTTTTCTATGTAAGTTGCCAATTTGGATTTTAGAAAGAGATGTGTTGAATTATGTTACATTCGTTTCAATCCTAACTTATTCCATTGTCCTTTTAGGCAAGGGCACTTCTACTGATGCATGCTTGTCTTATTTTAACACCATGACAGGATCAAAGCTGGATAGCGATCGAGTGCTCAGGCTGATCCCTCAGTGGTCTAAAAGTGTAAGAATGATTGTGCTATTATATGTGAACTTCATTCTGTAATATATCCTCCTCTTTATATGCTTCAAATTGTGCACTTATGAAGTGCGGATATTGATATAGGATATGAAAACAAGTTATGATGATATAGCTTGGAATATGATTTATTGGTTCTGTACTATTGTAGGTCCAGGACTGGAACTTCTTGGTTGGACCATTGATTGACAAGATGTTTGCAGAGCCATCAAATGCAATTATTGTCAGGTTTTTGAGTTATATAAGTGAACACTTAGCGGAAGCAGCTGATGTAGTCCTCTATCGTGTTTTGTTGCAGATGAGAGGACAGAAAGAGTGAGTACATTGTATCATTCAGTTTTCATCTATATTTCATCATGTGGCTCTTGTTTGCATTTAAATTGCTAATCTATGTGACTTCTTTTCTAATTAGATTAATTGATTGTTACCAAATTATATGTTTCTTGAACCCCTAATTGCAAGCTAATTAGCTTGGACACTTGGCTGTTTCTATATTTAGAAATGCTGACAACAGACTTATGAATAATTATGAGACTTTAGTTCTGTACTTTTAGACTACATTATGTGGACTTAAGCTGTTAGTATTCTCTTTTTGAGTGTAACTATAAAAAAACACAATTATATGTGTGGTTTAATTCATTTGCAAAATTATAATGCACTGCGACCATTTTTTTTTTTTTTTTTTTTAATCAGGAATGAAAGGTTCTCCAAATGGGAATGTGGAACGTCCACAAGTGAGGAGTCCGTCAAAATGCAGCAATATCTGTTTGAGCACCTTTGCCCTTTACTTATAATTAAGCTGCTTCCTCTGAGAGTTTTTGATGACCTCAGTAGTTCTATCATTTATGGTCGACTCCTCAATGCAATAACTGCCCACGGTATGAATTTGTAAATTTCTATAAGCTTCTTCTTTTATCTTCTTTATGCAATCCAGCCTCCACCCAGAAAGGTCAACAGTTGAGAAGTTTGATTGCAAGTGCAAAATCTATTGGGTAGCTTCTTTTTTAACTTTTTGTAATAATATATGTGCAGGACTTTCTGAAAGGTAAGTTGCTTTATTAATCATCAACCTTTTCAATGCCTTGACCAGTCAATCATTATTTTGACATCATGACATTGTTGGTCCTTAAATCTAGTTAGAGATTAAACGGTCATTATAGGAATCTATTACCATGAAAGGAACTTGATATATATGCTACCAAGATCTATTGATTTAAAAGCACACTTATGATTTATACCCAAACAAGTCTTTTGGTAAAGGCTCTACTTGAAGAAACTATACAAAGCAGAGCCTTAATATCTGAACCAGCTTACTTGGTTATGTTTCTGATTTCTTTGATTATTGTTGGGTGTCACAATTAAATAGTGTTGTTAGCCCATTTTCTGAATTCTTATGTATATGACATACTTTTGCTTCTTTTTGAGGCAATTTCAGGATATGGAAATATAAACATCATTGATCACAACTGTGTTGCTGCTTTGCTTCTGAACAGGTTGATCCTTAAACATAAACTTTATCAAGCTTCAATAACCTGAGTGATTATATGATGTTCTTCCTTTGTTTTATTTTCAGGGCGTTTTCTAAGTTTGAATTGGAAGATGTAAGAAAACTCGCAGCTGAACTCTGTGGGCGCATTCATCCTCAAGTATGTAACAGTGACAGTTGCTTGAACTTATTTCTAATCAGTCGTAATAATATTTGGAAAGGTTGATTAGTCTCTCCATTTGTGGGATTTTATGTTGCAAATGGGGTTCCACACTTCCTTCCTCTGTTTTCATTTTCCAATGGGGTTAATGGTACAGCTCGTTTTCTTAGAATTCTCCCTCCCAACAGAACCTGTGATGTCCCCCTTTTGGAACAGGGGTATTGTTGGCTATAAATGCTTGTAGTAAGTTTGTTCTTAAATGACAGAATGCATCTCTGCCCTTCTTTACTAAGCTATTTAATAAAATTATGTTGGGAAGGGCTTTTCCAACTAGAGCTTTTAGTAGTAGATTTTTTATAAGTAGAGCCTTTACAACCAGAGCTTTTGGAGAAAAGTTGTCGATTGTTTGGTTGCCATTTAAAAAGCTCTTTTAAACATGTAAATCATTTTGTTGTTTAATTTTAAAAGAGCTTTATATAGTTAACTTATTAAAAAGGACATATAAGAAATATGGTTGAATATGTTTATTAAGGTTTTTATATGAAAAGAGTGTAATGTAATTAGTAAAATATCATGAGGATACTTTTGACATTTTAAAGATTTTAAATAAACTCAAAAAGAGTTTCTTGGAAAAGCTTAAAATTTAAGCTTCTCTTAGTAGACGTAAAATAACTTTTCTAATTGTCTGAAAACTTTATTGGAGTGGCAACCAAACGATAGAAAAAAAAAAATTTGAATAGAGTTTTTTGGATTAAAAAAGTCATTTTGGCCCGTAGAGAAGCTCTTCCATTAAGCTGTTTTGAGACTTGCACTTACTATATGACTCAATCTCTCAAAGAAAACTGTATCTGGGAATGTGATTTTGGAGTCATAATTTCTAGTCTTATTTCTTGGAGTGTAAGATTTCTGAGAGATGGAAAATATAGCTTCTGCTTCTCTGCTTTTTTCATTAATGGGGATAAGAATGTTAACATCTAAAGAAGATCATTTCTTCTATCTTCTCTATTTCTCTGTTTTTCTTTAAATTAGTGTTCATTTTACTAGCATTGATGTTGTATGAGATCCTTTTTGAATGAATCTCCTCTGTGCGTGTGTGCGCGCACGCATGTGATGCGAAACTTCATTTTGTAATGATTAAAATGAAATACACCAAAACAGATAATCCTGTAATGAACGAAATGAAATACACTAAAGCATTTCGTATGAAATTGTAGTTTAAGAAACACAGATCAATTAAATTGCTTTCATGCTGGTTGTTGCTCTCTCTTTCATTTTTTCGAATGTGTTCAAATTTAGGATTATGTTTCTTTATTTCTATTTCAACCATTTTAATATTTATTGCCTTTGGAATTCGTAGGTGCTCTTTCCAATTAATTGCTCTCAATTAAATCATGCTGTGGGATCTCAGGATATACTGAAGATCAAAGCTTGTTTGTTTTCAATCTGTACTTCCATTGTGGTAATGGCTTTTGCTGTCAAATATTATATGCATTTCGGTGGTTCAGCTTTCTCATATTTTATTTTTCTAAGCATCATCCATTATTCTTATTCTGCAGCTAATGTAAGATTCTCCGGTTTCTAGGTTAGAGGCAAGTATTCAATTTTGCATCCTGCAATGCTTGAAATTAGGAAAATGTTAGAAGCAGTTCTGTTGTGGCCTTCTTTAGATGAGGATGAAGGTATATCTAATTGACTCTGCAGAGTTTTTACTGACATTCTTATTATTCTTCAAGTTTGTGGCTCAAGATTCTTTTTCTCCTCAGTATATAAAGCACAGCATGGATGCATCGATTGTTTGGCACTGATGATATGTGCTGAACTGCAATCTCCTGACTTTTCAGAAGATTTAACTTCTGTGAAGAGTAACATTGTCAAGAAGAGTGGTGATCATGGTTGGTATCTTGTCCTCGATATGAGTCTATGTTGTTGACTGGGGCACGTGTGACCTCTGTACTTGAAATTGCAGGGGATGCCGTTACGAGAAACTCTGTCCTCACATATGTTGTCCATCATATAATACATGATAAGAAAGAAATCATTTCTAACTCCAAGTTGGGTTGTGAAAACTGTGCAATCGAGGCACTGATGCCACTTTCTTTCCGTCTTTGCATGGTTAATGTTCTCATAAGTGCTTGCCAGAAAATCTCAGACCCTGGCAAGAAGCCCTTTGCTCGGAAAGCTCTTCCACTTCTCATTCATTTTGCTGAGGTATTTTGTCAGTTTAGTTCATTTGAGGTCTTATATTTATTAAGTGCATGAAGTAGTTTATTTTTGCTATGTTGCAAAATGTGGCAGTTCTTTTCGATCACATTCGGTCCTGCTTTGTTCTTACAAAAGGGGTCAAATGCAGGTACTAGTGAATCCAGAGATAAGAGTGGGTTGTATCCAGTTTCTTTTCTCAGCAGTGTATCATCTGAAGTCTGCAGTTCTTCCTTATTCATCTGATCTTCTCAAACTGTCTCTAAAATTTCTCAGAAAAGGATCCGAAAAGGTATTAAAATCTAGCTATGGACAATTTCTTAGCATTCATTTTCTTAAATCTGTAAATGGCTGCATTAATTACCTTTGTCTCTGTTTGTATAATGGATGCAAAAACTTATTACTCATTTGTGTTTACACTCGGTATTTCAGCCGACAAGGGATTGCTAGATTAGACATTGGATTAAAAATTCTTATAAAAATGGTGAATGAAGTTTGGGACTTAATGTATGTGCTTTGTTTGCTTCATTCATGCCTGCCAAATTGAAATAACACCAATTTAGTAGAAAGAAAATAATTTCTTCCCATCCAAATCCTGAAGTAGATTGTCATCATCTACTCAAAATGCTCTGCTGATGCATAGGTCAAATGGATAAAATGTATGAAAACTACTACATGAACATATGTATTATTTAAAGGTGATGTATTTGTGTTTGCATTAGGTTGAGCAGTTTTGATTTAGTTTTAAAAAGAAGAAATTATGGTTTGTTGTTTATTTCTGTTTTACTTTGATCTCTTTGTGTTTGTGGGTCACATAAGTGATATAGTTTGTGTTGGTTATTTTTGTTGTTGATCAGGAAAGAATGGCGGGTGCAAAGCTAATGGCATCTCTTATGGGCAGTGAAGATTCAATTTTGGAGAGCATATCTGGAGACCTTGTAGAAGCACGAGACGTTCTTTCTAGTATAACTTCAAAAGATCCTTATCTGAGACAAGTAAGTGAAAAGTTACTAGCATGTTTAACTTGTTCCTGAAGTGGTGAGAATTATTCCTTGTGTAGACTTGTAACCTTTACAGACTTTGATAATATTGTATGCAATTTAATTTATATCCAAAACAAAATATTTTCTTCTTCTGGGTTCATATATTTAATAGGGGTTTAAATCTCACAATTGTCAATAAATAAATAAATAATATGTGAAAGTGGGAATTATTTTTCAGGTGAATTGTACTAAACTACCCTGAGTTTATGCATAATATCAGTTTACCTTTTATTACACTTAAGTACCCTTAACCATGTTGACTTTGTTAAAATTAATTATTGACCAACTTTTGTAAAAAGAAAATAATATAGATACCCATTTTAATAAATATAAAAATAACATTAAAAAATAGTAATTAATAAAAAAAAAATAATTCAATTCATTCACCATCTCCACCATCATCATCTTCCTCATAATTCACCATTTCCTTCATTCAACTCTTCATATTCATTATCACCTCTTTAACAATTAATTCATCAACTATCTATCTAAAAATTAAAAGACCACATCATAATAAAAAAAAAAATTAATAATATGAATTTGTCAATGGGTAAAGGTCAACCAAGTTTGTATTTGTCAAATTCATCAACCACGTCTGGGCTGAGCATCCTATATCAAGTCACATAACAATAATATGAATGAATACGCAAGAAAGGAGTAAGTTGAGAGACATTTACGTAAGGGAATTTTGTAGAAGGAAAATGATACGTGGCAAGCAACCCACAAATTCTGTTCTTATGAGTTGACCCTATTTCTCATGTCCCATATATTTTAATACCTATACATAAAATAATGCTACAAGAGATGCTTGTGATTATTTTTATTTTTACTTTATTTTGAGTATTACTAAATAAAATATGTCTTTATTTATCAAATAAAATCTTAACTTTTTATATTACATTTAACTTGTTTAAATATTTTTACATTCAAATTTAAATCTTCAATAAACTATAAATTATACAATCATTTATAGTTGATTAGTTTAGCTTCTTCCCACTTAGTGGTGAGAGTTCAAGTTTTAAGTGTTAAGTGATTAGTAGTTAGTGAATATATATCTTATTGTGAGAATAAATATCTTCTTTTATAGAAGTAGTTATTCAAATCGTATGTATAAATAATTTTTATTATGCCTAAGGAATTAGTTATTAATAAAGTGCGGTTTAACTTTCGTGAATCGGGGATTTATTTATCAAGTACCGATGGTCCCCACTCCCATACCATGGTATGTTTTTGGTAGGGAGAATATTACTATATAAAACCCCCCAAATGATTGAAAGTCAAATGCACCATCATCAATCAAATTCAGACCCAATCGAAAGGCTCTCCTCTTTCTTCTACTTGTTGTCTCCTTTGCTTGTTGATTTTGTGATTCGTGGGATGCTGCAACTATTTTTCGCGGTGGCCTTCTCGGCTGTTCCTCTGACACTTTACGTGCCGCCGATCAGGAGCCTGAACCTATTCGTGGAGACGATTGAACAATTCCTCCGGCAGACCACCCTATACACCTTCAGGGCCTACCCTCGTTTTCGCACCGCCTTTTCTCGTCTCTTCCATTCTCTGTTTCGCGTCTCTAGGTAGACTCTTCACATCTGTATTGTTTATGATGTAAAATTACTCTAATAATAGAATTGGGCGTTTGAAGCTCAAATGAATCGTGAATTTGTTGCTTTTGGGAATACATTTGATTATTTTAATTAAATGATTGATAGAGAAAGAGAAAAGAGGGTTTGGTGGGTCAACTGTCAAGGCCTTCCCTTTCATTGCTTAATTGTTTTTCCTTCTACTTCTTTTCTCCAAAATCTGGAAGTTAGTGTTTTTCATGTCCCAACAAACCTCTAATCCGTTGAAATACCTAAAATTTACAGATCTGTATGATGGATTTTTATTTTATCTTTTTAATTTATTTTAATTAATTATATATATATATATACACACACCACATTAGTTTTTTTTTTTTTTTTTTTATAGGCGTTTTTACTGAAATTTAAAACTAGCGGGTTATTTTTGAAGATGGATTAAGTCTCATTAGTTTTTTGTAAATCTCCCTTTAAGTTAAATTTAAAATTTGAAATTATTTAATTTATTTTTCTAAATATTTATAATTTAAAAAAAATATTAAATATGTCAAGTCAGGACCGTAATGTTTACTGGTTCTATGCATTCTCGATAAAAATTAGGACAAATTAGTTTATAAGTATATAATTATATTAAAATAAGTGAGAATATTATAATAACACAAACATATAACAGTGGTCAACACTACAGTGATAGTAGATGGGCAAAATTATCGTTTTATTTATTATTATTAATAAATAAATAAAAAAATAATTAGTCCAATCATATATGTTTACTTCAGTACTAAAAATTTTAAATTAATTAAAACCAAACAATTAATTTAAAAAAAAACCCACTTTTTTCAGTGAAGGCTCAGATCCTCTCAATATAAGTGTGATTAACTAACGTCTATCGGTATTAGAGGTTAATGTTAAATTTTAAAAAAATTATTTTCGTTTGTAAAAATATAAATTTTATTTGTTCTATTTAAAAAAAAAAAAAAAGAATTTCATTCTTAATTCATAACTTTTTGTGATTTTTCCTTTATTATTGATATTTCTATTATGAGCTCATATGGTCTCTAAATTTTTAAAATATATTATGTTGGTCTCTTTAATCAAATTTTTAATGGCCATGGTAACATAAATTATAAATTATAAAAACTATTTTTGCCCTTGATATTAATTATTTGAGTCAAAAAGATGAATTTTCCCTTCACAAGAACAAGCAATAAGAATGTAAAATGTGTCTTCAAAATTTTTTTCTTTTTTAACAAAAAACAATATAACACAATGAAAAACTAAAAAAAAAAAAAAATAAAGGAAATAATATAGAACAAATTACATTCAATTACCCTTTGCTTGCATAAACAACTTGATTATAAACTCACATTGATCTCATTTGTCCCTTAGTCAAATTTGTTAAGACTTAACTGCTAGAAATGTATTTTTATCATTTATCCCATTTTTAATGGTCAAAAGGGTTTTTTTCACTTAATTCTAAAGATGAATGATGAATATTTAATATTTCTTTTTAATTTTTAATTTTTTGGTTTTTTCATTTACATGTATTTTAATAATTTTATTGATTATGATAACGATATTTTGATATTTTTACCGTCAAACTTAATCAATTGTTACTTTGAACGAGTTAAATTAACGTATCTCAGTTTTTTTTAAGTATGTTTCCACTTGTAACGAGACAAAATTTAGGAGTTTTTATTCTTTCAATTATTATGTTGGTAGTAAATATGTATTTTAGACCTTCAAATTTAGTTAATAGCCAACTTTAACAGACTTCGACTAGTAACCTACTTTTGATAAAGTTCTTTCTACGTGTAAAATAGTGAAACTTAGAGAGTTTTGTTATAATTTATCAATAACATAAAGTAGTAAAAAATTAAAAATATTCCTTAAAATTAAAATCAAAATATAAAACCTTAAAAACTTGAGCAAATTGCACAAATTTATCCATAGGTAGAGGTGGGCACTCAACCCGTAACTCAACCAACCCGACTTGTTTGGGTTGGGTTGGGTTAATTTTAAGATTGAATTGGGTTGTATTAATAAAACGTAACCTAATCCAATCCGATCAACCCGATAAAAATAATATAAAATAAATAAATAAATAATTGTGTCTATTATTTTCCATTAGTTTTATTGTGAACCATTTTGTTTTTTTAAGGATCTATGTGACAAATATATATATATATATATATATATATATATATATATATAATTTTTAATTTTTTTAATTTATACTACAAATATATAATATATAAATACATTTATTGAAAATATACGATCATATTGTCTTATTCTTTTTATACTAATTGCATTGGCACTAATTACACTTTAAAATATTTTTTCTTGATATATTAATTTAGAATTTGATAAATAATTTGACATATAAAAGTCTAACAATTATACATAAACTGTAACTATTAGGTTGATTGAAATAAATATTAGATTGATCAATTAAGAGATATTAAATGAAATGATTATAATTGTAAAATAGATGAACAACTTTGTTGGAAACTTTTCAAATTTGATAAATTTTTAATTTTGTAATTTATACAATAAATATTAAATCAAATATATATTATATGTTTGTGTTTTGATTTTGAAGTTTTTAAGAAATTTTGATATGATATTAGAGTGAAAAATTATTTTGAAAGTAAATTCAGATATAATAAAATTTAAATTCAAATAGTTTAAATAATATAAAAATAAAATTAGTTTTATTGGGCTTAAAAGTCTAACCTGATCAACCCAACCCAACCCAATTCTGACTAAAATTATGTTAGATTGGGTTATAATTTATATTTGGTTGAAAAATTTTCAATTCAATCCGAAAACATCACCTCTATCCATAGATATGGACTAAAGGCTTAATATTCAATCATTGATGTTGATGACAAAAAAATTTACATTTGTCAACAGCCATTACACTGACCATAAATTTGTCACTCTATCCCAAATAATTAGACATATATATAATATAATTTTAATACAACAATGAATTAATTATAAAAAATAGGGAAAATTATAATTTGTTCCCTAATATTTCTAAAAATATTAACTTAACATATATATATATATATATATATATACACATATATATATATATAATAACTATTTTGATCCTCAACTTTTTAGGAATATATTAATTCAAAAATAAAAAATAAAAGATCACTTAAGAAAGGCCAATATAAAAGTGGCTACAAGCTAGTGAGAAGTTTAGGCATACAAACTTTGCTTCTTTGTTTTTTTGAAAGGATAAAATATTAATCAAGGGGCAACACAACAAAAGTCCTCCTTAACTAGTTTAAGTAACCAGACAGGGAAGGAGCAAGACCAAGCAGAATTTAAAGAAACCCCGATAGCCCATTTAGCAAGGCTATGCGCAACAAAATTACAACTCTTGGAAATAAAAGATAAGGAGCTAACAAGAGAGCCAAACTGAGACAAAATATTCTGAATGACACTATCCTCCTCACATCTGGAAGAAGAAATGCCACTACAAAGGTTCACAACCTGGAGAGAATCAGACTCCACACAAAAAGGAAAGAAACAGGAGGCAACAGCGAGCCTAAAGCCCTCGAGAACCGCCTTGGCTTCAGCAGCCACCACACTGAAAAAATCACAAAACACCAAAGAAGAAGCAGCCATCAGACAACCCTGATGGTTTCTAATGACAATCCCAACACTAAAACGACCCGAGGCCGCATCCACCGCTGCGTCAACATTAATCTTGAAACCAGAAGAAGGAGGGGACCACCTAGGGACGGCCCTGCCAACAACCTCACCCTGCAAGGGGACCTGAGTAGGAACCAAAAGGGAATCAACAAAACAAGCAGCTCTACTCCAAAAATCAGAAAAAGAAGGAGGGGAAGAATTATGAAGGATCAAATTTCTAGAGCTCCAAGTAAACCAAGACCCAACAACAAAAACCAACAACTGCTTAAGAGAACAGGAAGAGGAGACCCAAGCGATTCTATCGAAGAAATCCACAGCAGGGAAGGAGCTCAGCTCGGAGAAGAACGGACACTCTTTCCAATAAGAACTGCGGGCTTTACAGCCCCATAAGGCATGGTCAGAAGATTCAGGGAGACGAGAACAAAAGGGGCACAAAATAGAGTCACCAATACCTCGCTTAAAAAGGCCAGCTTTAGTTGGTAAAGCTTCCTTACAAGCCCTCCAGCAGAAAATCTTAATTTTGGAGGGGAGGGGAAGAGACCAGAGCTTCTTCCACCAGGGAGGGGGAGCTCTAGAGCCTGAAGGGGAGGCAGAATTGTTAGCATTCAAGGCTAACCTGTAAGCACTTTTGACAGAGAAGCAGCCCAACTTATCGAAGTGCCAAGACGGAGTGTCCGAAAGGGGGCTAGAGCAAAGGGGGATACTCAAAATGGTGGCGGCTTCTTCAGGTCTGAAATAGAACTGCACCAAATCCCTGCTCCAAACACCAGGGGCTCCAATCAAGGCAGAAACTGGAGTTCCATCCGGAAGAAGCCTAGGGGAATAAACCTTAAAATTAGAATCCCGAGGTATCCAGGGGTCATCATAAACCGATATGCTTTGGCCATCTCCAACCTTCCATCTCAGACCTCTAAAAAGAACATCCCTGCCCCAGAGAATACTTCTCCAAACAAAGGAAGGTTTCCATCCTAGAGAACTCTTTAAAAAATTGGTGTTAGGGAAGTATTTGGCCTTAAGAACTCGAGAAAGCAAGGAGGAGGGGTCATTAAGAATCCTCCATCCCTGCTTCGCCAGCATTGCTTGATTGAAGGCCTGAAAATCACGAAACCCTATGCCCCCCTCTACCTTAGGCTGACATAATCGTTTCCAAGAGAACCAATGCATTTTCCTTTTATCCTGGCCCGAGCCCCACCAAAAATTAGCACACATTTTCTGAACTTCAAGGCCAATAGACACAGGGAGTTTGAAGCAACTCATAGCATAAGCGGGGACTGCTTGAGCAATGGCCTTAATAAGGACCTCTTTCCCACCTATAGAGAACAGTCTTCCCTTCCAACCTTGAAGCTTGTTCCACACTCTGTCAAGGATGCTCCCAAAAATTCCTTTTTTATTTCTACCCACCGAGGAGGGGAGGCCCAGATACTTATCATGGCTGGAAACAACATCAACCCTGAAAATATTTCGAACAGTAGAAATAGTCCCCGCAGAGGTGTTAGGACTGAAAGTAAGAGCAGATTTCTCAAAATTGATAGCTTGACCTGAAGTCGCCTCGTAGGCTCGAAGAATCTCTTTCAATGCCAGACCTTCACACAGGGAGGCTCTCAGGAAAACTAAGCTATCGTCAGCAAAAAGGAGGTGAGAAACTGCAGGGGCATTTCTGGCCACTTTGATCCCGTGTAATCAGTTCTCTAACTCTGCTTTGGATAACAAGGAAGTGAGGCCCTCTGCGCAAAGCAAAAAAAGATAAGGAGATAAAGGGCAGCCTTGTCTCAGGCCTCTGGATGGAATGACTGAGCCCTTTGGCTCACCATTGATGAGAAAGCTGTACGAAGCCGAGGTGATACAGCTCATAAACTTTGCTTCTTCCTTGGATAGGAAATGGTGGATGTTTTTGTGGAATCTGAATATTCCTCCAAAAATAAAAGTCTTCATTTGACGTGTTTGTCATGAAGTTATCCCCTCACTTTTGAATTTGTGCATCATGAAAGTTCTACCCTGCTCGATCTACAAAAAGTGCAATTTGTTTTTAGAATCTACAGCTCATGCTCTTTTCTTGTGTGAGATAATCAAACCACTATGGTTTAGTACTCCCTTTTGGCCTTTGATTTTAGGTTTCAAACACGCAATTACATTGAAGGGATTGGGTGGCTTTGTAACATCCCGGATTTCGGGTAATGAATTTTTGATATATATGAAATATGTGAAAATGAATTTTTACTATTTGAGGGGGTGTAAATGTAATTAAATGTATGTTTATTTTATGATTTCCAGCGGACCGGATTGAATAGTGAAAAATGAAAAAAAAAATAAAAAAAAAATTGAAAAACTGGACCAGAGAGCATCGCGACCTGGTCACCGCGACCACAGGTCGCGATGGCTCGCTCGCGGTGAAAAACGCAATTTCTGGCAGTGAGCATCGCGACCAGTCACCGCGACCACAGGTTGCGATGGCTTGCTCGCGATGAAAATGGCAAAACCTGGCAGTGAGCATCGCGACCAGCCACCGCGACCATAGGTCGCGATGGACTGTTCGCGATGAAATTGTCAAAAACGGGCAGAGAGCAGCGCGACCAAGTCGCGCTCGCGAGGAAGGCGGTGCGCGCACTCCAGTGAGCATCGCGACCTGGTGCCGCGACCACAGGTCGCGACGGCGGTCGCGGTAGCGAAAAAAATATAAAAAAAAGAAGAAGTTTCTCGCAGAAACGAGAAAACAGAACAGCAAGAGAAAGAGAGAGAAAGAGAAAGAAGAAAAAGGAGAGAAAAGAGAGGAGAGAAAGAAGAAGAAAGAAGAAGAAAAGGAAAAAGAAGAAAGAAAGAGAAGAGAAAGAAAAGTGTAGGTGAAGAGAAAAGAGGAAAGGAAAGAAAAAAGAGATCGTGGACCCGCGATTTCTCGAACGAAAACCGGTACCGAGGTTGGTGTACTTTTGTTTTCGGAATCTTTACGAAAAATATTTCGTTATCGTTTGCGTTATTGTTTTCGTTTCCGTTTCTTGTTTTCGTTTCGATTTCGATTTCGTTAAATGTTTTCGATTTCGATTTCGTTAGATGTTTTCGATTTCGATTTTCGATGTGTAAAAATTGATGATTGATATACTTATGGTTGATTTCGGAAAGATTTTATACTAGATCGTATTTGTTTGAGGTTCGAATGTTTTGATTTCGTATTAAATAGTTGATTTCGATATTTATATGATTATTGTTGATGCGTTTGAAGAATATCGTGTAAAATTTTAGTTTGACTGAGTAAATATTGATTTGTAACTGATTGTGAAAATTGTTTATCGAAACGGCCCTAGGATACGTAGACAGAAATGGATATAGGAGGTTGGTATACCAGCTGGGTTTTATTGAGCAGTACTGCGCCGATACTGATTGATTGATATTGATGATACTGATGTACCTCCTCTTGGATTCGTCCAGAGGCTGGGAGATACGTACCTCCTCAGGATTCGTCCTGGGGGTTGGGAGTTAATGTACCTTCCCAAGGATTCGTTCCTGGGATAGGGAGCTATGTACCTCTCTAGGTTCCGTACCCACGGTCCTAGAGTTGGGAGACACGTACCTCCTCAGAATTCGTTCTGAGGGTTGGGAGCTTGACCCATATTCCAGTCCGTATATGTTTAGTATTCTAGCGGGCCAGAATTGATTGGAATTGAAAAGTGTACTGAATGATTTTATTGATAGCATTCGTATATTGATCTCATTATTGATATTAAAGTGATTGAAATTATTTAATGTTTTGATTTAGAAATTTAATCGTTTTGAAATGGAATGGAATATATATTGTGGTTTATTTCTTCTTAACAGATATTTATTTGTGGTTCATTTAATTGAGTTTATAGTTTTTAGTACACCCACTAAGCTTTATGCTTAGCGCGTTAGTTTTGTGTCTAACGCGTAGGTACCAGGAATCCAGAAGAGCCTAAGGACTGAAGGAAGAACGAGTTGCAGACCGAGTCACAGAGATTGTACAGTTGGGTAGCTATATTTTTGTTATGTGTATATATATTCTGAAAGCATGCATATACAGGGAATTTGTAAATATGTTTTGTAATTAATTAGTTTATGATTTATGTCCCTTATTATTAAAAATGTTTGTAATTATTTAAGTCTGTTTTGTTTTATTTTATAAACTATCTGTGAAAGTCGCACTAAACGGCAGAGTGCGCAAC
Source organism: Xanthoceras sorbifolium (assembly GCA_003430845.1). Taxonomy (NCBI): domain Eukaryota; kingdom Viridiplantae; phylum Streptophyta; class Magnoliopsida; order Sapindales; family Sapindaceae; genus Xanthoceras; species Xanthoceras sorbifolium. The sequence continues at coordinate 14,702,015 of CM010611.1, forward strand.
TGATTGAAATTGTTATAGAAGTGTTTGTGAAAATGTAATGTGATTTGATTTGTGTAAAAGCAGGGTTTTGGAAAGTCCGAAAAACAAACGGTACTCTGCCGAATTTTCGTAAAAAGTTTAATCATTTTTATGGGCTCACAATGATTTTAAAACGTAAAATGAAGTTTTGAAAAGTTTGAAAGTCCGAGTAGCGCTCCCCGGGTCGGTCCGGCCGGATCGGGTCGGGGGGTGCTACAGGCTTTCTAGTAAAGTAGGTTGGGATGATTTTGAGTTGATGTGTGTTCTGTTATAGAATGTTGAAATAATTGCAATCAGTTTTATCCATAAAGGTTTTGACATATCTGTAGGGGATATTTTGGAGAGTTCTAAGGCCTTCCTTGGCGAATTCTAGAATACTCACAACTCCTTTAATGTCAAGCTTTCTCTCCCTCCAGCGATCAGTGTTGATAAATGGATTCCCCCTCATACTAGAGATTTGAAGCTTAACTCTAATGTTGTTGTTTGTGTAAGTTCTGGTTTCATTGGTGTCGGTACAGTTATTTGTGATTACAATGGTAGGATGGTAGCTGGTCTGTTTAAAATCATTCAAGGCTCATTCTCTCCAGAAGCTGGGGAATTTCTTACTCTCAGAGAAGGCCTTTTGCTTGCAAATCTATAAGGGCTTTGTGTCAAATTGGTGGAATGTGATGTTGTTAATGTCATAGCAGGAATCAATAGTTCTGATTTTAATTTTTGTTATCTTGATCCTGTTTTCAAAGATATCAAAGCTTTATGTAGGGTTTCTAGAGTTGTTTCATGCCAAGTTATTTCCAGGAAAAAAGAATACTTTGACCCATACTCTTACTTCCCTAGCTTGCTCATAGATGGAGGATTGTTTTTGGATCGATGTAGATACGAGTTTTTTTTTTCTCTCCGTTAATAAAGTTCAGTTATTTTTTAAAAATAAAGGTTCAAGTGACCTCCACTTTTTTTTTTAATATTTGAATTTTTATTGCTAAAATTAGGGATGTTATAATTTTCCTCCTACATTAAGTAATATCATTTTACCCCCGTTTTTATAATATTAGTCAAAAACACCCATTACCTTTACAATTATGTTGATAAAATAAGGTGATTGTTTGCATATAAAAATGTATTTTTAACTAATACTTTAAAAGTGTCGGGTAAAATAATATTACTTTAGTTTAAAAAAAATAAAAATAAATAATAACATTACTTTTAAAAATAAGAGGAAAAATAATAATATTTCTTAAAATTATAAAATTATTATTTTATATGTTTTAAGGTTCTTAAAATTATCTGAAATTTTATTTATTTATTAATTTTATTAAAAATCGTAACTTTCTTTTTATTTTATTTCTTAAATTTAATAATATTTTTTATAAGTATTTAAATCTTTTTAACTATATCTTATTGTAAATAAGTAAATAGTAATTATTCAAATGTAATCTTTTTTAGTCAATTATTTCAAATCAGAGATAAAATAGTCATTTTAATCAATCAGTTAAATTTAACCGTTAATTTTTTTTTATACTAAAAGAGATTATTTTAACGTATTTTAAAAAAAATTAAATATAGAATGAGTTAATATATAAATAAAAAAAAGTAATATTTACTAAAATTTAGGACCAAATTGTAAATCTCCCAAATCCTCCTAAAGCTAAAACCCACACTAACACTTCGGCTCCAAAATTTTCTGTTGGTCTGTATCTGTTCCTAAATTACAGCAGAAACAATGGAGAAGGAGAAGGAGAAGACGAAGAAGAAATCATCAGCCATCTCTCTTCAACAATTCGTTTCCCTAATGGTCCCTTTAATCGATTTAGAAAAGGTTCTCTCTTTGGTCCTTTTTACCAAATCTATTTGATTATTTTTTCAATGTTTATTTTTTCTTTACTCAAATTGACTCTAAAATTAAACCCAGTTGATTGCACTTATTTTGTATTAAAATGCATGTTTGTTTGATTACAGGAAGCTGAGATATCAGCCTCTATCAGTTCCGGGGCATCAAGAAATCTTGATACTTCTCAAAAGAAGGGCTCCACCATTCTCAATTTGAAGTGTGTTGATGCTCAGGTTGTAAACTCTTGTTCGTGTTTCTATTTATTTTTTTAAAGCAAGCAAATTATTTCTTATATTTTGTTGTTGATTTGGTTCTGACAATAGACAGGGCTGATGGGGAAAACTCTGCTTGAGTTTCAATCCAATAAAGGAGATGTTCTTCCTGCTCACAAGGTGGTCTTTTCTTTTCCTGTTATGTTGATGATTGTGATTCTATATTGATGCAAGCTGTGTTTAGTTAATAATGATATTGCATTGGTCTTAGCTTTCCGTGTTGTTTTGGCCTTGAAAAGAAGGGTAGAGACTAGAGAGTAAAGGTTATATAGCTTATGTTTACTTGAGACTGCAGTTGTGCAAATAATGGACTTGTTTTCGGATGAGTACTAGTTTAATTCCTTTTCCAAATAAGGACAAAACATTTTAATTTAAAGCTATTATTGGAAGACAAATAATTCAATTGACATTGGACTGATAGTTGTATAGTTTCATTAGAGAACTTCATTAATATATCTCAGTGATAAGAAACTGTAACTTCAATCCTTTGTTTCTCATCTTAATCTTGTTTCTCTTGTTCCTGTCACAAGAGGTATGCATTGGATATATCTCACTGTTGTTTAGAATTCGCCACTTACCACTTTTTTGGGACTTAAGATATTTCTTTTAACTGGTGCAGTTTGGCACCCATGATGTAGTTGTGCTAAAACCAAACAAGGCTGATTTAGGATCTCCTGCTCTTGGACAAGGTGTAGTTTACCGGTTAAAGGTAAATCTGATTAAACAGTATAATGGGTGCTTATGTTCTTTCTTCTGTTTCAAGTTATTGATGATCCCCCTCTCAGTTCCTTGCACGGTGATTTGGTATTCATATTGAGCAGGACTCCTCAATTACTGTTGCTTTTGATGATATCCCAGAAGAGGGTTTGAATAGTCCTCTACGTCTGGAGAAGGTGGCAAATGAGGTACGCAATTTAAATCTTTCAGTTGCTTGTAAGTTTTTATAAACTTTATTGTTACATGCTTCAGATGACAGATCAGTTATAGTTTAAATAGTTGAGTTTCTTTACTTCTTCTGGAGTTGATTGTTGACTAAGCAAATAATTTAGTGGTTGAACTTTAATGTACATATCATAATTGTCATTTATGTTTTTCTTTAATGTATAATTTGTCTTATACAAGGTTCCAGTGTCCTTAAAAGGTTTGATTTCAAATTCAAATTCTTAGCACCTGGAAGTCTGCCATGGATTTATTTACTCTTGAAGTTCACAATGTAAGCTTATTACAAAGATTTCTTTATGTAGGTGACATACCGTCGGATGAAGGATGCCTTAATTCAATTGAGTAAAGGTGTACAGAAGGGCCCTGCTGCTGACTTAATTCCGGTTTTATTTGGAGAGAGACCACCCACGGTGACAAAGAAGGATATTACCTTCAAGCCATTTAATTCCAATCTTGATCAAGCTCAGGTGCATAGGTGTCACTATAAATTTCTTCTGTTTTTTTTTTGCTTTCCATATTATTCATCACTGTATTTCCTTTTTTTTATATGATACTGGTTTCCAGAATACTGATTGCTATGACAGTTGAATCTAATGAAGGGCTAAAACATAGTCGCACTGGAACATATCAACTACCCTATATCATATAAATTTTTAGTTGTTTCATCATGGGGCGTACCTTCTTTCATCAACTTCTGGCACTTGAAAATACAATTCTCTCTTCTATTTTGTATATTCATTGGTTCTTATTGTTGAACAATTCTTTTTATCTATTTATTTCAGTTTCTCATGAGCAGACTTTATATATTTAGGTATTAATTTTCAAAGCCTCTTGCATGCTTCCTTCCACACAAACTAAAGCATTTTGTCTCTTTGCCTTTTCTATTTCTTTATTTGTTCAAGAAAGATGCCATTTCAAAGGCCCTGTCATCAAAGAATGTTTTCTTGCTGCATGGGCCTCCTGGAACTGGAAAAACTACAACGGTGGTGGAGATTATCTTACAAGAAGTGAAACGCGGATCAAAGATTCTTGCATGTGCTGCTTCAAATATTGCTGTTGACAACATAGTTGAGCGGCTTGTTCCTCACAGGTACACTGATGCCTTTAATATCTTTGTTAAGTTTTGGCTTTAACTATGATAAATTGTATTTGGGTAATTGATAGTTGCTCCTAACATTAACAAGGTCTACCATCATTTGTGGAGATGGTACACAACTCATGGTGAACGAATTCTTTTTAAGTAAGTATTAATAAAAAATGTTTTATTAAATATTAGTAAAAACTGTTTTTCTGTTACACTTCATTGAGTTGATAAGACTTATACTGCTGCAGTTTAAGAGGAGAATTCTGGTCCTAGACCCCAAATGGTTGGAATAAGTTGTTGGATACTTTAGTAGGATAACAGGTTAATGCTTTGAACAACTTAGCTTGGTTTTACTACACTGGCATGAAACAAGATACGCAACTAGGGCAAAGCATTCTTATTAGAGTTGAGCATTCTTGGAGAGCTATTTTCACCAAATTTGTCTAGAATTTCTATTCAACTGCCATGGAAAAAGTTTCTTTCCTAGTATGGAAAAGTTGTTGTATATGTAAATAATTATCTACCATCGTGAACAATTATAACCAGGTTGTGGATTAATTTGCACGTGTCTATATTTCAATTTGGTATACTGGTTTCTTGGGTAACTATTTCACATAATATTTAATCTCGTACCCATTTCTTTTGTAGAGTAAAGTTGGTGAGATTGGGGCACCCTGCACGTTTACTACCACAAGTTGTGGAGAGTGCATTGGATGCACAGGTATTATAAAGCCTTGAATTTTGGAAAACCAAAAATTAAAACAGTAAAACCATAATCTTCAAGATTGTTTTAAATGCCTTTTAAATATAGCCACATCGCATGATTTGCGTGTGCATATATAGGATACCTTTCTCTGTGTTTCTAATTTATAGAACCTTTTATGATTCCTAGAACTAAATATAGTACTGTGGGTGGGCATTACCTTTCTCTCAGATGTCCTTATATATTCAGTGGATTGCTGGTAGGTTCTGCGAGGTGATAACAGCGCTCTTGCAAATGACATTCGTAAGGAAATGAAGGTATAAACTACAGATAAATTTGAAGTATTTTCAGTTTCAAAACAAAATTCTCTTTCCGACTTTCTTGAATTTTTGTGTTTTACTGTGAGCTTTTATGTGAGAACTGTGCAGAAAGATTTTGCATATAAAACATATGCTTTATTTTCATTAGCTAACCCATTTGGCAGTTCATGAGAAATCATTAGAGGCATCCTTCTTACTAGTTCCTTAAAAGAGTGAGAATGAATTTCATTTCTCATAACAAGGTTAAGTTTCTTATATAATCCCTCAATACGTCATTCATTTCTTCAGGCATTAAGTGGGAAGTTGTTGAGAACAAAAGACAAAAGCTCAAGGAGAGACATCCAGAGGGAACTTAGAATTCTATCCAAAGAAGAGCGTAAAAGACAACAGTTAGCTGTTACAGATGTTATTAAAAATGCAGATGTTGTGTTGAGCACTTTGACTGGTGCATCTTCTCACAAGCTGGCCAACACGTCATTTGATTTGGTAATTATTGATGAAGCTGCTCAGGCGCTTGAGATAGCATGCTGGATAGCTCTACTGAAGGTACTGGTGCATGTTATAGGCATTTACAGATATGAATGTGAAACACAAGAAGAGATTTATGCATTTCCATTAAATGTACTCACAGACATGTAAAGCTGTTAAGATCTGAATGTTATAAGCTCCACACATATCTCAATGTAATGGATCCTTCAAAGACTGTTGATATGATTTCTTGTTCTTCTCAAATGTGTATCTATGTGAATGTGTATTGAGTGAATTTTGAGATTTAATGAATTTTCAATGGCAAAAAAAAAAAAAAATGGTTTCATTAATTTAGTCCAATCTGGCACTTGATACTTGATTCAGGGTTCGAGATGTATACTTGCAGGAGATCATCTTCAGCTTCCTCCAACCATCCAAAGTGTAGAAGCTGAGAAGAAAGGGTTAGGAAGAACCCTCTTTGAACGCCTTGCTGATCTTTATGGAGATGAAGTCATGGCTATGCTCACTGTTCAATACCGTATGCATGAGCTTATTATGAACTGGTCATCTAAAGAGCTTTACAACACTAAGGTATTTTGTTCTTGCCTGGATGTTTGGTAACATCATAGGTAAATAGGCAAAAGTCGTGTGATTGTAATATTGCGTGATAATGGACAGTTAATTGTCATTACAGATCAAAGCCCATGCAAGTGTTGCTGCTCATATGCTTTTTGATCTTGAGGATGTAAAGAGGTCTGCCTCAACAGAACCGACCCTTCTTCTTATAGACATAGCTGGGTATGCCTTCTGTCGCTGGATTGTTTTTGAATAATCTGTTTCTCAAAGTAGTTGCTGTGGTGTTTTGAACAAATCATGGATAAAGTCAATCATTTTTCAATAAATTGTTAATTGTAGTCCCAAGATATTAAGTATAAACAAAGTGGTTTCATAACACTGAAGCAACAATGTTTTATTGAAATGTTAAACTGTTGGTGTTGGGTAGTCCCTAAGGGCATGGGTTAAGCCAAAAAAAATGGAAAACAATGGCCGCAAAATCAGCGTCATTAAATGTTCTTTGCTCTTCCTTCCCTGTGCCCTACTAAAAACCAATAATGCTTCTGTCTTAATAACTCCAATCACACTCTCAAAAACTAAACCTTCTGGATTGTCTCTCTCATTCTTCATTTCTACTGTATTCAGATCTGTTGTTCTTATTGCTTTGACAGTATTTGTACAATTTTTATTTATACAAAGGGGCTTCAAGAAGGGAAGAGATGAGAGCATTATATAAGGCTGATTGCCTGCCAATTGTTTTTCCATTTTTTTGGTGCTTAACCCGTGCCTTAAGTACACGGCTTATGAGTACCCTACTATTTAGTTAGTGAAAGCAAGGCTCAGAACTAACAGTTTTAACAAAGCAAGTAGCATATTTGTTAAGTTTTTTATTTATTAAGTTTATATACTTTGTATTTTTTTGTATTTAAGAGAAGCGATATATATATTGGTAGATAACCTTACATCCCAAAAGACTAGTCTATTGGGTTGTAGTATCCATTGGTATATATGTCTTTCTCTTGTTTTTTATCTTTTGAATGTGAAATTCATCCCATTTTCTTTTAGCTTCACATGTGGGTTTTCTCTAATATCCCCTCTCAGGTTGGCTTTGATTGGCCACCTATTTTTTTTTTTATATTATTATTTAATTTTTGAGTTGCCATATTGGTAGAGCTTGGCCCTAGTTCATCATGATGTTTGTCGAAGGCTTTGGTACCATGTGAAGTTTCAATATTTTGGTTTATTTGAGAGAAGTGATATATATATATATATATATATATATATATATATATATTGATGGATAACCTTACATCCCAAAAGACTAGTATATTGGTTATAACGTCCATTGGTATATACACTCTTTTCTTGCTTTTTATCTTCTCAAATGTGGGATTCATACCATCTTTTTTACCTTCACATGTGGGTTGTCTACCAATATTATCGATAAACAACAATAAGTTGATTTCTTTTGCATGTGATATCCAGTCTCAAGTTTCTCTTTTGTATTGGATTTATGAACATGTGTTGCATCTGAGTTATTGCATTAATTAGGGCACATGATAAATAAACCCCAGTGATATTACTGTTTATTAGCTATTTTTAATTTACAACAGAGCAGAATATTTCATTTGTACTTGAATTATATAATTTGTCAAGATAATAGAAAGAAGAGAAATGAAAGGCCAGTAAGTCAAAACTATATATATATATATATATGTGTGTGTGTGTGTGTATATATATATATATATATATATATACACACACATAAAGGAAAGAAGAGAGGCAGAAAGAAGGGCCATCATGATTGAAAACTTTCAAAATTTTCAATGATTTGTATATTAGACTACCACTTTTGAACCTCCAATCCTATTTCTTGCACTAAGATTTTGGATTTTAATATGTGGAACTTCAGATGACATTTTGTAGTTAGTACCAGGCTTATAAAATACCTAACAAGATATTTATATGCTATATGAGCAGAACTTATTATAGCCCCTCGGTAGAGGGACAGCATTCTGTAATTATGTCCAAATATCTGCAAAGAGGAAAAGATTCTAATAACAAACATTTACTTGGGAATTTCCAACAATTAACCTTCAATGGCTTAGGCACATCATGATTGATGTACTAGGGTAATCTATAAAGCCTGGAGAATAGAAAATGAGATAAAGAGGAATTTTCTAGACAAAAATGTTGAAAATAAAACCCATAAATTTGAATAAAAAGAAAACAACGGTCTAGATGGTTGATGGAAAATCTTATACCTCTAGGAAATTTAGTAGGAAATTGAAGATGTAGAACTTACCAAAGGAAAAGATGTGGATGCTGTTAGTAATTTATTCATAAATTCTGAACAATGGTGTATAAAAGAGAAAAAAAATAATTAATATGAGTTATTAAAATAACACGGTTTCCGTTAAATCTAAAAACAATTAGTAATTATTTTACAACTTATGTGATTTGAGTATTTAAGGAATATTATAAGAAATCATGGGCTACATATTTGAATTGGTTTATTCTGATTTGCTTCAGGTGTGACATGGAAGAAAAGAAGGATGAAGAAGATAGCACACTGAATGAAGGCGAAGCTGAGGTTGCTATGGCCCATGCAAAGAGACTCATACAAAGTGGAGTGCAGGCTACTGATATTGGAATAATTACTCCTTATGCCGCGCAGGTATGACATTTTCTTTTATAAATTTTTCAGCAATTTCTATGAGCTTCACAATTCAATTAATATAGTGAGGGATTTAAACTAGCCTCCATATAAATTGAATTATGCCTTATATTATGATCAAACTCTATAATGTTTAGTCCCTTATGCATTTGGCAACTATAACTCAGGTTGTGTTACTGAAGATGTTGAAAAGCAATGACAATGAGCTAAAAAATATGGAAATCTCAACAGTTGATGGTTTCCAAGGTCGGGAGAAGGAAGCCATTATTATTTCCATGGTTCGGTCAAACTCAAAGAAGGAGGTAATTTAAGCATCTGTGGTACTCTACTGTTTCTTTAACATATTACATAGTATCCATTCTGACTAGCATCATAATTATAGAAATAAAACCTGTTGAACTGTGATTCTTTTGGAACAATTCAGGTGGGGTTTTTAAGTGACCGCAGGCGAATGAACGTGGCTGTCACCCGAGCAAGAAGACAGTGTTGTCTTGTCTGTGACAGTGAGACAGTGAGTAGTGATGGATTCTTAAAGCGATTAGTTGAGTACTTTGAAGAGCACGGTGAGTATCTAAGTGGCTCAGAGTATCTCAATGAATAAGCAACTACAAGCTTGAAAGAAGACTCATTGTAGCTCGGTCAGGGCAGTTTCAATATGTTCAATATAAAATATTATGATTTATAGGACCTCAAATTGCTCTCTGATAGAAGAAAAATGATCTTTTCTTGAAATTATTTACCCGATAAATAGGCTGGTTAAAAATCCCACCTGTTCATCACTGTTATGAATCACGCTAGTACCAATTATGTTTAATAATTATAGTTGATACCCATTAGGGGTTAGCAAAATGGTTAGACCCGTGATTTGCTCCCACAAGGTCTAAGGTTTGAATCCTCTCATAGGCTACCTATATGGCCAAATTCCATAGTTTTCTGTTTTCCAGAGATTGTAGAATTCGGCTGGGGCTCCAGTTTTGAACTTAAGCCTGCTAAGCTGGTTCAATGATTTTACCGTAATGTTGGTATTTAAGAGCAATTCACACTGAGAATTTATTTTATGTCTGAAATAATAGTCTTTCTGTGATCGACTGCATAGATGGAGCCTTTTATCATCACGAGGAGTATCAAGTCTGCAATAGTATTACAGTACTAAGAATGCAAAACCAGTTAAATGTTTGACTGTAAAAGAAAATAAATAAAGATAGCCAACCATAACAGTCTTCATTAATGGTGGAATTCTGTAAAAGCATCTTTAGAAATTCTTTAATATAAAGTTTTGCATTCTTGTTATTATTAATTCCACGTAACACATTTTTCCATAGTTTTCTTTTTCTTTCCTCCATAGAATCAGTGTCCATTGCTCACGCAGTGACAGTTGTTATACTAAAGAATATTTCAGACCTCAAACACAAAAATTTTATTTTTCTTCTTCCTGTAATCAATTGAAGTTATATATGGAAATATCTGATCCCTGCTTATGATTGATTCCCTTCAAATACTCCCGTAAAAGAACAAACTAAACTAGTATGTAGTGCATAAAAACCAAATAGATAACAACAATTCACATCATCCATTGTCTGAAAACAAAGTTGATTACTTTTAACTGCAAGTGTGAATTCCACTCTTCACCATCCTCTTGCCACTATAAGTTCTCTCTCTCTCTCTCTCTCTCTCTCTCTCTCTCTCTCTCTCTCTCTCTCTCTCTCTCTCTCTCTCATCCTATGTTTCTCTAGTACTATCAGTCTATCAGATATAAAAGCCAAGCTGGAGTAGATATAGAACTAACTAATCTATAGCCTAGTTTAAGTGATGATAACTCGAATGTGTAATTCTAAGTGATCCCAAGTACAAAATCAGCCCATTCTTTTCAGAAGTTCCAAATGGAAGTAGGCAAAGTCATCTCTTCCTGAATATCATAAAGTTGGAAGCAACCAGCTTCTGCTCCTTGATGATCCGTAATTCCGTGCATTTCGATCAGGGCATCCCAATTGAAACTCTTGTCTGCAAAGGCCGCGAGTTCTCCGTAATCTTTCATTGAAGATTCTGGTTCTATAAAACTTGCTGTTTCATCAACTCCCTCAGGTTGGCTCTCTTCTTTCAGTATGCCTAGTTGCTGAAGGAACTCGTTTAGATCAATCTGCCTCTTCTCTTCGTGATTCCCCAGCATCGTCTCTGATGAAATTTCGACCTCTTTCTCCTTCACAGAGAGATTTTCTTCACAGGTTTTCTGACCTGTGATCTTAACTTGGGTTTTGGATGATTCACAGGAAGATGAAGTAGAAGAAGAGGTTTGATTAAAAACCCCATTCTTCTTAAGTTGTTCTAGCCTTTGATGAATAACATGAACACTAGGTTGAGCATTTATATTGAGCAAACCACAAGAAGGGAACATAGAAATGAAGTTGTTGGAAGGAATCCATTTGAACTTGTGTGACTTGTTGGGAGGGTTAATGGAGTCAGGTTGAAGATGAGGAAGATTGAGATAAGCATCAGGTCCATACAATCTCCTAGCAGCTTCATCATAAGCCAAGGCAGCTTCTTCAGCAGTTGCAAAAGAACCCAACCAGAGCCTAGTCCTCTTCTTCGGCTCTCTGATCTCAGCAACCCACTTGCCCCATGTACGTTGACGTACTCCTCGGTACTGGCAAGAAGCATTGAGAGGGCCACCCTTGCCTCTTGTGGGGCCTTTCTTCCATGGCTTTAATGGAGATTTTCTCAAGTTTTCCATAGCAGGCTTTGGAAGTGGAAGTGAGTGAGTGAAAGAGGGAAGAAAGGCGCGGAATATGTAGGGAGTGAAGAGTGGAGTTTGGTTTAAAACTTTAAATGTTGTCACGTTTGGAGAAACCTTTTCTACCCCATGCGACCGTTGCTCAAATCTACTCACACACCATTTTTACAGAGAAATGTAGTTCAATATTTGATCAATCACTCTTTAGTGAGTAAAGAGAGAGAGAAAGAAGTGCGTACGTGCCTTGGATTCTTCTGTATGAGCACCTCACAACATTTTTGATAATCACGAGCTCTATTTCACATGTTGTCCTGCCAATTCTCAACTCCCTTCACCTTTATCCCATGTTGCAACCCCGACTTCATTCTCTCTCTCATCTCTGCAAATTCTTGAATGATCAACTCATTCATTTCACATGTTCAATTAGTCATGGACTTATACAATTGTGATGTTGAGATGACATTATCAGGCACCATGCTTCAATCTCATCAACACCTTCTCACCTAGCTTACAAACAAATAATAATTTATCTGCTACTACCCACACACACATCCTTTTCCTAAGTTATGGTTTATATCTCATGCAACTATTACAACAAATATCACATACTATGAAATATATAATATGACAATTTGGACTAACCATTTTCATTGTTGGTAAGAATCAGGCTATTAGTTAAGACGATATTTTATTTCATTATATACCCGTACCAACACAAAGATATACATCAGCATGTTGTGGTTGCGCCTGAAGGGCTTTCATTGCACCATGACACATCGGCAAGATTGCTAGTCATGCACCAATGCCACCCATAGTTTGAAATATCGACATTTTTCCTGAATTTCCATTAATATTTCTGTATTTTAAGGGTATCGATATCAATATGGGAGTTTAATATCTTTTCCGTAAAATATTTAGAAAATTTTCACAAATATCCTCAATATTTCTATAAAATATCAATATCAATGAACATATAACGTATTTTTACATAATGTCGTAGAAATTTCAATGAAATATTGGGAAATTTTCATAAAATATTGGTAATATTTCCGCTAATACAAAATGAGAAATTGATGATATATCATAATATTTTTATTTATCTTTTTTTTTTTTTTTTTAATATGATGTGATAAAAATTTTCATAACATGACAATTGAGATTGATGGTGGAAGAAATCAATAAATTTACATGTTACACATTCGTGATTATATAAAAAAACTATTCATTATAGTATTAATATTTTATAAAACAAGATAGTAGCCACACTTTATTTGAGCTACCTAGGTCTTCCTTTTAGTATTAAAATTTATATGCTTGTATGATGCAAATTATTCTAATGGAAGATTTCATTTTTTACAACTTGTATGCGTGTTATACTCATAATTATATTATATAATTGTTAGATATTATATGTTTTTGAACAAAATAAAGACATTTTTTATTAGATTATTAATTATTATAACTTTGTTTAAAAATAATTTCATTAAAATTTCTCTGTTTTTATAATTTTAACATATTTCATAAATTTTATATTAATTTTATCAACATTTCACTAAATCGTTACTCATTTTTATCAATATCAATATTTTTATCTTTAAAACAGCCCAATAAATGGTAACAAGTTTATAGGTTGATTGCGGACATCTATTAAGCCAACACAAGTATTTATAATGACCCCCTTTATACTTTTTTATCTTTTCTCTATTACAACTCGAATTATGGAAAAAAAAAAAAAACATATTTTTCAAATATCCCAGAAAGTGCGTAGCATACAAGCGTTATGCCATAATCATAGAACAAATACAAAGATATAGACCCATAAATGTTACTGATATACACATTTTTTTCAGTATTCTCTGTTTTCAATGAATTCAGATTCTCTCCTTTCTACCATGACATTACGAGTCCCACAATAGTTTCAAATGCAGGGAAGAACTAATCATGAAAAAGTACAAGAAAAATTTATACATCAGATTTATATCACTTAAAAAGGCTAAGAAAACAAAAATGAGTTTACAAAAGGAAAAAAAAGAGGTGGTATTTACATAAGCCAACACTTCATTTGGATTTTGGGCTTCCTTTGCACATGTTTCTCCATTTATCCTTTAAGTCTATTGTTGTACGACCACTCAGAAACACACAACTACCGAATTCCAGAATTTTCTTCCACGGAATATTTATGTCGTCAAACCTCGTAAATTTCTTCACTCCCTTCTGTAATAGGAAAACCCAATCGTTAATATGCTATAATACTTGACACACAAACAAACAGAGTGCATATAAAACTACAAATTCAAACTCCAAGTCACAATCCATAATGTGAAAAACCCAAATTAATAATCGTAGGCATGCAAGAGAAAGAGAAAAAAAAAAATTTGAATTTAGAAAGCAACAATATCCAATTCTGAATCCCAAACTTCCAAAGAATGATTTACTTATAATTCAATGACTTTATGTAGAATATGACATGCATAAGAAGAGATCTATACATACTGTGTTGTCTTTCAAAGCCACATATTCAGAACATTTACCTTAAGTATCTCTTCCTCCTCAGTTGTCCATGGAACCTTCTTTCTTCTCAATTGAGGAGTCGCCCGGTATGTACTGAAAAAAAAAAAAAAAAAAAAAAAAAAAAAAATTCCTTTCATCAGTTACTAATAGTCAGCAGATGAAATGCATGACTCACTGCTTAAGAATGGATATGAATTAATAAGAGAAACACGATTCTGCAAAGCAATTTCTTCCTACTGTATATAAGCTTTGTAAAGGATATTAAAATATAAAGCCATACAAAATGTACACTTACAACTGGCATGTAAAGAAATGAGCAGTATGGATAATAAGGAAACTTACTATTGCCCCTCTTGCCTTCGAAATCTAATGCAGTAATTGGAAATTATGTACTTATCATTTTCATCTACAGAAGTTTCCTCTCCATCAATATTCAGAGCTATAACAGGTTTCTCTGATAGATCAGAACTTGCTCGTCTTAAATCTTGCTTCCGAATACCTTTTTCAGCTTCTCTTTGATCTACAGGAGAAACATCTGAGTTCACAAAGGATAGATTACCATCACACTTAGGGTCAGATGGTGCTTGATCCTGTTGTTGTTCTTCAAGTCCTCCTACAGATGCGCACTCGTTGGCCATCTTTTCTTTCCCTACCTTTTCTCCATTAGAAACAGATATAGTCCCATTAATTACATTTGCTTCTTCATCACTAAAAGGTAAGTTGACATTAACACATGATCCAGAAGGATCTGACTGTCGCTTCCTACCTAAACTTTTCTGACATAGACTATTAGTGACCTCATGTCCAAATGGTCCATTTTGACTTGTTGTCTCTTTTTCTTGAACTCCCAACTGCCCATTCTCACCAATTTCGTTGTGTCCATTTTGTTCCGAATGTATGTACTCTGTCCTGCGTAATCTCTTCTTAGCTTCCCCTGGACGATGCTCAAAGCCCATATGAATAAATGCAGCTAGTTCCTTCCTTGCCAAGGAAGCTTTTTTCTTAGCTTCAAGGTACTCTGAAATAGCATGAGAATATGCACAAAATGGACAATAAAAGTCACCATTTTCATCAAAATTTGCAGGGGAACCCAAGCAGTTCTCATGGACCGCCAATGGGCAACTACTAGTGTTGCAAAACAACAACTGACCATCCTTGTTACACTTCACACAAAGTTTTTGCTCCGTACAGCCATCCGTTGCTAAGGTATCATTACCTAATGAGCATTGAGAGCCCAAGAAATGATTCTTCTTCATGCCAACATCAATTCTCTCATTGTGATATTCATCATTATCACTGGACACTTCTTCTTCACTTAAATGCTCCATCTCACCTTTGGATTCATTCACAGAATCTTTTCGCTGAGTTTCTGTTGAGGGTGCACCAATTGATGTTCTCAGTTCAGTAACATTGGTTTCATCCACTATGACTTTATCAACCGGTTCATCTGCAGATGTATCCTGAGGCATTTTTTCAACAACAGGACCAACCACCTTTTCACTATGCTGGAGTGCACCATCATTAACATCAACAATCTGCCCAGGCCTCTCTGAGTCAACACACTCATCATGAACATCCTCAGGATACTGGCTTTCCTCCATGACTTCATCTGGAGAATGGTTTGCAAAGTCACAACCTTCTCCTTCATTAACTCCAACAACTCTTGCAGAAAAATCTTCCAACAATTCACTACCATGAGGAACTGAAATCTGCTCTACAGACTGATCAGCACAAACTCCGTCCTGCTTAAGCTTCTTGGCATTAACATGGTCATCAGATTGCTCCTGGATTTCATCAGAAGCTCCTGCCGTTTCTTCAGTAGTTAAGTCATTTCTATCCCTCTTAGAAGGTAATAAATTATCATTTAGCAAATTATCTGCTGATAGTCCATTCCCATTTTCACTAGTTGGAGGAATCAAATTCCCATTGGCTGCCATTGAATCAGTGCCAATCCCGTCCAGCCTCAATGTTGGTGCATTATGATCATCCACACCGCTTCTGCCAATGTCATTTACACGCATCAGTCCACTACTTTCCTTCAAGGAGGCAGCCAATGGGTGGGTACCTTCAAGAATTGTATCTTTCAGCTGTTTGTCAACAACAATTGAAAGCAGAGACACAGAAATGAGGATTTTTTTTTTTTTTTTTAATATCCCTTGCCCTAAAACAAGAAAATCCACGAAAAAAGAATTGCCTTAACCTGTTGTAAAGCACATTTAGGCATCGTAGCTCTTTTATGCATAATAAAGGGGTGAACATCCCATTTCGAAAGCTCTGGTCCAGCCATTTTCAGATCTGCTTCCTGCAGCACGTGTTGTAGAACATCTTCACAGCTTTGTGATAAATCAAAAACAATTTTATTATCCACAGCAGAGACACCATCTTTATTGAGCCCATCACCCGAATCAAACAAATCCTCTAAACATCTCAAAGCAATCATTTCCCTCGTGCTTTTTGCCAAATCATCAGACGACTCCGGTACCATTTCAACCAATTCTGAATAAAACAAACCATTGCAAACCCTAGGCATTAATCCAAAAACCCAAAATACAAAATAAAACAACAAGAACAAAGCAAACCATCTTTAAGCATGTACTTCCGTGCATACATAGCTAGCACACCTACCTTGTAAAACAGACGTGTCAACTTCTTTGAAGCCAGCTAAATACTCAATGATCCAAAGCCAAGGAAGGCTTGAATCGTATGAAGAAGAATCACCGAGAATATCCATCATTTTAGAAGCCTCAAATTTTTGTCTACCTAAAATCCTCACAGCTGATAGCAATGGCTCCACTTATCTAATATCACAAATGTGAATATATAATAACATCCGAATTTCACGAATTGAACAATGAAAAAACAATAAAATTCGATATTTCTGATAACATGCTCAGTGAAGTTGAAAAAAAGACAGCAAAATAACGCAATCAATAAAACAATTTCGAAAAAGAGAGCAATCCCTGAAAGCATTGGACTAACTGCCAAAAGTAAGTTCTTCTGTAATCAAAATAGAAATATTAAAACTTGATAAATTGGAAGTGGAAATTCAAAATGATATTTATTTACTGCAGATTTTTTGAAACAACAGAGAAAAAGAAGAAGATAATTTGGTGATAAAGATGTTACCTTGAAATCTTCGACTGGAAGAATCGCAGTGCGGGGATTCTGAGAGACGACGTTAATCGGTTAACGCCGTTAATTGAAGCGTCGCCGTCTTCCTCGCCAACCAAACCAACGCTGAACTGCAGCTATTGAGAATCGAGATGAGAACTCTCAAGAAATCAAAGAAAATCAAATGGATTGATGGGGTTGGGTTCAAAGAAAATCGAAATGGGGCTGGGGTTGGGTTGGGTTGGGTTAAAGAAAAAGAAAATCGAGATGAGAGACACGGCAACAGCAGAGAACCGAAATGTGTTTTTCGAAAGGGCATTCAGCCAAAATGCCTAAAAAATAATAGAAAATTACAAATCTACCCACTCCACACTAATTTTTGTGACTACCCAAATAATTCTTTGAGACAAAAATGCCCTCCCATTTTATTACTTCCCACATTTTTTTTTTTACTCTTCTTCTTCTTCTTCACGGTGCCCACCCCCTTCTGACAGTTCTTATTTTTTTTTTGTTTTTCTTCTTCACATTTCTTCTCTCACCTCTTTAAGTTCATCGGCATTTTTTCTCTCTTCTCTTCTCTATAGTCCTCTTATCAAACCTAAGCCAACAAAATCTCTCTTTCTCATCTCCTTAAACTCCCACCATTGTAAAATCATTCAAACCATCTCACAAACTCCTACCATTGAAAATTGCAAGGTTAGTGTTCAACTTTAATTTTTGCTATAATGGTTTTAATTTGTTAATGTCCATCTTTCTGGGTTTTCAATTAATTTCGGACGTTTTACATTTGTTAATTCTCCATCAAATAAATAAAGAACGCCGATCTTCATTATTTTGCTTTCCATCGGGTCGATCCTACCTGATAATTGTTACTATCGGGTTGAGCATACTTGATATTTGGTTTTGTCGGGTCATGTCTCCCCGATGATTAATACCATCGGATCAACGTGATACAAAGTTTAATTTTATTTTCTATTTTTTTTTTTTGCAGGAATGAGTATGGTTGATATACAATTGATAATTAATTGGGATGAACATTGGGTATGTGAACATGAAGTTTATTGGTATGATAGTAAGAGATCAAAATAAGTGTTATTTCCAAGAGATGCAATTTTTGCTCAACTATTAGATAAAGTGTACGATGTCACTGAGATTGACAGAAACAGTTATCGAGTTATTTGAAAGATGGTTGCTCATACCATCCGCCCAAGCATGCCTGTAGAGATAAGTGATGATGATGACGTTGTAATATTATTGCGTCAAAAAAATGTTGACCCTTTAGTTTGTATAACCGTGTTTGAGATTGAGCATAGTCACCCACAATTGAAGCATAAATGTTTTCCAAAGTCATCTAATCAACAACACCATCCTATCAATTTTCATTTTTCTTCATCAAAGGGAAGTAATCATATTCAGGAGGGCTACAAACGAAATTTCAATGATGTTACGGTTCATGATCAAGTTCAATTTGTTAATGATTTTAGTAACGAAGCCAGAGAAAGTGACAACTCAGAATATGTGTGTTCAATTGATGATGTTGAAGTTGCTTCGAGACCTACGCCAATTTTAATCGCAAATGGGAAAGTCTTTGACAGTAAAAAAGAGTTGCACTCTCAATTAAAAAGGTATGCTGCTACAAATCATTTCAATTTGAAAGTATGGAAGTCAGATAATTCACGTTTTGAGGCACGTTGTGCGGTTGGAGAATTCAAATAGCGGCTACATACATTTAAGGTTACAAATATTGATTTTTTTCGGATTACAAGATTTGACCACAATTACTCAATGGAGAAAAGGTTTTTATGGAATAGAAAGGCTACTGCACAGTTTATTGGGCAACATATCAAGGAGAAATTTTGTGATGGTCGTATCTACAGATCAAAGCAAATCATAACAGATATCCAAAATGAATTGGGCATTATATCAAGTTACCAAAAAGGATATCGGGCTAAACATATTGCTATTGAAGAGGTACACGTATCAGCTAAAGTTTCTTTTAGTATGTTTCCTTATTATTGTCACATGCTAGAGGAAACAAACTTAGGGACGATTACGAACATTAAAACTAATGTTGAAAATAAGTTCATGTATATGTTTTTTTTCCATGAAAGCGTGCATAGATGGTTTTAATGCTTTTATTAGATCTGTTATTGCAATTGATGTCACGTTTATGAAGGGTTCATATTGTGGCATCTTGTTTGTGGCTGTATGTCATGACGAGAACGACCAAATATTCCCATTGGCATTTGGTGTTGTGGATTCCGAGAATGATACTGTATGGAATTGGTTTTTATCTTGTTTGCATGATACCATTGGAGAGGTTGAAAACCTTGTTTTTGTATTTGACAGGAAAAACAGTATTGTCAAAGCAAATGCAACTGTTTTTCCAAATGCATACCACGGTACTTGTTTCATATATTTAGAACGAAACATGATTTCTATTTATAAGAACAAAAATCTTTCCATACCATTTAGAAAGGCAGCTTAGGCCTATCGAGTTAATGATCACGCATTTTTATGCAACAGTTGTTGAACATTAATGTTGGAGCTCGTAAGTACGTTATTGATGTTGGACAAGAGCGATGGTCGCGAGTCTTCTGTAACACCCCCTGACCCGACCCGTCTGGATCGACCTAGGGAGCGTTACCGGGTTTTCAAATACTTTCTTTATTCTTTTTATAAACTGAAAACCATATAATTTATAATTTAAAAACCTTTCTAGTGAGCCCATAAAAATTCAGTTTTAAAAATTTCAGTAGAGTTTCCCCTGTTTTTCTAATTTCCCAAAACCTGTTTTCAAATCAATCTCAAACCAAATATAATTCACAACAACACTTCAAACATCTTTCAATCAAATGCGCACTCTGCCGTTTAGTGCGACTTCCAACAGTTTTGAAAATAAAACAATTAATAATTCATTATTACAGTCCTTTGAAAATGAAAAACAGAAAGCATAAAACCATTAATTACAGCACATAAGTACAAAACATAATTATATAACTCAATGACAAATTCTCTGTATATGCATGCATAACTAACTACTTTATACAGTACTATAGATATCTATCCAAAATGTGGTGACTGTGACTCTATATATCTGCCTGCAACTCTCTCTCTGTTCAATCTTTTGCTTTTTCAGTATCCCTGTTACCTACGCGTGATAAACATCAGTGCGATAAACATCAACGCGCTAAGCATATAGCTTAGTGGGTGTACACTAAAATAAATTGCAATATAATATAAAACACTAATTTAGAAATTCAGAAAGATAAATATAAATAAACAATAAAGCTTAAAGTCAGAATTTCAGAAATATAAATATATAAAACAAACGTGATATTTCAAAAGTTTCGGAGTTTCAGTTTCAATATCATTTCTTTATTTTCCATAACATTTTCTAACTATAAATTCTCAATTGGGCCCGTGATACACATAACAGAGTTTACAGGACTGGATTACGGGTTTTACAGTCGGGTTTCCCATCTCATAAGAAATGGTATCCCTATATAAACAGTCGGTTTCCCATTTCGCGAGGAAATGGTATCCATATATTCTTACAGTCGGTTTCCCATTTCACGAGGAAATGGTATCCATATTTTACAGTCGGTTTCCCATTTCACTAGGAAATGGTATCCGTATAATCAACATCAGAGGCATAATAAATCACGGTGCAGTACTGTCATATATTCACCCAATTGACATGCCAATCTCCTATATCCAAATATCCCTATACATATATCAGGGCCGTTATTCAGAGTTGTACAATTAATTCATTTAATCCGAAAATCAACAAATATAAGTTTCAATCAAAATCAATAATTAGAAAACCAACAATATTCGTAAAACAATAGTTGGAAATCAGGTTTTGGAAACATACACTTATATTCAGAATTACGTAATCTCAGAATATTGCACAAATAATTTCAACAATATACACAAATGAAATACGAATATATATATATATATATATAATCAATACGAGTATATAAAATCCAGAAATATATTTCCAAACTTACTAAATCAAAACACATATCAAAAATAGTTGGAGAAACAAGTGTACACCAACCTGGATACCGTTTTACGACCGTTTTTTTTCTGGGTTTTCCTTTTTCCTTTCTTCCTCCTCTTCCCTTTCTCTTTCTCTTTTCTTTCTTTTCTTTTCTTCTTCTTTCCCTTCTCTTCTTCTTCTTTTCTTCTTCCTCTTCTTCTTCTCTTCTTCCTCTTCTTCTTTCTTTCTTTTCTTTTCTTTTTCTCTCTTCTTCCGTTTTTCTGCTTCTTCTTTTCTGTTTTTTTTTTTGCTTATGCGAGAAGCTTTCTTTTTTTTATACAAATTCGGTCATCGTGACCTGTGGTCGCGCCACCTGGTCACAGTACTCACTGAAAGACTTCCATCACTTTCATCACGATCACCCATCGCGGTACTATGGTTGCGCTGGTGGTCAAGTTGCTAACTGCCAGAATTTGACATTTTCACCGCGAACTAGTCAGCGCGATCTGTGGTCGCGGTGACTGGTCGCAGTGCTCACTGCTAGAAATTCCATTTTTCACCGCGAGCAGCTCATCGCGATCTCTGGTCGCGGTGAGGGGTCGCAGTACACACTGCCACTTTTTCTTCACTTCATGGAATCTTTCTGGACCGCTCTATCTGGTCCATCTGGAAACCATAAAAATAAACATACATTTAATTACGTTTTACATCCCTCTAATCATAAATTTTTATATCCACATATTTAAAATTAATTATTCGAAATTAGGGATGTTATATCTTCTGTCCGAAAAAAAAGGTACAACATTATAACAACTAATATTGATGAGTTGATGAATAATGCAGTGAAAGATTTTCAAAAGTTACCCATTATTGCTATGATTGACCGTATTCGAGATATGATGCAACGTTAGTTTCATGATCGACATACAATGAGAGGTTCTTATTATACACAATTGACAGAAATGGCTGAGGCACTTATTGAGGTTAGGGATGAATCTGCGCAACATATGAAGGTGTTCCCAATTGCATTGTATCAGTTTGAGGTGCACAATGAAAAACATAATGGAATAGTTGATTTAGAAAACCGTACATGCAATTATACAGAATTCGATCTTGATCAGATTCTATGTGCATATTGTAGAGAATTCGATCTTGATCAGATTATATGTGCACATGCTTTAGCTGCCATAAAACATCGAGGTTTACATTATACAACATTCACCTCACCATATTACTTGACTGCTTATCTTGTTTCAGCATACAGTGGTAAAATTCATCCAGTTGGCCATCAAAAAAACTGGTTGGTTCCTACTGAGGTTGCAAATATGATTGTTCTGCCACCTATCGCCCGACGTTTGCTAGGTCGACCGAGAAAACAATGTATACCTTCTATTGGAGAAGGCACTATCGCAGAAGGTGTATAAATTGTTGGTGCCATAGTCATAACAGCCAAACATGCAAGAATCCTAAAGTATCTGAACCAGCGAGAGGATGATAAATTGTTAAAGGTATTGTTAATCATATGTAAAAAGTTTTATGTTACTTATCATTATCCCTTTTGTTGTATCTAATTGGCTTTTTCTTTTAATCGTTGCAGGATATGAGCTTCAGTCTCTTTGATAAATTGTTGACATTTATGTAGCTCTTCGATTAACTTGGCAAAGGATATTGTTTTGCAATTTCACTTATCTTGTTTTTCAATTTGGCAGAGGATATTAACTAAATGATATTGGCTTATCTTGTTTTGCAATTTGGCAGCTTTAAAATTTGTAATTTGTAGCAGCTTTGCAATTTACAATTACCTTTTACAATTTGACAGCTTTGTAATTTTTGGCAGCTTTGACAGCTTTGCAACTTTTATATACTAACTATTTGGATATTTAATTTTCAAAGACTACATTTTAGCCAAAAACTACATAACAAAAATTTAGATGTATCATTCTATACATAACAAAGATTTTGTCAAAAAATAAATTAACAAGCAAAAACTACATTTCAATCTTATGTTTCATCATCGTCTAACGGTGTAGAGTTTGTAAAGATTTCAATAAACATTTTCCACCTAAGACCTTTCATTTACTGTGCTTTAAAATCGAATTTATGTCTATGTGCTATAATGTATTCATCATACATAAGCACAAATGCACGATAGTGACCACTGCAATAAAATCAATATAGCAATACTGTCAATTTTTTCCCAATATAAAATCACAATCAGTATAAAAAGATAAAGTTCAATATGACTTACACTCCGCGTTGTTGTGGGACAGTATCAGGATCTAGTCTTTTGCATGTGAAAGGAGTCACCTGTACTCCCTTATTTTTATAGTAGCCTCCGTTACACAACAATGAGGGCAAAAAATGTGAAAGTGGTGTGACATATTGCTGTTGCAGTGATGGTTCTGTATCTTGACACAATAAATCATACATCAATATTCTTCTAGCCACAAGATTAATTGCCGTTAATACCCAATGATAACCATCGACATTGATAGGAATCAATAACTATATTAAAACACTTATAGCTGTCATTTAACATATATATATATATATATATATATATATATATATATATGCATTTAAGTATCAAACTAATTGCATGATTATACTTACATTGTCAATCTCTCACCATGGTCAAAACCCATAACGTCGTTTTCCGCGAACATATGATAAGTATTAATCCTCCCAGTTGAAAACAAGTAGATCGTACACCTCCTTCGATATGATTCCATCAGGGTTGGCATGAAGTTTTTTCCATAAATTTCGAAAGTTTGTCTAAAAAAAAATGAAAAATAAGATATTTGTTTGTATGTTGTATTTGTAGTAATGACATGGAAAACATTAAAATAATTTTAATTTAGGTTACAACTTACAAAGAAGGTTGGATCAATCAAATTGTAATTGTGCAAAAATATAATAGGATGACAAAGTTGGCGCCTTCGTAACACTGCCATATAAGCCTCAATGTGCTCTTTTTATTAAAAAAAAAAAATTAATGGATTGATTGCAATTTAATTTCTTCCTTATTTACAATGGAATTAACAATAATTGACTTACCTAGCCTTCCAACCATTCAAAATTGCTCTCAAACGTTTTAAAAAAATGAGCATTCGCATTTAGTTGTTGCTCTATGTAGCACCTACATATGTGGTATAATATTTGGAGTCAATAACATAAAACATCACTGTAATTAACATAATCTGAAAATATTTACAGTAAGTGGTCACTTTTGCATGGAAAAAATCTTTTTCCTTAATTTTCAATGAATCAACTAATTTCTTAGTTCCCATTGATTTTTATCATGAAATAAAAAAAGATTTTGAATTTGTCAATAAACTAAAAAATATAACGATTATGAGATACAAATTATTTATATAATTATGAGATCAAAGAAGAAACATTTGACACAAGCCAGCCCAATCCAATGGTACACCAAACAGATGAAAGCTTTATATCCAATACTATCTAATCCATTCAATCCAATCGAATCAAATACTGCACGCCAAATGCACCATATGACCTCAAGTGCTTCCATTCAAACCTCAAACTACTAGACCAGAAAACAATGGTTCTTCACACCTTGACACTGTAGATTTAATTAGAAGAGTGACCAGATATCTATAAAAATGTATAAATCAATTGTCATATGTTGACATGTTGAATTCAACAATTTGATAATGAGAAACATGGCATTAAAACAATTAAAAGAAAACATAAAGCATATTTGATAATACTAAAAACACAATCATACAATTTTCGTAATGATTTACAAGCATAACAGCCCTGTGAAAGCATGGTTTGAAAAAAGTAAGGTATTTTTATCGGGTCACCGCAACCCGGTGATTTACTTTCATCGGGTGAATGCAAGCCGATGATTTACTGTCATCGAGTCAATTCAACCCAATGATTTACAAATTTCAACCAAAATTCAACCTGATGATACTCCCACTAAATCAATGATCAATTCAACAAAATCAACATTCGAAACGTATAAAATTGAAAAGCCCATAACATAACTAACCAAACACATTTGTTAATTTCATTATTACACACAAAAAATCATAAATGTTTGTAAAACCTAAACACTAAAAAGAGAAGAGAAGAGAATCATTTCAATTGATGGTTGTAAATGAAATGATGGACAAATAGAAGATGTAATCTTACCTGAGACTGGGTACGTCCGTGAAGAGTTGACGCCGTGGAGAAGAGTCTGTGAACAGTTGCCGCCGTAGAGAAGACTCTGTCTCCTTGCCGCGTGAAGAAGAAGAAGAAGACTGAAATAAAGAAGAGGAGAAGCAAAAGAAGAAGAAGAGTGAAAAAAACTCCCACCACACTTGTCATCGCTGTAGCGGAAGAAGAAGAACAGTGAACTCCTGTTTCAGACAGTGGCCGCACGAGGAGGAAGAAGAAGAGTGAAAAAAAAAAAAGAATGTGGGTAGGGATTAATTGGGAGGCATTTTTGTCTCAACCAAATGTTTGGGTAATCAATACAAAAATTAGTGTGGGTGGGTAAATTTGCAATTTTCAGTTATTTTTTGGGCATTTTTGCGAAATTTCCTTTCGAAAAACCCCTATTTTCTTAGTTGCAGGAACTTCAATTTAATCCCTAATGTTTGATGAAACTATCACTTTTTTTATTCGTGTGGTCGCTCCTATTTCCTAAATATATTAAATTGGTCATTTAACTAACTATTTGATAGCCAATTATCACAGTTTTTTTTAATTAAGAATTTAATTAATAGAATTATGATTTTACCTTAATTCAAATATAACAAAAATAAATAAATAGAAAAAAAATAATATTAAGCTAAATTATTAAAACTTAAAAATATAAAACATATTAAAAAATTCAAATTAAGTTATTTTATTAGAAAAATTAACATTTAAAAATGTAAATAATAAAAAAAAAGGTTAAAAACTGTTAAGGAAATAAAATAAATAGAGAATTCAAAAATTAAATTAAATATTTTTGTTTTTGTATTTTTTAAAATATTTATTTTAATTTTTTTAATTCTTAATTTTTTTTATTTTGAGCTTTTTAAATTTTTTTATTCTTTGTTTTTTTAAATATTAATTTTTCTAATAATATAATTTAATTGAATATTTTTTTAAGAGGTTTTATACTTTTAAGTTTTTATAATTTAGTTTAATATTATTTTAATATATTTTAATTGGAAGGTAAAATTATAATTTTATTAATTCTTCAAGGGCAAAACTATCAAATAGTGATGGTTGACCGTCAAATAGTTGGTCAAATGACTAATTTGATCTATTTAGAAAACGTGACCACGTGAACCAAAAAAGAAAAGGTAAGTAAAAAGATAATGTTTCATCAAATGTTAGGGACTAAATTGGAGTTCTCTCTTTTTTACTTTGTGTGTTATTTGCGGTTTTGAATATACCTGCATTTAAACCAGTAATCGACCCATAATTAATACCGATTTAAAAGTAAAACTAACATTCGGGTTTTGTACAAATACAGTCCGATTTTATACCCAAATCGCATTATGTAGGTCTGACCGGGTCCAGCAAACCCAAACCACTTTGCCAACCTTACGAGGAGCATTTATTTTCTTTGAAACTTAACGGTGAAGTTTTTGATCCCACATCACCCATGCCCCAAGGCTTGTTGATGGCATTCTACTATTAGAATTAAGGATGCCAATTTCACCTGCGAACCCGTTGTGGTTTAAATTTTATTAATTTGGTTTATGGGCAAATTTGAATGTGAAATTCAAACTCGATGTGGGTTTGGGTTTGGAAAAAAAATCTAAATCCAAACCCACAAACTCGCTTAAATTAAAAATATATATATATATATATATAATTATTTTTTAAAATAAAAATAATTAAAAATTGAGGTTTAAATATGATTTAATGTATTAAGTATATTTTTAGTCATTTTGGTATTATGTTGTGCTTAAGATTTGTTGAGATTTAAATAAGGTAAAATTGATATTTGAAGATGAGTTAATGTGTTTTTATTTATTATTATTATTATTTTTTTATTTTGCAAGTTTGGACCCTAACCCGAATTCCTGAACCCGTAAAATTATGCAGGTTCGTGGATGAGTACGGGTTTGAATCAAACCCGCGGGTGCAAACCCGAATCCAAACCCAAACCCGTATAATTTTACTAGGTGGTTTGAATGTGAAAAATTAATGTGGGTTCGAGTTTGGATTTGGCCAAACTGGACCAAACTCGACCCACCGTCATCCCTAAACAGACCCCTAAACTTAACATATATCCATTAGTTTCTAAAGTGCAGGGTCAGTTTAGGGTCCAAAGTTGTTTGGTAAATCTCCCGAAAGTGGCTTATTGTAAAATCTGACCAAAAGCTACAGCTAAATGTTAAAGCTAGCTCCACTCAACTTCAGTTTCTAGCTTAAATAGGAAGCTGGTCATAACTTTTAATTAAACTTTTTTGGACCAAATTATTGATAGGACTGTATATGTTATGTTTTTATTGAAGGGAAGAAAAATTTATTTTATCTTATAAACGCAGCGGAATGGATTTCAAAAATTTTTCTTTTATATTTGAAAACACTTTTCAATTAGGAACGAGTTCCGGTATATATGCGAATATCAAATTGAAACTACAATTACCTTATGTTGTGATTTGACTCTATTACTTTTTGATTCACCACAAAGCCTTCGAGCTATGACCCGCTGTCTGATAACGCATGTGTGACCACGTTACGGATGGAGAGATGGAGGAAACAGAAAAGCGGAGAAGACTTCTTGTTCTCTTGGCCAAAACTTTTTTATTCTCTTTTCTCTCTTTTGTGGTGGCCATTCCTTTCTTTTCTTAGGCTTATTGCATTCGGTCAAATTTCCTAGTAACATATCATATATATACTAGGGCTCTAGGGTTTTAACTTGACCAAGTTAAAATAGGATTCTAAATCCTTTTAATTTTGGTCTCCTTAGAGTTTGAACCTTTGACCTCTAGGACTATTAAATAATCACATTATTTAATTCCTTTTGTCCTTGTCATGGTTTGAGTCTGCAATCTCCTATTTAATAATTAAAATAATTAATAAATTAATAATTATTTATTTTTATTTAATTATTAAATTATTAATTAAATAATCATATTATTTAATTAATTCTCTTTAATTAAATTATATTACTTTCGTAACACTATTAATTGGACCACCAATTAATTTACTGTGACCTTCGTTACCAATAACCATAAGGGCTAGTAAGGGGACCTAATGGACCTACAGTTTTGAGCTCCAATAATACTTAGTAATATTAATTAAACTCTTTAATTAATATTTCATAATTATTAACCTCAGAGTTATTCTACTAAAAACCCGAGGCTATACTCTCAAAACTGTAGACGTGTTTATACAATCTGAAGTCTCAGTGTCCATTGATATAGCTATTTGCATATAGTGTGATCTTCCACAAGTAGTTCATAGCTAGAGCTGGGTCATAATGTCCGTTATGCCCCTCTAGTTATATTTATTCCTTTAAGCACCGTTGATTCTCTAATAAACAATTAAATCTTGTATTCCTCACGGAAGAAAGAGAACGCTTATAATCGTTCAAGCCCCGAATCAACCCTTAAGAGAACTACTCATCTACTTTAATCAAGAATAAGTGGATTCCACTATTGTGTTCATACATTCCTAGCTACAAGCCAAACCGCAACTCCAAGATACGGAGGTATTAGTCGAGAATACTATATAGACCTCACTCATGGTAAATCAAAAGCCACGATCCAACTTGAAGGAGTCGATAAGACACCCATGATTAAGATCACTTATAAATAGCCTTCATTTGTCGATATATATGAATCTCATCTACTAACAAATCTTAATGAGAGATTCATATAAATCGTGACCCAGTTCTATATGATCTCATCATATAAGGTGCCTCCATTCCCATGTCAACTATATGGGTGGTCTAGGATAAGACCACTGTACAATACAGAATGGACCGCAACAATTGATCAACTACAAACAAAGTACCCAGCTTTGTTTGCTCTCTACGGACTCTTTAGATTACATATCTCAAAATGAATTCTACAGTATATGACTTTCATATACTCATTTTAAGATTACATCTTACAATCTTGAATGTTACTTGCACAATATAAACGTATGAACTAAAATAAAACACTTTTTATTTGAATGATAAACATTTAACTTTTTATTTATGTCTAACAACATTTACAATTACAAGTTTTAGGGCATAAGTCCCAACAATCTCCCACTTGTACTAAAGTAGATAAGACATGTCTTGTAATCCTAGACCCTCTAGGTGACCCTCAAACACTTTAGCCGTTAAGGTCTTCGTAAATGGATCAGCCAAGTTATCCTGTGATGCAATCTTCGTCACAATCACGTCTCCTCTCTGCACTATCTCTCTGATGAAATAATATTTCCTTTCTATATGCTTCCCTCTATTGTGGCTTCTTGGTTCTTTAGAATTAGCCACAGCTACACTATTATCACAATAAAGCGTTATGGGCTTATCCACATCTAGAACAACTTCCAGATCACTTAAGAACTTATAGAGCCATACAGCCTCTTTAGCAGCTTCACAAGCCGCTACATACTCGGCTTCCATAGTGAAATCAGCAATGCAAGATTGCTTGATGCTCCTCCATACAATGGCTCCACCACCAAGGGTGAATACTGACCCAGACGTAGATTTCCTAGAATCCTTATCTGACTGAAAGTCAGAATTTGTATATCCTAACGAGATCAAATCCAGATGGTAATATGCTAGTATATAGTTTCTCGTTCTCCTTATATACTTGAGATTATGCTTAACAGCAACCCAATGATCCAATCCTGGGTTGGATAGATATCTCCTGGCTACTCCCACTGTGAAGCATATGTCGGGTCTCGTGCATAGCATAACATACATAAGACTACCTACTGCTGACGCATAGGGAATTCGTCTCATATTCTCAATTTCTTGAGGTGTCTTTGGACACTGTTCCTTAGACAGATGAACTCCATGCCTAGAAGGTAAACTACTTTTCTTGGAATTCTACATCGAGAATCGCACAAGTATCTTGTCGATATATGATACTTGAAACAATGCTAACAGATTGTTTTTGCAATCCCTTATTAATTTGATCACTAGAACATAACTTTCCTCTCCTAAATCTTTCATTTAGAATTGGTTAGTAAGCCAACCCTTTACTTCCGATAATGTCCCTACTTCATTCCTAATGAGTAGGATATCATCTACGTAAATGACCAGGAATATTATTTTCTTGTCAATGATGCGCTTGTACATACAAGGCTCATCAACATTTTACTCAAAGCCATAGGTCTTGATAGCAGTATCAAACCTAATGTTCCAAAATTTAGACGCTTGCATAAGTCTAAAAATAGACCTTTGCAACTTCCAAACCTTTTGCTCTTGATCTTAAGATATGAATCCCTCTGGTTGCATCAAATAGATGTTCTTCTCAAGATTGTCATTCAAAAATACAGTCTTGACATCCATTTGCTAAATTTCATAATCGAAATGGGCAGCTATGGATAAGAGTATCCTAATATACTTAAATATATTTACTGGTGAGTGTTGGGATTTATGCCCTAAAGCTTATAATTGTAAATGGTTAAAGACAATAATAAGAATTATTCAGATTATCATTCAAGTTCATAAAATGTTTTATATTCAGTAATACATTCGTATTGTGCAAGAACATCTAAGATTGCAAGATGTAATCTCATAATGAGTATATGATGGTCATATACAGAGAGGATTTATTTTGAGACGTGCAATCTAAAGAGTCCGTAGAGAACGAACAAAGCTAAGTACTTTGTTTGTGATTGATCTACTGCTGCGGTCCATTCCGTAAAGTACGATGGTCTTATCCTAGACCGCTCATGTAGTTGACATGAGAATGAAGGCACCTTATATGATGAGCTCATATAGGACTGGGCCACGATTTATATGAATCACTCACCAAGATCCGTTAGTAGATGAGATTTATATATAATTGATAAACGATGGCTATTTATAGGTGATCTTAATCCTAAGTGTCTTATCGACTCTTTTAGGTTAGATCGTGGCTTTTGATTTACCATAAGTGAGGTTGATGAGAATCTCGACCAACACCTTCGTATCTTGGAGCTGCGGTTTGGTTTGTGGCTGGGAAGGTTTGTACACAATAGTGGAATCCACCCTTTCTTGATTGAAGTAGATGAGTAGTTCCCTTAAGGGTTGATTCGGGGCTTGAACGATTATGAGCGCTCTCCTTCTTCCATGAGAAAGACATGATTTAATTATTCATTAGAGAATCAATGGTACTTAAAGGAAAAGATATTTCTAGAGGGGTATAACGGACTTTATGACCCAGCTCTAGTTATGAACTATTTGTGGAGGATCACACTATATGCAATTAGCTATATCAATGGATAATGAGACTTCAGATTATATAAATACGTCTACAGTTTTAAGAGTGCAGCCTCGGGTTTTTAGTGGAATAACTCCGAGGTTAATAATCGTGAAATATTAATTAAAGAGTTTTAATTAATATTACTAAGTATTATTGGAGCTCAAAACTGTGGGTCCATTAGGTCCCCTTGCTAGCCCTTATGGTTGTTGGTAACGAGGGTCACGGTAGATTAATTGGAGAGTCCAATTAATAGTATTACGAAAGTAATGCGATTTAAATAAAAGAGAATAATTAAATAATGTGATTATTTAATTAATTAAATATTTAATAAAATAATAGAAATTAATAATTATTAATTATTAATTCTATTTATTAAATATGAGGTCATGTGATTAAATAATGACTAGGACAAAAGAATTAAAATAATTAGATTATTTTAATAGTCCAAAAAGGTCACAGGTTCAAGTCTTTAGAGAGATTAAAAATAAATAGGATTTAGAATCCTATTTTGACTTGGTCAAACTAAAACCCTAAAGGACTACTATATAAGTGTTATATAGTTAGGAAAAAACCGAACCTAGCATACAAGTGAAAAAGAAAGAGAGTTCGGCCATCAAAGAGAGAAAAGAAAAAAAAAAGTTTTTTCTGACTCTTCCCTTTTTTGCAGGATTCGGCCAGCGTTCTTTTCACGTAACCTCCACCTCTTTCCATGACGTGCCTACACACACGTTGTCAGACCGCGGGTCATAGCTCGGAAGATCTGGTGGTAGATCAAAGAATCAGAAAAAGAAAATCAAGAAAAAGGTATGTAGTTTCTAAAGTCTTTTTCTGCGTATATACAGGAACTCGTTCTTGATTGAAAAATGTTTTCAATATAAGAAAAAATTTTGAAACCCAATTCCGCATGTTATACGATAATCAAAAGCTTTTCTAAAACTCCCTACAATTGGTATCATGGCCTTTGGTTCTAAGTTCATGTATATACGCAAAAGAAAAAGAAAAAACTACATCTTTTTTTTTTTTCTTTTTGATTCTTGATCTGTGATATATTATTATGTAGGCACAAATTTAGAATGTATGATTTTTTTTATTGTTATATAATATGATTGTATAATTTTAAAAGCGTAATTGGTCGTTAATTATATGGTGAATGGGTTATAGGATGAATTTTTATTTTTTGGCCAATTGTTTATGGCAAAAGTTTTTTTTTGTATATATATATATTTTTTATTGTTATTCTTGTAATCGATCTGCCCTACGAAGAGTCGAAGAAGCGAATGATGTGAAGAAGAAACGAAAAAAAAAAAAACGATTGCACAGCCCCAAGGGCAGCGGCTGCGCACGCTCGCGCTCGAGCGCTGGCGGTCACGCGCGCCCCAGCGGCCGCAAGCGCACGTGCCCAGCGGCTGCGGCTGCTGTCGCGTTTGCGCTGAGGCCGTTTTTTTCGTGTTTTCTTCAAACGATTTTTTACTGATTTTTTTGAAAAAATATTGTTGAATATTTTCTGGAAAAAGTGCAGAAAATTGGAGCGGAAAACCGTGGGCGAAACGACCCAAGAACGCGCGCACCTTGATTGAGTGCGGCTACGCTGCTGGCAGCCGTACTTTCACATGCGTTAGGGTTGTTTAGGGTTTCGTCTTGACTTAGGGTGCGTGTTAAGGTAACACGTGGACCTCTGGAAAAGATGTTGACTTTTGACAAAAATCAAGTTTGACTTGATTAGGAAAACGAAGACAAGAAGAATTCAACTTGAAGAAGAACTCTTGAAGACCAAGGAATGCCTTGAGAATACAATTGTAATTATAGTTGTTTAAGTTAGATAACCCATGTCACTCGATCAATTACGTATACTTTATTTATTTTCATGTGATGATTATATGGATGTTAAAGTATTGTCATACATATAAATGTCATCTAGATTAGGTGTGCCTACACATACATAATAATATGTCATGCATAATTGTCATATTATATTGTTTTATTTTAATGTGATTAAAATAGGAAACAATTTCATAAATGACAATTAAATAATGATTTAGTTTTTAGGAGTAAAAACTTAGTAATATCTATTAATTAACTAATCAACAAATTAAAGAGTTTAATTAAAACGATTAGTTAGGTTCTTATCATTAATTAAGATTAATTGGATTAATTAGTTAATTAAAAAGAACCAAATAATGAGATTAGTTTTTAGGAGTAAAAACTTGGTAAATCTCATTAATAACTAATCTATATTAAAGTGTTTAATTAATATGATTAGTTAGATTCTTTGTATTAATTAAGATTAATTAGATTAATTACTTGATTAAAAAGAATCAAATAATGAGATTAGTTTTTAGGAGTAAAAACTTAGTAAATCTCATTAATGACTAATCAACCAATTAAAGAGTTTAATTAAATTGATTAGTTTAGTTCTTATATTAATTAAGATTAATAAGATTAATTACTTAATTAAAAAGAACCAAATAATGAGATTAGTTTTTAGGAGCAAAAACTTGGTAAGTCTCATTAATAACTAATCTATATATTAAAGTGTTTAATTAGATTAGTTAGGTCCATTTAATGTTAGATTTAATTTGATTAAACATTAATGACATAATTGGACTAAATAATGTGATTTAGTTTTAATAGTTAAAACTTGGTAATTTCACATTTAATTTCTAGTTTATTTAAATAGTTTATGTAAATTAGAAATTGAATAATAAATTATATTTTAAGCGTTAAAATTGATTAATTTATTATAACTAGTAAACTTAGGTTTTATATTGGCCGTAGAATCTAAGTAAAGACTAGAAACATAGAGTTTTAGAAACTCTTAGTTTAAAGAAAATCCTAAATTACAAATAGTGAATGGGAGAGGGATATATGACATTATATCCCGCAGTCTCCATTGTTAGTTCAACACCGTGAGACTTGAGTGGCGCCTCGTGACGGTTTTGCTTTCGTCCTCCCTACGGAAGGTGTCCACAAGAGTCAATACCAAGGTTGACTTCCTAACAGATAGGTTTTCGGAATGTATTTTGGGACTGAACTAGCCTACCTAAGCACTCTCAAGTTAAGTTCATGAATTCTGAAACAATGGGTCACACTCATAAAGGACTTAATTAAGTTGTTAATTTATTGTCCTGACTAAATCAAAGCGATGGTTGGATAAAATAAGAATAAAGAGTTTTTCTGGTGTATTATCCGATTGAGAATGTCTCGATCTAACATGCAAATATTTTGGGACTGACCTAGCTTCTGTTCTTCAGTACATGTACTGGATACCCCCATATGTGAAAATGTCGTAAACTAGCTTTACAACCATTCCACTACATTAGAGGAGTCTTAGGAACAGATTTGAATGGAACTACATTCAATATGTGAGCCGCCGTTTGTAGTGCATATCCCCAAAAGGAATTTGGTAATGATGAGAAACTAAACATAGATCTCACTATTTCCATCAGGGTCTTGTTTCTCCTCTCCGCAACACCATTCTGCTGTGGTGTTCCTGGAGCTGTGAGTTGGGATACTATCCCATGCTCAACCATGTAGTCTTCAAACTCTCGGTCAAGATTCTCACCCCCCACGATTCGATCGTGAAGCTTTGATTGTTTTGCCTAATTGGTTTTCAACTTCAGCTCGAAAATATTTGAACTTTTCAAAAGTTTCCGACTTTCGTTGCATTTGGTAAACATACCCGTATCTTAAGTAGTCATAACCACCTCTAACACTAACACTCATAGGTCCGCAGACGTCTGAGTGTATGAGCTCTAGTAGTTGTGTAGCTCTAATTCCTTTTCCTGTAAAATGATTCTTGTCATTTTACCTTCCAGACAAGACTCACAAACAGGTAAATTCTCGATCTTTAACTGACTTAAAGATCAGTCTTTTACTAGTCTTTCTGTCCTGTCAAGATTGATATATCCAAGTCTTAGATGCTACAGATACATTTCATTATATGGAGAAACTTTCTGTCATTTTTTTTAGATTTTTTAACTTTAAACAATTTAATATTAAGCAGTGATGTATGAATTAACGACCTTAAAATATACAAGTTATTTTCATTTATTTCAGAACAAACATTCATTCCATTTCTTGAAATTATAACTGATTTATCATTAAAAGAAATCTTATGAAACATTTTCAACTAATCTGGATATAGAAATCAAATTTCTTATAAATCCAGAAATGAAACAGACTTTGTTCAATAAAAGAAAATAATTATTTATTTGTAGTCTAACTACTACCACTGCTCGTGCTAAAACGATATCCCCTGTTCCAACGCGCATAGTGAATGAGCCTTCCTCCAGCTCTGTCCAAGAATGAGTTTAATATAAAGAAGAATAAACATGGTCAGTGGCCCCTGAATCTACTATCCAAGGTGAAGAATCATCTTCCACTGAACAAGATTCAATGATAAGTAAATCTGATTTACTTTTCACTTTTTTCTTATTTGAGAGCTTCTTGAGGTACTGTGGATAATTCCTTTTCCACTTACTAGCCTCTTTGCAATAGAAACATTTTCCATTTGCTTTGTAAGTCGTGGTGCTCTTTATCTTGGGCTTAGCCTTTACTTTCCCAATAGACCTCTTCCTCTTCTTGGCACTAGAAGAATATAGCTTAGCAATATTTGCTTCACCGGTCTAACTTTTGACAGCTTGTCCTGTGTTGGTTTCAGGCTCTGGAGGACATTCCTCTGTAAGCCCAAATTTAAGGTCTCTAGGGACTATGATTGCATTCACATTGTGTTTCTATTTAGTATAATTATTCCCGGTTAATTTTTCGTTTGCGAGGATTGAGATAAAGTAGAAAACATTGCTGATCTTTAAAACATAAATATAAATTAAAATAATTCATTTCATATATTCATATCATATGCTATATGTTCGGTATAAAATTAAACATGATGCATGAACATATTTTAATGAACTAAAAATCACTAAAAATAGTTTCTATGCCGCAATAGCCCAACATACCACAAGTAAGTACCTAAGTAGGCTAGGTCAAATCCTTGCATATTAGATCGAGACATTCTCAATCGAATGATACACCAGAATAACTCTTTATTCTTATATCATTCAATTATCACTTTAATTCAGTCAGGACATTCAATTAACAACTTAATTAAGTCCTTTGTGAGTGTTACCCACCGTTTCAGAATCCATGAACTTAACTTGAGAGTTGCCTAGGTAGGCCAGGTCAATCCCAAAATACATTCTGAAAACCTATCCGTTAGGAAGTCAACCTTGGCATTAACTCTCATGGACACCTTTCGTAGAAAGGACGAAAGCAAAACCGTCACGAGGCGCCACTTGAATCTCACGATGTTGAACTAACGATGGAGACTGTGAGATATAATGTCATATATCCCTTTCTCACTTACTATTTGTGGTTTAGGGTTTTCTAATAACTAAGAGTTTCTAAAACTCTATATTTCTAGTCTTTACTTAGATTCTACGGCTAATTAAAATCTAAGTTACCAGGCATAATAAATTACTTAATCTTTAATATTTTAAAAAAAATATAATTTATTATTCAATTTCTAATTTACATAAACTATTTAAATAAACTAGAAATTATATGTGAAATTACCAAGTTTTAACTATTAAAACTAAATCACGTTATTTGGTTCATTTATTATTTAGGCCTTAATCATATTAATCCTAATTAATTGATGAACCTAACTAATCTAATTAAACAATTTAATTATTAGATTAGTTCAATAATGAAAATTACCAAGTTTTACTCTTAAAAACTAATCTCATTATTTTGTTCAATTTTAATTAAGGTTTTAATCATATTAATCTTAATTAATAAGAGAACCTAACTAATCTAATTAATAAACACTTTAATTAATGAATTAGTTAATTAATGAGAATTATCAAGTTTTTACTCATAAAAACTAATTTCATTATTTTGGTCCAATTATAATTTAGGTGTTAATCATATTAATCATAATTATTTAACGGACCTAACTAATCTTATTAATCAAACACTTTAATTAAATGATTAGTTAATTAATAAAAATTACCAAGTTTTTACTCCTAAAACTAATCTCATTATTTGATTGCTATTTATGAAGATGTTTACTATTTTAATCACATTAAAAATTAAACAAATAAATCATGGCAATCATGTATGACATGTTAGAATGAGTGTAAGTACACCTAATCTAGATGACATGAATATATATGATCATGCTTTAAACTACCATAAATCATCACATGAAATAAACTTAAAGTATACATGAATGACAGAGTGACATGGGTTATTTAACTTAAACAAATCTAATTACAAGTCTAATCCAAGGCATTCCTTTGTCTTTAAGTAACCTTCTTCTTCAAGTCCAACTCCTTATATTGGGTTTCCTATCAAGTCAAACTTGATTTAATTTAAGTGAACCGTCTTATGGGTTGAGCTATGAGGCTCATCACTTAAATTCCAGCAGCTTGTGGCTAACCAAGAAGCCCATTGGACTATCTTTCTGCAAACTTCAAGTCCACTCACGTGCAAGAATTACACGTAGTGGGCTCAAAGGCTTTAGGACTATCCAAATGACTTCTATGGGCTGTCATCTTTTGTACCAAGGTCCACGCATTACCCTAACACGTATCCGAGGTCCAAATGAAGCCCAAAATAGCCCCAACACAAGCAAAATCACGGCTGCCAGTAGCGACAGTTGTATGCACAGCCCTCGCGTGAGCCACTCTTCTGCGCATGTTGTGGGTGTTTCGCCCACAGTTTTTCACTCCGATTTTCTGCCACTTTACCCATAATAAGGGTATATTTATTCATACTTGTATCGTACAATAAATTCTGGAAAATATATTACAACAGAAAATAGAGAAGTTTTATTATTATTCACTTTAGTATTTTTAGGAAACAGAAAAAAGATTTGTTATTATGCACTCAAGTACAGATTTCAGGAAAACAACATTCAGTTCAGTATATTTTCAGTTAAATTGTTTAAAAATATATAACATTCACTGAGCTCGTTTAGCTCATTATATTTTTATATTTTATAAACCCACCTCCCCAGGTACAGGTGCAGACGTTACAGGGACTCGCAGGACCAGCAAGACTAGTTAGGTATTACTGTGACAGTTTTAAATATTATGATTGAAATTTTAAAGGATAAAGTATGTATTATGTTTTATTGTAACACTTTTGTAAATTATATTTTGAAGAATACTTTAGGTAAGTATTATTTAGTTAGAGTACAAGTATGTTATTATTTGAAATTTTTTGTTGCTTTGAGACGAACCAGAGGTCCTGTGGTAGTTGAAAAAATAAAATTTTTGAAGTGTACAGTTTCTTATGCAGGTCTCCCGAATTTGGTAAATTTTAGAAAAATAGGGGAGACTCTGCTAGATTAAAAAAAGAAAAGAAAAGAAAAGAAAATTTTCTACACAGATTCGCAGGAAGTTACGGCTTAGCTTCACGGAAGCCTTGCAGCAGAGCAAGCCTCGACTGGGAAGCTACCGTAGGGTTGTCGGCAGGTCGCCTAACATAAAATAGTAGGTTAGGGGCCTGTCAATGAGAATACCGCAGAATCAATTGAACATTAGGAATAACAACTTCTTTCTAGTGGGCATATCTGTCTTTTAATCTTGCCACAAAACTTCTGGTTCTGTAATAATAATATATTGGGTCTTCAAATTTTACATGCAATTCAGCATCAACAACCCACGACATGTAATTGTGTTCAGAAACTTAAAATACATTAAATCTAAAATCCATAAATTTTATCATGTTTAGATATTCTGAATCTAAAAATCACATATATAATCAGAATTTCTGCTCTGAAAACCACATATAGAATTAGGACTTCTGGCCCGAGACAATATATGTACATGTAATATTTTAATATTTTAGTTTTTAACTAAATTTTGAGTTTTATAAGTATTCAATCTTGAATTTTATTTTTATTTTTAATAAATAAAATTATTTTTAAAATTTTTAAGTTTTTATAATTATTTTTAATTAATTATTTTTTAAGTATTTCTTAAAAAATAATTTGAGTTCTTACAACAAATATTAATTTTTTACTGAACTATTCAAATAAATAAAATAGTTCAAATTAAAAAGTTGGAAGGTAAAATTATCTTGCTAATTTAATAAAAAAATATGAGATGATCAATTTATATTTTATAGGTTTGATCGTCAAAATTTTGGTCACATGGACTAAATTGATAATTATATACATTAGGAACTAAAAAGTAAAAATAGATCAAAAAAATGATATTTTTAAATACATTAAGGGCTAAATTGACAATTATCCGAGGTACTTGGTTGTAGTTTAAGAAAAAATACGATTTTATTGTAATATAACCAAAAGTTAGGGTATTCATTGCAATTTACCCTTAATTAAAAGGAAAATATTAAAATAAATACTTAATAATAAATAAATGTATAAACAATAAATAAATCATATAAGCTGTAAATTAAATGAGTATTATTAGATCTAGAACTTCAGGTTCTGACTGAATTAAAATTCTTAATATTTAGAACTTTCGGCTCTCCTTTATTTTGTAATATTTAGGTTGCAATAAAAACATAACTATACTTATTTTCTAATGTGGAAGATCCAACAAAGAGATAACTACATAGTATAAAGCTAATCGTATTGATAATGTGTTATAAATAAAAGAAAAATAATTTGTAAAACCAAATAAAACCGAAGAACAGAGAATGCAAATAACAGATATATAAGGGGTAGAAGTTTTTCATCCGTTCTCATCGCGATAAAAAACCACTACAAATGAGATGGATCTCATATATATATATTAAAGACATCACCAGCTCATGTCCAATATCAAAATAATTTCTCATATAATTCTAACAAGGGTCCAACTACAATGCCGGGAAAAAAATTGATGGGTATCATAACCACCACTTTTTGATTTAACTACGACTGTTGGATGCGCTTTTTGCCCATCTAACAGTTAAGAAAAAGCAACTTTGACAGCTGGTTGGCTACCACTATGTGTGCAACAACCGATTTTAACCGTTTGTTGCACAAGAATTTTTTTTTTAAAATATTGTTAATTATTATTAATATATTTATTACAATTATATTTATATAGAATAATTTAATATTATGAAAATATTAAAATACATAAAAATTTAATAAAGGGTAAATTGCAATAAGATATCCTGACATTTGATCATATTGCAATGAAATTGCACTTTTACTTAAACTACAATGGAGTACCTCGAATAATTCTCAATTGGTC
Organism: Xanthoceras sorbifolium; assembly: GCA_003430845.1. Taxonomy (NCBI): domain Eukaryota; kingdom Viridiplantae; phylum Streptophyta; class Magnoliopsida; order Sapindales; family Sapindaceae; genus Xanthoceras; species Xanthoceras sorbifolium. The sequence continues at coordinate 14,742,808 of CM010611.1, forward strand.
CCTAACGTATTATAAAATATCAGTTTTTGATCTAATTTTATTTTTTTAACTCATATAGTCCCCAACTTTTTTAAAATACATTAATTTAATGTTTATGATCAAAATTTTAACAGTCAAACCTAATATAAAGTATAAACTAGTCATTTTGTATTTTTATTAAATTAGAATGATACTTTACCCTTTAATTTTTTAACTACTTTATTTATTTCGATAGTCCAATAAAATATTACTATACATTATAAAAGTTTAATTTAAAAAAAACACTTATAATAATTACATAATAAAATAAACATGATAAAATTTGTTAAAAACAAAAAAATAAAAAAATTATAAAATTTAAAAATCTTAAAAATAATATGATTTCTTAAAAAATAAAATAAAATTTAATATAAAATAATTATAAAACTCAAAATTTAGTAATCTAATACTCACACACACACACATATATATATATATATATAATAAATTTATATATATTACAGTTTTATTATTATATTTTGATTTTATAATATAATAATAAATACATGTATATATATTGTAATTCTATTATAATACATATATAATGTATATATACTATATAATATACTTTAAAATATGTATATATAATATTTTTAACATTTTTTTTTTGTTAAACTTAGAGTTTTATAAGTATTTAATTTTGAATTTTATTTTTATTTTAATAAATGACATTACTTTTAAATATTTTTAATTTTTAATAAATTTTATCATATTTATTTTCTATTTAATCATTTTTAAGTACTTCAAAAATAATATAAATTTTATAACAAATAAAAATTTCTTATTAAGTTATTTAAAAGATTAAATTGTTCAAATGTAAAAATAGGTCAAATTTTTATAGTATTTTTATTTTTATTTTTAATAAATTTAATTATATTTATTTAATCTTTTTTAAATGTTCTTAAAAAATAAACTTTTTATAACATATATCAATTTTTATTGGACTGTGAAATATGAAAATTATTAAAAAGTTAAAGGGTAAAAGCATCATTCTAATTTAATAATTTAATAAAAAAATATAAAATTATTAATTTATACTTTATATCAAATTTGATAATCAAAATTGTTTAGTCATAAAAATTAAATTAATGTATTTTAAAAAGTTAGAGACCATATGAGTTGAAAAGATAAAAATAGATTAAAAATGATATTTTAAAATATATTAGGGACCAAATTAGTAATTATCTAGGGTACTTCTTGAAGTTTTAAGTAAAAGTGCGATTTCATTGCAATATGATCAAATGTCAGGGTATTTTATTGCAATTTGTCATTTAATAAATAATGAAAATGCTAAAATACATAAAAATTTAATAAATACAAAAATACTAAAATTCATAAAAATTTAATAACTATAAAAGTAGTTTTTTATTGCACAAGATTTTAGAAAAAAAAAAAAGTTATTGAACTGATCAATTCGTAACAGAACAGTTCTTATGAATTAATTTATTCTCTTATGAACTAATTTGTTCTCTTACAAACTCATCAGTTCACGTCTTATGAACTAATTTGTTTTCTTACGAACTCATCAATTCGCAAGAGAAAAAAACTAGTGCGTGAGAACTGTTCTCTCACGCACTCATCAGTTCGCGAGAGAATAAACTAGTTCGTGCGCACTGTTCTTTCACAAACTGTTTAGTTCGCGGAGGTACAAATTAGTTCGTGAGAAACACTTTAACATTCTCACCAATATCAAATTTGTTCCCGAGAACAACTTAACGTTATAAAGGATAAAAAGTTTGACTTTTAAAAATAACGTTAACATTGGACGTAATGTTAAAGTTGTTTCCGGGAACAAGTTAACGTTGGGAACAACTTTAACATTCCCACCAACGTCAAAGTTGTTCCCGAGAACAACTTGACGTTATAAAGGGGAACAAGTTTGACTTTTGGGAACAACTTTAACGTTGGACGTAACATTAATTTTTTCCCGAGAACAAGTTAACGTTGGAAACAACTTTAATGATGGTGGTAATGACTTTAACGTTCCCACTAACATCAAAGTTGTTCCCAGCAACAACTTAACGTTTATAAAGGGGAATAAATTTGACTTTTGGTAATAACTTTATTACCGAGAACAAGTTAACGTTAAAAACAACTTTAACGTTAGTAAAAACAACTTTAATGTTCCCACAAACATTAAAGTTGTTCTCGAGAACAACTTAACGTTATATAGGGAATATATATATATATATACACACACTATTACACTCTTTATTACTAGAAAAGACAAAAGCACTGAATTACTTTGACAATTAACAAATTACTAATGCAAGATACGGTAGTTGATAAATGAGACACATCAAAAACTTCAAAACAAGCAATTAGTTGTCAATTTTTATTACTTTTTTGAACTTTAGTTTTAATAATGATTTCATCATGTTTTGATGAAATTAAATTCAGGGATGGACCTTATAATTAGAAAAATCATTGTTTTCACAGCTCTTAAATAAAATAAAATATAACCATGTAAGTTGTAACAAAACAGATGAGCATAATCAAAATAATGTAAATCTATTTATTTTGAATAATAGTAAAATCTAAAAATAAAAAAGAATTATTAACAGGTTTTTTTATATAAAAAAATTAAAATCTAACTATGTCAAAATTTAAAATATAAATACAAATTCAATCGTATTTGTATCATAAGTTGGCCTAAGAGAAGCTACCTCAAATCTCTTATGTCATCTTAAATAGCAAGACATTATTACTAAACCACATAAATCTAAATAAACAGACTTCTGTACCAGATGCTGTTCTGGTGTCTCACTTGTGAAGCTGAGATGCCTCTCGCACAAGTTTATCCATGAATTGACATTTCTTGTCAAATCCCCAGCCCGGGTTGCTCTGCATTCATATTTTTGTTCAATTGATTAACTGTTGGTATTGCATTTCCAGACAACATGCTTATATAAGAAATACCTACATACTACACAAGTTTAAATCTTTTTCCAATTTTAAACAGGTATAACATATAAGAAATACAATCAAGAAAATATCAAAAACTCATTATATAAACCAAGAAAACCCAGGCTTTATACATTTATAAACAATGCGTGCATATTATATTTACAAACATTCATTTCAACAAATATAAAATCTTGCACTATACATTCATGAAAGAGGCTGTGCATCCTTAGTTTAGAATAAAACAAACAAAAATTGAAGGCTTGCATCTAAACTAAATTAGCATCAATGAATCAAACATCAAATGACAATGACATTATATGTGTGTGCGAGCATAAGTTGCACCCAAATTGATATCAATGAATCAAACATCAAATGACAATGACGTAACTGTGTGTTCTTTTTATAAAAAACCAAAAAATATGTCAAAGAAAGAAAGGCAGGGTCCCGTAAAAATAGGAACAGAAACAGAAAAATGTAGATATAACTTATCCCCCCCCTCCATGCACAAAAACCCCCTACCGCACTAAAACGGGCTGAAGAAAGATGAGCCTACTTTTTACTTCAAGTTGAAGAACGGTGACGTTTTTACAAGCCAGGAACAAACACCACTGAATTTATTGGACACAGCCCACAAGGGCAATACAGGGTGAAGCATAACTTATAGTTATGACTTATGACTAGGTTTAGAATGATGAAAATAAGGGCTAGCTTGTCCCTGGCATATCGCACATCTTGTTAATCCAAAATACTTTATACAGTTTCCACAAATTTAGAATCAAAATGTAAAGGAAAAAAGTTTATTTAATCAAATGGTTAACAATTCCTTATCGCTTCATTATTTCCTCCTAACCAACGTATGCACATTATAAAATGTGCCCGTTTGTCTTATCACAGTGCAAATACATAGTTTCATAATGTATCTGACACCTCCACTATAGGTCGTTGGTTTCAGGTATGCCAAAAACCCCAACACAAGATCATATCGAAAATAATAATTGCAACCAACTATTGGGTCTTTAATCCCGTGAGATGATTTTCAAACTGCATATAACATTCTAAATGCCTCAAGCAGTAGGATCACTACCATACATGCAAAAAATCATGAATGGACTAACTTTGGAATGTGGAATAAAGCATGCCAGCAAACACAATTTCTATACCAAATCAACTTAAAATGAACTTTTGGTTCTTGATGGCAAAACTAACCTGAAGAGAGAGAACTGAACGATTAGCAAACCGCTTCATAGAAGCAGGTGCACTTTCCGGAATAGTTTTTGCAACTCTTTCCAACTCCTGTTGTTGTTGCTTTGCAGTCACCGTATCAGGTCCACTGTAGTGATCGACAATCTCTTTTATTAATGGTACTCTCTCCATTACTTCATTGATAGCTTCCTAAAAGAGCGAAAAAGATTAGAATACAATCAATTGATTAAGAAAGATACAAAAAAATATTGATTGAAAGAGAACTTATAAAGGAGAATAAGAGAATAATTAATAAATCATTACATAACTCCAACTCATAAACAGGGATGAAGATATGCAAATCTCAAGGCAAAGACCTGTACGAGCTCATAACAACCGCTGTAAAGGATGATTACTTTGAAGTATTTGTTTCACAAGTTCTTCCTGACATGCCTCTTGTCTTATCCATTTAATCGATAGAGGAGTCACCAATTTACATTTTCAGATGTTTAGCTCCTCCACTATAAGAGTTGAGGGGAGAAAGGGAGAAAAATGAACACATAGTATAACATAGAGAGAGGGACAGGCAGAAGAGGAAAAATACTTCTTTTATAATCATGACAGCAAGATTTTTCTTTCTTGTATTTGTATTCTATCATATTATCTTGATCAACATCCACTATAATAGATTATAATCCCCCTATATTCACCCTTGTACATCCTTTTCTTTTGTTAATAAATTCTTAGTTTTCTACAATATTTATATATATGTATATATATAATTATCAAGTCCGGGATCCCGGATTAGTGGGAAATTTCCAGGATCCATTGTTGGCCATTGGACCAACAACTCACTCAAAAAAAAATACACACACACACACACACATATAATATATATATATATATATTAAATGTGCGTGCTGCCAAGGCAAAATCAGACAGACTCGCTCTCACTCTCTCTCTCTGTACTCTTCTGACACTGTTCTCTTCATCACCTATCTTTCTCTATCTTTATCTCTCCTCTCTCTCATCACACTCTGCAACATCTCAAAACAAAAAATATTTCCTCTCAACCAGTTTTTTTTTTCTCCACAACCAGTGTTTTTCCCTCAATCGTGAGCTCGATGCAGAATACAACTTTGACTTGCACGAAATTTTAGTTCCAAAGAAAAAAAGAAAATCAATTTAAGCTTCACATCAAATTTCCTCCACAAGACAAAAATATATAATCATAAACTCCCCAAATGTGATATCACGTAACCATTATATTGGAAAGAGAGGTGAAGAAGAAAATTGAGACGGATAAAGCAAAAGAGAAAAGAGAAATGAAAGAGAGCAAGAGAGAGAGAGAGGTTGTGAAGAGGAGAGATAAATAAAGAGAAAGATGTCTGACTTTTGTCAGCTTTGGGCAGCGAGCGTGCATCAAACTTTCTCTATCTTTTTTTTTTTAAGTTAGCGGTTGTTGGATCCAACGGCCAAAAAGGGATCCCAGAAATTTAACACAAACCCAGGATCCCTGACTTATAATTACTCTCTCTCTCTCTCAATATATATATATATATATATATATATGAGTTGTAATCCGTTAAACCTCCCCAACACATTTACTTTGCCTCTCCATTAAATTGCACGTGAAAGCTATTTCACTATTTGAAAATGATTTTCCCCTAAAAATCAGTTTATGTGCCTGATCGTTCTACATAATATCTTTCATTTGTACATTTACTAAATAAGCAGAAGGAGAAAGGTGGCACTGTCAAAAACAATAAATGCTCATTCTGAAAGAGAAGTTCATGCACCAAACAGAAAGGGAAACATGAAGACTATTAAGGGTCTATTTGGTAATCTCTTCTGAATTTGTTTTCTTTTATCAATTTCAATTGAAAACAAGAAATTGATTTTCATATTTTAGAATCCGAACATGCGTCTACTAGAAATTGTGGAAAACAATAATCTGAAAATGAAAACATTAGAAGCACATCTAATAGTAATAATGTAAGATGCAATTAAAAATTAAAATTATATAAGGTTCATTCTTCATTTTTTGCACTTTATTATTTTATATAACAAATAAAATTAATATTCTTATATAACATAATTAATATAATTTTTTTGACTTTTTCTAATATCCAAGTGGCCATAAAATTAATTAACAAATGAATCAAAAACCCTACACAGCGTAACTTTGTTAATATGTAAGTTGTTTGATTTAAAAAGAATTAAAAAGAATAGTACCAGATTTGCTAAATAAAATTGCACAAGTTAAAGAAGGAGCTAAATTAATTATGGGAGAGAGAAGATAGCAGCAGTAGCAGTTCCTGATGTTTGGCGAAAAAGTGAGGAAACTTTACATTGACATTTTCCACTTTCACACTAAATATAAGGAAAACAGCATTTAAAAAATTAATTCCTTGAAAAACCTTAACATGAATGTGATTTACGTCCGTTTCCAGAATTTAAAAACATAGGTGCATAACAGTACCGAACATGGCCTCTCACATTCTTTTCAATTAACCACACTGAAAAAGCTCAGTCACAATCCCTAGCAAGTTTTAAGTACAAATAGTTCCGTAGTGATTAGAAATCATTATATAGTGAAAATGTCTTAGCCATCACTTATACATAGTTAAAAACAGCTAGTCGTCAATACGTTGTTACAAAACATTTATCGAAAATGTCAAAACAGGAGGGTGGAGAAAAGAGATTACCTCCCACTCTTCTTGACTTTGTATTCCCTCGTATGCCATCAAGAATGGTTTCATCTTCTCCAGTGCATCCCGAAGAGGAATAGGTGGTTCCTCATCAATATCTGGGTTTGTTTCAAAATCTCCCATCAAATACTCTGGCTCACACTCTATCTGCAACAAATAAAAAATAAACCACAATTAAAAATCAATAACCACAAACCCATTAAAAAAAACCCCGACAAACAATGCTCAATGTATCGAAATTCTGACCATATAATTGGTATGCAAAGCATCTATATAGGCGTCCTCCATCGGAGAAGGAAGTACACTACCACTGATCTCCTCAAAGCCTTCAACTAACAAATTCATATTCTCAACTCCAATTTTGTTGGCCAACTTTTCTCCATCAGCATTGTCCCCCAAATACAAACCCGAAGCGAAACCGTCATCATCATCATCCTCCATTTCCCTTCTACGAAACTCTCTGTCTCCCCCTCTCCCTCTCCCTCTCCCTCTGCCTCTCCCTCGTCCTCTACCTCGTCCCGGACCAGCGCTACTGCTAATATCCTCTCTTCCACCATCGCCACCTTGTGATAAAATTCTCACCGCGTGTTTCACCGCCTCTTCCTTGCTAAGCTTCGGCCGCTCCGACCCAGCGTCTGCGTCAGATCGGGTTTGGGCTCTGATATGGCGATTTTCTTCCTTGATTGGAGGAGTGGAGACCGCCGCCGGCGGTTGTTGTTTGGCGCCGGCCTTTCCACGGCCCGCGCCAGGTAAAACCGAGCGGAAGCTTGATGGGAGATTGGGCTCACTCGGTTGAGTGGACTCGGTTGGTTGACTAGGGTGGTCCGACTCGGAAACGGATCGGCCACGCCCAGCAACAGGGGCGCCTTTAACCGAGGAAATGAATGAGGTAAAAGAGGGGAGGACGGGGGGCCTGCCTCGGCCGTGGCCGTGACCAAGTCGAGGCGGCGGTGGGTCGGGTTTGGAGTCAGTATCAGGTTGAGGTGGAGCAGGAGGTTCGGTAGGAGTGAACTGGAAGGAAGTGGAGGGGACTCCGCGGCCACGACCGCGGCCTGAAGCGGAGGAGAAGGAAGACGCAGATTGGATGGAAAAGGGTGTGGTTGAGTTGAGAAAATTGTTAGGGTTGATTCTTCTACCAATTGCTCCTCTCATTTCGAATTCACGCTAATGATTTTAGGGTTTTGCAGGAGACACCAAGTCACCAACACAACACTCATCAACATGGAGCACTATTCTACTCCAGCGATACCCTTTTGGCTTAAGCAAGTGGGACCCTGCTTCGCTGCATTTAATTTTAACTAATTAAAATAAATTCAATTTAAACATGGGATATTATCATTTTTTACCCTATATTTTAACATGTTCTTCATTTTCTACCCTTATATTTTTTTCTCTCTTTTACACCCTATTATTTGATGAAATAGCCATAATATCCCCTCCCGTTAGATAAACATTTGTTTTAAATGGTTGACCGTCAATTGTTAAGGATAAAGTTGTAATTTTAGGTTATCAGAATAATTTTTTTAAGGGTATTACTGTAATTGTAAGTTTTCCAGAATAAAATAAATAATTTAAAATTATTTTGATGGATCCAATGAATCCATCAACGATTCACAATCGGCCACATCATCACATTAGTTGTGGACCACAAAATGGAAAGAAAAAGCTTTCTTGGTCTGTCCCTACCATTTCAACCATTTTCTCTCGTTTCTTTCATTTCTCTCCTTACTGTTAATCTGTAATTTCGCGCTAAAATACCATAGCAACTTCATCATCCTTCTCAGACCGAAGATCAAAGACAATTAGGTGGAAGTTTTGGTTGTTGCTTGAATATTTATTCATCACGAAAACGCAACATTCAAAGCAACGAGGAGTGAAGAAGGATTACTAGAAGACTTTGGCTAAGAGGTTAGTGTTTTCGTTCTAACCTCTTCTATTCTGAGTTATTTTTTATGGCTTGATGCATGCAGAAGGTATTTGTTATTGATTACATGGTTTAGAAAGATTTTTAGTATTTTTGTTTTTGAAAAAATTGGTGCTTTTTGAAATCAAAGCCAAAAACACTCAATTGACTGTGTTTTGAACTTGTTTATGATTTTATACATGCATAACGAGTGTTATTAGTGTAATATTTTGAAAAAAATTCTGATATTGTGATATTCTGATATATTCGAATTAGGGCTTATATTAGGTTTATTCTTTGTATATTGTAGAATAAGTGTTATATATGTATGATGGATGTGTGTGTTACTAAATGTTGATGTATATTCCATTCTTTCTTAGAGGTTTTGATGTGCACATCTACTCCAGAAGATCTTTTTGGTGGTGCTCCTTAGGTATATCAGCACTATGGGATTATATATATCCATATGTAAATTAAGGTGCATGAAATATATTAATTTCACTCTTGAAGTGGATTTATGATTATGTTTATGAATTATGATTATGATTGCATAGGGTTGCATGTTTCTGTGCATTCTGGGAATGCTTGCGCATGTGTACCAATATCATCATATGATGTGTTTGAGTAGAAAAATTGATTGTTTATATAGTGAGTGAGTTTTTAATGAAAGGAACTTGGCACATGGGCTAACTCTTGATTTGCTTAATGCAGAAATTGGTAAGTTGTCCATTAGAATTCTTCATATCTACAAAATGTCCTTTTAGCTTAATTTACATTCATTTTAGTATCTGAAAGCAGCAATTTGATCAAATAGTGTTTGAGATATTTGATGACATTTGTAAAATTGTCTATTTGGAATAGTCCAGTTTTATCTTAATACAATTCACTTTCATGTTTGATATGACATCTCAATATGTAAACTGCTCACTCTGGTGAATTTTCAGTCTTTCCATGTGTTCATTGCAATATTTGTATCTATAAGGCTGGTTTGGTTGTAATATACTTATCTGCAGATTTTGAACTTATTTATGTGTCTTGACATTGATATTTCTATATTTGTCAGCTTTTTACATATAATTTCACTTATATTTATATGTTTATTTTTACAATTGTACTGAAAACTTATATTTAGTTACATGGTTAATAGTTGTACTAAAAATTATTTTGCTAATTAGTACATAGATATGCTTTCAACTATATTTTGTGAACATATCCATTATTTTTGGGTAGGTTTTGTGCAAGGCATATATATGCGGCTCAAACACTCAGGCCAGAAGTTGAAAAATTTATTTTAGAAGTGTAGTAGGAGTAGTAATTTATTTGAGTTCAATGATGTCACGGCTGAAATAGAAAGAGTTGACATAGATGAAAAAACATGGTTAGATAAAATTGATCTCATACACTAGTCTAGGCATGCATTTGATCATTTAATTAAATGTGACAATGTCACTAATAATATCACTGAGTCATTCAATAGCATACTAGGAGATCATAGGGCTAAAACTTTTTTAGAATTGCTGGAATTTATTAAGAGGATGATAATGAAAAGATTCCAAGAGAGGACAGAAGAGTGTTTTGGCTGGAAAACAGTGCCACCATCTGTGTCAAAAAATTTCTGATTGCAAGTAAAGATAGTAGGATCCTAAGAATGCTTAGTGCAGGCAATGGTGAGTATGAGTTATTGAGTGAGAGAAAGGCCTATGTAGTGAAAATAAATCAGGCTACATGTGAGTGTGGTGGGTGGCAGGTCAGTGGGATTCCATGTTGTCATGCACTGGCTGCTATTAGCCATTATACTTGTGGAGATGGAGTGACAAGGAGAATTGTTGAGTATGTTCGCCCAAAACTGACCAAAATTGCATTTTTACACATATAGCATCATAATTCATCCAATCCCAAACATATTTGTGTGGCCTAACCTTAATACAACACATTGTATTCCACCACCATTTATAACAAAACCTAGCAGACCTAACCTTAGAAGGAGAAGGGAACCTGGTAAGAAACCTAAGGAAGGAAGATCTGGGAGTGTTGTATGCAAGAAATACAGCCTGGACATAACAAAAGAACATGCAGAAATGGACCAATGTTTGGAAGAAAGAAGCAAGTATGGATCCCTGCAGTTCTGAATTTTTAAGTTAATATATATATATATATATATATATGTTGAGGGGTAATTCTGTGACTTAGTAAAACGACACCAATGAACTGGTAAACGCTATAGTATCAACATCCATCAAGCAAATTGTTGGGATTTATGCCCTAAAGCTTATAATTGTAAATGGTTAAAGACAATAATAAGAATTATTCAAATTATCATTTAAGTTTATAAATATTTTACATTCAGTAATACATTCGTATTGTGCAAGAACATCCTTGATTGCAAGATGTAATCTCATAATGAGTATATGATGGTCATATACAGAGAGGATTCATTTTTGAGACGTGCAATCTAAAGAGTCCGTAGAGAGCGAACAAAGCTGGGTACTTTGTTTGTGATTGATCTACTGCTACGGTCTATTTTGTAAAGTACGGTGATCTTATCCTAGACCGCTCATGTAGTTGACATGAGAATGGAGACACCTTATATGATGAGATCATATAGGACTGGGCCACGATTTATATGAATCTCTCACCAATATCCATTAGTAGATGAGATTCATATATAATCGATAAACGATGGCTATTTATAGGTGATCTTAATCCTGAGTGTCTTATCGACTCCTTCAGGTTGGATCGTGGCTTTTGATTTACCATAAGTGAGGTTGATGTGAATCTCGACCAATACCTCCGTATCTTGGAGTTGCGGTTTAGCTTGTGGCTGAGAAAGTTTGAACACAATAGTGGAATCCACTCCTTCTTGATTGAAGTAGATAAGTAGTTCCCTTAAGGGTTGATTTGGGGCTTGAACGATTATGAACGTTCTCCTTCTTCCGTGAGGAAGACATTATTTAATTGTTCATTAGAGAATCAATGGTACTTAAAGGAAAAGATATTTCTAGAGGGGTATAACGGACTTTATGACCCAGCTCTAGTTATGAACTATTTGTAGAGGATCACACTATATGCAATTAGCTATATCAATGGACGCTTAGACTGCAGATTGTATAAACACGTCTACAGTTCTAATAGTGCAGCCTCGGGTTTTTAACGGAATAACTCTGAGGTTAATAATCATGAAATATTAATTAAAGAGTTTTAATTAATATTACTAAGTATTACTGAAGCTCAAAACTGTGAGTCAATTAGGTCCCCTTGCTAGCCCTTATGGTTGTTGGTAACGATGGTCACGGTTGATTAATTGGAGGGTTCAATTAATAGTGTTACGAAAGTAATGCGATTTAAATAAAAAAGAATAATTAAATAATGTGATTATTTAATTAATTAAATATTTAATAAAATAATAAAAATTATTAATTATGAATTATTAATTCTATTTATTAAATATGAGGTCATGTGATTAAATAATGACTAGAACAAAAGAATTAAAATAATTTGATTATTTTAAAAGTTATAATAGTCAATTATTAAAGTCTTTAGGGAGACTAAAATAAAAAATGATTAGGAATCCTATTTTGACTTGGTCAAAATTAAAACCCTAAAGACCTAGTATATAAGAGTTATTATACTAGGAAAAATCAAGCGAACACACAAGTGAAAAAGAAAGAGAATTCGGTCACCAAAGAGAGAAGAAAAGAGAAAAAAAAAAGGTTTTTTCTGACTCTCCCCTCTTTTGCAGGATTTGGCCGGCGTTCTTTTCACGTGACTTCCATCTCTTGCCATGACGTGCCCACACACACGTTGTCAGAACGCGAGTCATAGCTCGGAAAATCTGGTGATAGATTGAGGAATCAGAAAAAAGAAAATCAAGAAAAAGTTATGTAGTTTCTAAAGTTTTTTTTTTTGCGTATATACAGGAACTCGTTCCTCATTGAAAAAAGTTTTCAATATAAGAAAAATTTTTGAAACCCAATTCCGCATGTTATACGATAATCAAAATTTTTTCTAAAACTCCATTCACAAATGTCCCGGAAGCAAGAATCCACGCAAAACTCCAGATCAGCTCCGTCCCCCCCTCCTTGCCGATTTATCCCCAAAGACGGTGAGAACGTCCAAATAGAATCACATTCTCACCGCACCTCTTCGTGAAGCCAAAACAAATTGGTTGACTAAGGAAGAACCGTAGCAGGCGAGAGAAAAGGCCTAACATTAGCATTAAGCGATGATAGTACTTGCAACCGTCAGAAAAATCAGGACCGTGCCAGTGGAGATGTCGGACAAAGCCAGAAAGTTGCCAGCATAGGTAGTAGACGAATTAATTGCCCTGACAACACATGTTATCGTTTGAACAAGCCATTTTGTCCTGTTTGGAGACAACCTCACTGAGAAGGTGGAGATTGCATGTTTAAGGAAACCTGCCTCTGTTCCCCCCCCCCCCCCCCCCCCCCCCCCCCCCCCCCCCCCCCCCCCTCCCTAACAGCATCTAATCATTCCCAAACTAGGAGTCAATGAGAAGTGCATTCAAGGAATTATAAATAAGGAGGTTTCGAGATAAGAAGGGTAAGCTATTAAATACTTTCACCAACCCAAAAGAGCATTGAATCTATTCTTTTCTCATCGGAGACAGAAACACTGACTTAATCGTCGGAGGTGGATCGTCGGCTAAAGGTCGGCAACCCTCACCGATCTTTTTTTATTTTGAAAGGTAGCAGACCCTCTAAGCTTTCTCCGGGAAGCCTTTAATCCTTGCGAGAACTTTCTCTGTAGGGCCATTACCACCAATCCTATCCAAATTGGCTCAACGAACCACTAACAACCTTACGTGGCACAGTTGACCCTTGTTGACCATTGAATCCATTTTTCATCGTCAACAATTCGGCGCTAGAAGGAGGGTTATATTACATTCTTCTGAGGAAACCTTGACATGGATCTGACCAACTTGGGAAAGGAACACAGCCCGCAACAAGCAATACCTTTGGAGAACCTATTGTCTCCAAAAAGCAAACACCCCTCGGGTTTTTCATACCCGATAGCATGCCTACGGCGTCCTGGCCTTCTCTTATAATGCCTCCTATGGAGATATCTGCTTGGGATGCAGACCAAGTCTAATATCATCTTCAGAAACTGATGGAGATAGTGGGGAGCAAGCTCACCCCTCCCGGAGAGAGGTGTGGAGGAAGCACATGACCTAGCAAGGAAATCGCCAAGGCCAAAAGAAAAGAATATCTACCACTCCCGGAACCTTTTACAAGCTAGTCGTCTTCGCAAAGTGCCGGTAGTTCACGGACAGGGGAAGACTCACCTCGGTGAGAGGAAAAGCACAGTCGAGAAAGTAAAAGAAAAAATGCCTCTATCAAACGGCCAAGGATGGCAAAATGAGAACGGCACCGATGCCATAGTAGCAGATCCAGCGTGAGTTCAACAAACTCTGTGGGAAGTCACCAAACAAGCACCGACAAAGAATCGACTGATGGTAGGGAGTCTATGCTAAGAGAGATCCGACAGCTGAAAGAAAGACTTGAGCAAGTGTAAAGAGAAGAACCCCTCCCCAAAGACTCGGCCTACTGCTCCGGAGCAACGGCAAGTAAATTCACCACCCGGGTACTAGCGAAGAAATTTTCAAGGAGCTTTAAGATGCCCAGCATCAGCGAATAAAAGGAAGTCAGAGGCCCAGTCGAACATATATCCCGGTTCACCACCCTCATGGGTACCCAGACCGGGACCACGGCCACGACACTTCCAATTGTTTTCAACTCAAAGATCACATTGAGAATTTGATCAGAGATAACCATCTGAAAGAATTGATAGTAAGGAAAGACAGCCATAATGCCCAAGGCCCTACGAGAGGAGCAACTGACCAAAGACAGGAACGTTCACGGGGACCTGCTAAGCAGAATGTCCCTCGAAGCCCCAAGAGATCAGAAGAGCAATCAGAAAGCCCGAAAGCTAGCCCCATCAACACCATACATGGCGATCCTGGAACGGGCGTAGTAATAGGGAAAGAAAGTCAGAAATCCGAGAAGCAACTAGACAAGGCGATTCCCAGGGGGTAAACCTGTTGCAAATGGTTGACAAAAAGCTACGAGAAAGGTGGGATCCTATCTTATTTACCGCGAAAGATAGAACCGAAGTAAATGCCAAACCAAACGATGTGCGAGTCGTAGAGCTACAGATCACGCACAGGAATGTTCGAAGAATCATGATAGATAATAGAAGCTTCACCGACATCCTCCACCTCTCGATTTTTAATCAGTTGGGACTCCAACGTAAGGACCTAGAACCTTTCAACACCCCTCTCCGAGCTTTCGGTGGGTCAAAGATTAAGCCATGGGGAACGGTGATGCTCCCAGTCCGGATCGAAACAAAGCCATGTAGAAAGACAGTCCTATTGGAATTCGTAGTCTTAAATATACCCAACTAGCCCTACAACGAGTTATTGGGAAGACTTTTCCTCAACAAGACAAGGGCGATGACTGCCACCTACTGCCTCAAGGTCAAATTTCCCACGGAGAACGGGGTAGGAGAGAGCGGTTGTTAAGAAATAGTCCGACAAACCAACCTATCCACCTTTAAGGGAAAAGGGAAAGTGGGTAGCATTCAAATGGAAGAGGGCTCATAAAGAAAGGGGGAATCATCAACCAATATGACGCATGATATAAAAAAAATGTATGCCCTCCATAGGAGGAAGAGATTATGTATGTCAATCCTTTTTGTTTAATGAATGATTATTTGTCGACATCCAATGTGTATTTTAAAAGTTAAAATTGAGTCCGAGAAAAGTTATTTAAAAAACTCTTCCGTAAAAACTTGGTCACGGCGAGAACGCCAAAATCAAAATCAAGTCTGAGAAAAGTTATCTAAAAAACTCTCTTGCAAAGACTTGGTCATGGTGAGAACGCCAAACTTAAAATCAAGTCCGAGAAACGTTATCTAGAAAACTCTTCCGTAAAGACTTGGTCACGGCGAGAACGCCAAAATCAAAATCAAGTCTGAGAAAAGTTATCTAAAAAACTCTCTTGCAAAGACTTGGTCATGGTGAGAACGCCAAACTTAAAATCAAGTCCGAGAAACGTTATCTAGAAAACTTTCTCACAAAGACTTGGTCACGGCGAGAACGCCAAAGTTAAAATCGAGTCCGAGAAAAGTTATCTAAAAACCTCTCTCGTAAAGACTTGGTCACAGCGAGAACGCCACAGTTAAAATCGAGTCCAAGAAAAGTTATCTAAAAAACTCTCTCGCAAAGACTTAGTCACGGCGAGAACATCAGAGTCGAAGTCTAGTCCAAAGAAAGTTAACTAAAAACCCTCTCAATGAAAACTTAGTAATGCGATGGTACTATATCTGTAATATCTCTAATTTCGCATAAATATGAAAAGTATATTCTAATTCATATGGAGTATGTGAATGTGATAATTATGATTTGAGAGGTGAAAACTATATTATTTTCATGGTGTATTTGGAGAATAATAGGTCTAATTGATTATTGGTGAAGTTAATTTAGTAATTGGATAAGTGTGGAATATTTTTGGACTAATTATTGAGACGAAATGTGATTAAATTTATATTGGTGGTCACTTTATAATTTTGATAAATCAAGGGGCAGAATGACAATTATTAAAAAATTGGGGCAAAATGGTAATTATTGAAAATTTATATGGTGACAAGTGTTGGAGTTGGAATGAATGGGGAAGTCAAACAAAATTTTTTTTTTTTTGAATAAAAGTGAGGAGGTGAGGCGGTCCAGAGAAGAGAGAAAAGAAGAAAAAAAAAAAGAGAAAAAGAAAGAGGAGCAGCAAGAGAGAAGAGAGAAAGAAGAGAGAGAAAGAAAAGAGAAGAAGAAGGAGAGGAAGAGTAGGAAAGAGAAATTGTCCAGAAATTGTCCAAAAATTGTATACACTAGTTTTCGAATTTTAATTTTTCCAAAATATTTCGAATTTATCGAATTTTATTGATTTCGAATTGTTTGAATTATTTTTATTATAATTCACACTTTAGAATATGATTTACGTCTGATTTACGTATGATTCGTATTTGAAATTAATTTTGAATATATATATATATATATATATATATATATAGTTTGTGAAAAATATCGAAAAATGATTTTAGGGCATTTTGATTTAATGTTGGTTTGTGAAATATATTCGAATATGATTTTGAATTGATTCGATGTGAATATTGGTTTCAGAAATATATTTGAATATATTTTCAAATTGATTTGATGTGATTATTGATTTGAGAAATATATTCGTATATGATTTTGTATATTTATTTTATATGATTATTAATGAAATTTGGATTTCAAAAATATATTTATTGATTTGAAATATCCAAAAGTTAAATTTAAATATAAGAAAGTGATTTGTAAAATTATATTTCGGAATCAAAATTTCAATATCGAATTTCAATGATTTGAAAACAGAGTTGATATTGGATTTGAGAAAATGTTTTGTGAAATGGCTCTGATGTGTATAAACATACATATGGATATAGGAGGTTGACATGTCAATTGGGTTTCTGTCTGAACAGTACTGTGCCGATATACCACCCTTTGGATAGTACAGGCCCAAAGTGCCGGTCCTAGGGTTCTGAAATTTGTTATGGGACATTTACAGCGGGTAATTCCGTTGGTGTTCCATTCTGATCTGATGTTCGGCGGGTAGCCCCGTTTGTGTGTCCAATGCCGACCAACCCGTAATCCAGTCCGATAACTTATGTTATGTATGTCAGGAGCCTAGTCTGAAAACTGATTTGTTATATGAAAACATTTGAGAAATTATGAAGAATTTGCCTGTTGGTTGATTTTGGATATTATACTTGTTGAATTTATAATTTGATTTGATATGAGCCCCATTTATTGTTTATATATTTGTTATTCATATTTTCAATAAACAGATAAAATTATTTGATATAGTATATTTGTAAATGCAAATATGTGTACATCCACTAAGCAATATGCTTAGCGTGTTGAGTTTTCTCACACGTAGGTAACAGAGGTTCCAAGGGAGACAAAGACAAAGAAGAGTAGAGACTGCAGAAAGAGAAGCTAGAGTCACATCGGTCCTACATATATTTTGGTAGTCTTTTTGTAATAAGTATATATATTTTGATACAGTATGCATATACAGAAAATGTTTATATGTATTTGAAGAACTTCCGCTGTGTAAATATTTTATTATAGGTTTATGTTATTTGAATCTTTATAAATTATATTGTGATAAATTGGTTGGTAAGTCGCACTATATTGGGAAGGGTGTGCAAAATTAATTTGAGAATTTAGAAGTTGATTTTTATGAATTTTAACTGTAAACAGGATTTGGAAAGTCAGAAAAACAGAGGAAACTCTGGCAAGATTTTTGGAAATTTATTCGGACCACTTCCAAAATGTTTTTAATATAGATATAAATTATGGTTATATAAAAGTAAAAGTTAGATTTTAGTATATAGTAGCGCTCCCTGATTCGGTCCGAGCGATTTGGGTCAGAGGGTGTTACAATATCGCCACCCATATGATCAGTCACGAAATAGCCCCGGAGGTCCGACACGTGTAACTCGAGGAGAAGTAATGTAAAAGTTAAGGAATGAACTAACATATTCATTTTCCATACTCATACATTCAATCACGTCGCAAATTATCAACAAAATATGTTAACAAGTCTGAAGCTCGTAGATAGATCAAACACGTGAAAATTCGATTGAACTGAATGGTATTAACTAATACAAAATGCTATTAACTAATTACAAGACTACGGGGGATTAAAGGGGCCAGGATCAGTAGTATTCTTTCTCCTTCTCACTAGCTCAATCAAGCTAAGCTGGTCGTCAGCATCGGAATCAGGCAAATCTTCCTTATCACTAAGGTTAAAATCGTCTTCACCATCGGAAAGGAGATAGTCGAAGTTGGGATCAGGACCAATATCCACCCTAGAGCCAAGAACCATGGAAGTAAATTCCGTACTACCATAAACTTTGGGACGACCAATTTGATCCGGTATCTCCATATGCATACCTAGGGTGGGCAATCTGTGGCACCAACAATTGGCCCCTCATATCTTCCTAGCTTTCTAAAGGTCCTCATTCACCTTTTTCTCATTACTCTCAATGGCGGATGCAACAGAACTCCGCATCTTAGGAGTAAGGCCGGAATCCACGACATCTCAGCACGCTTTTATGCCTTTCCTAAACTCTCTATACATAAAAGTATCGAAAGCAGAAGAAGCTTTATAGCGGTCCACGGCCCTGATTTCTAGTTCAACCTTCACACCCTCTAAAGTAGATTGGAGGGTATCGATCACGCTATCCAACTCAACAACATTTCTTTCAAAACGGGCAAGCTCATCCTCGAGCAACAATGGCCTTATCCCTCTCGGCAATTAAAGCATTCAGTTGACTCTCGAGATTATTGTCTCTCTCCTTTTGAGCCTCACACTCCCGGACTGCTTCCCGATTAAATTCATAAGATTTTCTTTCTTCCTCAAGCTCCAAAAGGTGGTACTGAAGAACCTCCTTATTGTTGGCTCCATTTCTTGATCAAAAATGGAGCTTCACTAGTACCTTTATTCACTTACTTGTGTTCCATTCTCGGGTAATTATCAGTTCCTTTTAATGTTTTTATCTAGTGTGCAGGTAATAAGAGTTTGTGCGTAATTGAAGAGCCTTGGTGGATTAAATTGAAGATTTGGGAGTGCACAGCTGTCATGTTTCGGAGTCCGTCATAAATTCCACAGAATGAACTGGGTTGAGAGCCTTATATTTCTGGAAAAGGCTAGAAGTCTACTTTCCGACAAATTTTACGGTTCATGATTCTGAGTTTTCTAAAAGAAGTTATACTCATTTTTGCATCAGTGCACAGACTCGCGACTTGCAAGTCGCGAGCACCAATTTCAGCAATTTTTGGCCAAGACTCACGCTACTTAACTCGCGACTTGTCTAAGTCGCGAGTATGCCATGAAAGGACTTAAACAGCTTGTTATAAAAGAAAACGGGAGAGAAAGAATAGGAGAGCAAGGAGAGTTCAGCTAGAGCTCAAAACAGACCACCAAGAGGAGAAAAAGAGAGAGAAAAAGAGGCAAAGGGGGAGAAGAAGATCACTTTGGAAACAAGAGGGTTTGGATTCAATCCTTGAGCCAAAATCTCACCATCAAACTTGGATTTGGAGAAAGTGGAAGCTAGACGAATTCGCAATAAGAGGAGGACAAGAGTTCATCACACCTAGAGTTTTTCTATCCCTTTCCTTCTTTATTTTCTTACTTGTAACTCTTTTTATTAATTAGAAAATATGTTTGGTTGTAAATCTTTGATTATGAACTAAACTTGTAAGTTAGAGTTTTGATGGATCCTTTTCTATGAAACTTGAATGAATTGATTGTTTAATTTGTTGTGGTTGATTATTATGTTGTTGAGTGATATTATTATGCTTAATGCTTCTGAATGTAATAGCCTGCATTTAGTTGATTTTATGGTTGTGTGTTATGTACCCAGAGGAGACGCCCACAACGTGCTCGATGTAATGTCTACCACAAGTAGAATTAGATAGAGATATACTAATTTGCTTGTGTGATCATATTGGGTGTTTATTGTAACTAATGTATTTTCATGCACTTGGATATACCATCGAGAAATAGGATATTAGTGTATGTGGTAATAGGTTCGATTTACCTTGAGAGGGGACTTTGGATAATTTAGATAAACACGGTCATCAACATGAATAATTAGACTACAACAATGTGCTTTTATGAAACTCAATTGGATAGATTAGGTGAATTCAAATACCCTAACTAATTTCTCATATTGGTTGTTTGCTTTATTTTTATATTTTTATTTTTATTTGTCTCTTTCAAACCTTCCGATTATCCAAATAGAGGTAGGCTTGATTAATTTTAGTATTCAGCACCTAAATATCTCTGTGGAGACGATAATTTACTCATTATTATATTATTTGTGCCGACCCTGTATACTTGCGGGTACAAAAAGGCGTAACAAGTTTTTGGCATTTTATCGAACACGTTATGGGCGTCTCCTCTCAGTACTTAACCTACAACAACAAGATAATTGCAAATTGATGATCAATCAATTAACAACCTAATGAGCACTAAAATAACATTCAACCAATAAAATCTAAATCATCCAAGTAATATATAAAATCAACTGAATTCGTTACAAAGATTCATCATCTTCCCTAGTTAATCAAATTAGTTCATAACTATGGAAATTAAATCTACTAGAGTCAACATAGAATCCATCAAAATAGATACAATCAAAGAGGGAAAAGTGAAAAGAACTCTTGACGGAAAAGACTCTCGTCTAATCCGTCTCTGATGAAGTTTTCCTCGACGATTCTGACTCCTCGAATGATTGAAGATGAAATCCGCTTTGATCAGGTGGCTAGTCTCCTAGGCCTCCTTCTCTCTTCTTCTTCCCTCTTCTCTCTCTGTATTTTCTTTTCCTGGAACCCAGCCAACCCTCTAATTAGAATCCCCGGTTTCCTTTTATAGAAGCCCGAATTAGGGCATAAAATAGACGCTCGCGACTTGGCTAAGTCACGAGTTAACTCGCGTGATCCTCGGCCTCGCTGGAAAATAAACCCTCGCGACTTAGCCTGTAACATCTCTAATTTCGCATAAATATGAAAAGTGTAGTTTAATTAATATGGAGTATGTGAATGTGATAATTATGATTTGAAGGGTGAAAAATATAATTTTTAAGGTTTTCAAGTGGACCAATTGGAACGGTCCAAAACAGTGCACGAAAAAAAGGGTGAAAAACTGGACAGTGTGCATCGCGACCATGCTCGCGAACAACGCTCGCGATAGCTGCTCGCAATGAAGGTGGCAAAATTCCACCAGTGAGTATCGCGATTAGAGACCGCGACCAGCGCTCGTGATAGATGCTCGCAATGAAAGTGGCAAAACTAGACCAGTGAGTACCGCGACCTAGTGGCGCGACCACCGGTCGCAATACGCGGTCGTAATGGCTCAAAAATTATAAAAAAAAAAAAAATAAGTACCTAGTGAATTGAAGCGATGCTCTTCAATAAAAGAAAGAGAGTAAAAACTCTCAAACAAAAACAGAACAGACCAGGAAGTTGAGAGCTCAAAGAAGAGAGAGAAGAGAAGAGAGAAAGGAAAGAAGAAGAGAAAGAAGAAGAAAAGGAAGAAGAAAAGAGAAGGAGAAGAAGGAAAGGAGGAAGGAAAGGGTATTCAGGTTCGATGTACACTCGTTTTCGAATTTTTCGTTTTCCAAAATATTTCGGATTGATTGAATTTGATTAATTTTGAGTTATTTAAATTATATTGATTATAGTTTATAGTTTGAAATTGATTTTGGAATGATTTGAATAGCGAATTCTCGAAATATAGATTATATCTGAAATTTTGATTGTAAATAATATTATGAATAGATTTTAATGCGATTTGATGCTAATATTGTTAAGGAAATATATTGTTGAAAGTGATTTTCACTATATAATATTTGTGAAATATATCGGAAAATGATTTTGGGGCATTTTGATTCGATATGGAATTATGAAATACGTTTGAATATATTTTTGGATTGATTTGATGTGATTATTGATTTAGAAATATATTCATATATTTCCGTTATATGATATTTGATGAAATTTGAATTTCAAAAAATATATATATCGATATAAATTGAAATTGAATAAGTTGAAAATTGAATTCGATGATTCTGAAAGAAATGAAATATGTTAACATTGGATTTGAGAAAACATTTTGCGAAATGGCTCTGATGTGTATAAACATAGATATAGATATAGGAGATTGACATGTCAATTGGGTTTCTGTCTGAACAGTACTGTGCCGATATACTTTGATGCACCACCCTTTGGATAGTACAGGCCCCAAGTGCCGGTCCTAGGGTAGGGAGAATTGATCTGTTTGTGCCACCCTTTGGATGTACAGGCCCCAAGTGCCAGTCCTAGGGTTCGAAATTCTGTTATGTGACATTTACAGCGGGTGATTCCGTTGGTGTTCCATTCTGATCTGATGTTCGGCGGGTAGCCCCATTTGTGTGTTCGATACCGAACAACCCGTAATCCAGTCCAATGACTTATGTTATGTATGTCAGGAGCCCAGTCTGAAAACTGATTTGTTATATGAAAGCATTTGAGAAATTATGAAGATTTTTTCTGTTGATTGATTTTGAATACTGTATTTGTTGAGTATATGATTTGATTTAACATGAGCCTCATATATGATTTATTTATATGTTATTTATATTTTTATCGAAAATAGATAAACTTATTTGATATAGTATATTTGGATATACAAATTTGTGTACATCCACTAAGCAATATACTTAGCGTCTTGAGTTTTCTCACACGTAGGTAACAGAGGTTCCAAGGGAGATAAAGACAAAGAAGAGTAGAGACTGCAGAAGGAGAGTCCGAAGTCACATCAGTCCTACATATATTTTGGTAGTCCTTTTGGAATAATTATATATGTTTTGATACAGCATGCATATACATAAAATGTCTGTACATATTTAAAAGAACTTCCGCTGTGTAAATATTTTATTATATGTTTATTTTATTTGAATATTTATAAATTATATTGTGATAAATTGATTGGGTAAGTCGCACTACATTTGGAAAAGTGCGCAAAAAGTGATTTGAGATTTAGAAGTTAATTTTTATGAATTTTAATTGTACACAGGTTTTGGAAAGTCAGAAAAATAGAGGAAACTGTGACAAGATTTTCAGAAATTTATTTGGACCACTTTCAAATGTTTTTAATATAGTTTTAAATTATGGTTATATAAAAGTAAAAGTTAGATTTTAGTATATAGTAGCGCTCCCTGATTCGGTCAGAGTGGATTGGGTCAGGGGGTGTTACATAGCCAACTCGCGAGTAAGTCGCGTGTGTCTCAGTCTGGCTAATGTTGATGGCCTTCGCGACTTGGCAAACTCGCGTGTAAATTGCAAGTCTAGTCGCATGATTCTCTGTCCCTTGCCTGAATGTTGCCCTCGCAAGTTAGCCAAGTCGCGCTCAAGTCGCGACCTAACTCGCGAGTCTCTTTGAAATTTTGCTGGAGGTTGGTCTTCGCGAGGTGGCATGTAGCGAGTGGAAGTTCAATGCATGTTTTCGGCTGACATCAACCAAAGTCACCAACAGACCCTAACAACCTGCACACTCAAGGAAACCATCAAAAACATCTCATAATCGCCTGAAAACGAACAAAAGCACGGTGATATGAGGCTCCATGTCCGGCAAGAAATGGTGATAACACTTGTCCCATGCTATAACGTCAAATTTCATTAAAAACTACAAAGAAAAAAATGAAGAAAATCAGCAATGGAGAAACTTTTCTAAAGGACATAACAAAAATGAATTATGGAATGAAAATTACCGAAGCTAAAATGCTGAAGAAAGATTGAAGTTGCCTCGCAGCAGATTCCCCTAAGAAACTATCCACCTCGCCCTTCATCTCTGAGTGACTATCCCCACTCAACACCCAATAGAGTACAGCCTCCAAAGAAAGAGTCGACGATGCAGGTACATCACCCTGCGAGCTATCGGCGACTTTAACCAGCAGAATGCTAACCCCACAATCGTCTAACTCGCAGAGTTAGGGAGCTCGCCATCGCTTTAGATAACCGGCTCCTTACCCCCTGCAGACGAACGGCGAAGTTAAGGCTTCTCCTCGGGCTATTCCCCATCAATATCTACGATAGCTGGGGTCCTTTTCTCAGGAACTACTGTCGGAACAACATCGGAAACACCCCCAGGAGGAAGGGGCGTGAAAGTAGAAGAAGGAACGAATGTAGGGATCCTCAACTCACGGTTCATTCTCATCCAAGAAGGGCGGTTACCTATAGGAACATGTTTAACCTGAACTTCAGAAGGATTTCCCTCTTTTGATTTCAAGCCAGGGTCATTAAGACCACCAATCAACCTAACATGTTTACTATGAGCCTCAGAGGGAAGGGCGAAAGTGTCGGGGGTAAAAGCGAGAGCTTTGTCATTAACAACCGGAAGAACATTCGAGCCATTCCCCCGACCCTTGGCATGAGTCGGAGTTGTCTCCCCGATAACGACGAAAGCCTTAACTGGAGAATTCTTTGCCCTTTCCCTCAACGACCTTCGCGATGAGAGGCATACTTGAGGTTTTTTAAGTCCTTCACAAGCCGACCGCAGATAGGGTCATTCTCTTGAACTAACAAAAAAATAGAATAATAAGTGACGTAATCAAAAAAAAAAAAAAGGAAGGCAAGAAGAAGTACAAAGGAAACACTTACTGCGAGAACGGGTGATGGGGCAGCGATATGTTGCCTGACAAAAAACATCAAAGGCACGTCGGGTGAGAGCCCTGTCGCAGCAAAGAAGAGTAAAGGATCTATCATCAGCATAAGCGGTTACAATCCACAGGACGCGAGCAGCCTCATCGCTGGTCAATCTAAGACCTCCACTCCACGAGTCTGTCTAAGGCAAAATGGGTCACCTCCGACAGTGGAAAGGAAAAGCAAAATAGACAATAAAGAATAAAATGCAAAATACCTGGTCTCATAAAAAAGTGAGGGACGTACGTTTCTCGCAGGAATCTCGCGTTGTCAGCTGGGACTTGGAGCCCCTAATACCCCTCAGCGAAAAACCATACCCCTTTCCAGAATTTGTTAGAGGATGGCAACCCCTAGATAACCCATCTTTTCTTCTCGTCCGACGAATCCAAATTCCTGGAAATCCTCTCACTATCTTCGCCGATAGGGAGCCACTTAGATGGGGGCAAAGAGGCAAGGCAATGAGATCCAGGTTCGCTCGACGAGGGACGAAGTTGGTAGCAATGCTTGATCTCATTAGGAGTAGGGTCGGGGAAACCCAAAGATCGCCAAAACGTGCATAGAGCCATCAACGACCTATAACCATTGGGGGCGAGCTGAGCGGGAGCCAAACCAGCATCATTGAGGAACCTGGCGACGAAGGGTTGAAAGGGCAGTGTGACCTCGCAATTCAGCATATAACCATATATAGCCACGGCCCCCTTCGGAGGATTCCATGCAGTCCTTTTCCCGGGAGGCGATAGTTTCACTTGGTTAGGAATCTCATATGGCTTGTTTGGCAAGTAGGACTGGCTTGGACTGGACTAAATCCTGGGATTAGACTGGACTGGATTGGACTGGGACTAAGTCCTGACCTATGTTTGGTATGCATCGGACTAAGAGTTGGACTATTAAAATAGTGCATACCTGTGTTTGGTGCTGTTTCGGACTATTTATTTATTTTGAAAAAACTATTTTTTTAATGGTGAAGTCAATTTTTTCACCTAAAAGTATTTGTTAAAATGGTGCTGAAGCTTTTAGCTACTGAATTAATGGTCAAGGCATCATAGTTTTTAAACAAATTTTCTGATATAATCAATATTTAATAAGCCAAACTATTTATCTCTTATTCCAACAATAAATCACATAAAATTAGAACAGAACACACCATATATAGAACCAAAAACAAAATATAACAAAATATATAAGATTAGAAACAAAGTAATGAGAAAAAAAAAACTTAGGTCTAATATATGTTTTACAAGAGACATCAAAAAAATAATAATAATAACGTGTAAAGCCAAAAAAGTTGATCTGTATACTTTCTTATGCTAGTGAAAAAAAATAAAGAAAAAACAATCCATTTTTAGAAGTAGTACAAGAAACAAGAAGGAGAAAAAAAAAGTAACTAAATGTAGAGATTGAAAACGAAAAAAGAAGAAAAGGAAGGAAAAAAAAATACCTTTTTGGGGAGGCTATGGTCCAAGAGGAGGTTTAATAGGAATGGGACTATATTATACCTAACTTTTTCACGGGTCAAGATAATGAAGATTTGGGCAATTTTTTTTGTGGGCCCGGGACAATTAGTCCCACTTTTTTTAGTCCAGAGAAACACCAAACATGGGACTAAAATTTAGTCCAGTCCCATATACCAAACGAGCCTATAATACTCACGATAATGATCGAGGTGGGAAGCTTCAATCACGTTTCGCTCAAAATCTAAGAAGCTGGGATGCAGCGTGGAAAATGTGAGCTGTTGAGATTTCTAAGCACTGGCATCAGTAGTGTAACACCCCCCGACCCGACCCGGCTGGACCGACCCAGGGAGCGCTACACGGTTTTTCAAAACTCTCTAAATTCATTTTATAATCTCAAACCATACAGTGCCTCATACGGTGCCATAGCTATGCTCGACTGGTAATTGTTGTTGTAGGCGAATTCAATCAATGGGAGATGATCCGCCCAACTCCCTTCAAAGTCAATTACACAACTCCTGAGCATATCTTCAAGCACCTGAATTACCCTTTCTGATTGTCCGTCTGTCTGCGGATGGAAGGCTGTACTAAAACTCAGTCGAGTACCCAAGGCTTCTTGAAATTTCTTCCAGAATCTCGATGTAAACCTCGGATCTCTATCTGATATTATGGATGCAGGCACTCCATGCAATCTGACTATTTCTCTGATATATAATTCTGCCAGTCGATCCAGGGAATAGTCAGTTCTGACAGGTAGAAAATGTGCTGACTTTGTCAACCGGTCCACTATGACCTATACTGCATCGTGTTTACTCTGGGTGAGTGGCAATCCAGTGACAAAGTCCATAGTGATGCGATCCCATTTCCATTCAGGTATTGATATTGGCTGTAACAATCCTAATGGAACTTGGTGTTCAGCTTTCACCTGCTGACAAGTCATGCATCTATTCACAAATTCAATCACATCTTTCTTCATACCAGACCACCAATACTGAGTTTTCAAATCTCTATACATTTTTGTGCTACCTGGGTGCATCGCATACGAACTACTGTGTGCTTCTGTCAGGATCATCCTTCTCACTTCTTCATCATCTGGAATGCAAATCCTGTCTCTGAAACACACAATACCGTCAGTTCTGATTGAGAAGTCTGGATGCTTCCCTTTTGGGATCTGTTCACATATCATCTGAATTCTAGCATCCTGATTCTGTTTCTCTGCAATCTGCTGAATCAAACTGGGTCTGCATATCAATTAAGCTACTACTGCATTATCTGGATTCAGCTGCAATTGCACATTCATAGCCTTCAAAGCAAACAATGTTTTTCTACTCAGAGCATCTGCGACTACATTCGCCTTCCCTGGATGGTAGTCGATTATACAGTCATAGTCTTTAATCAACTCCATCCACCGTCTCTGTCTCAAATTGAGCTCTCTCTGGGTAGACAGATATTTCAGACTCTTGTGATCTGTGTATATGTAGCACTTCTCACCATATAAGTAATGCCTCCATATTTTCAAAGCGAAGACTATGGCTGCAAGTTCCAGATTATGAATCGGATAGTTCAGCTCATGATTTTTCAACTGTCTGGACGCATATGCAACCACCTTGCCTTCCTGCATCAATACACATCCCAAACCATGGTGTGAGGTATCACTAAAGATCACAAAGTCTTTACCTGAAACAGGCTGAATCAGGACTGGAGCCTCAACAAGCATTGCCTTCAGTCTGTCAAAAGCTGCCTGGCATCTGTCAGTCCACTCAAATCTGACATTCTTATGCAGTAGCTTGGTCAACGGACTTGCTATGGAAGAGAACCCCTTCACAAACCGTCGATAATAACCTGCCAAGCCTAGGAAACTTCTGACTTCTGTAACATTGCTGGGAGGCTTCCATTCCACTATTGCTTCAATCTTTTTCGGATCTGCCTTAATACCCTCTGCTGAGACAATGTGACCCAGAAATGCAATCTCAGGCAACCAGAATTCACACTTGCTCAGTTTGCCATACAGTTGCTTTTCCCTCAGGATCTGCAGTACTACTCTGAGGTGCCTGTCATGGTCCTCTGCTGTCTGTGAGTACACCAGGATATCATCGATAAAGACCACCACAAACTGATCCAAGTATGGTCGGAATACCCGGTTCATCAAGTCCATAAAGGCTGCAGGTGCATTAGTCAGCCCAAATGGCATCACTATAAATTCATAATGTCCATACCTGGTTCTGAATGCAGTTTTCGGAATATCTGACTCTTTTATCCTCAACTGATGATAACCTGATATCAGATCTATCTTTGAGAAGACACAGGCTCCTCTCAGTTGGTCAAACAAGTCATCGATTCTAGGCAATGGATACTTGTTCTTAACAGTAAGTTTATTCAGCTGCCTGTAATCGATGCATAATCTCAGGGACCCATCCTTCTTCTTCACAAACAGGACTGGGGCTCCCCAAGGAGATACACTGGGTCTGATGAAGCCCTTATCCAGCAATTCCTGTAACTGTATCTTCAGTTCTTTCAGTTCTGCTGGTGCCATTCTGTAGGGAGCTATCGATACTGGAGACGTACCTGGTACCACATCAATCACAAACTCCACTTCTTTCTGAGGTGGCAAACCAGGAAGCTCCTCTGGAAACACATCTGCAAAATCACATACAATGGGTATATTCTGGATTTCAGAATGAACCTTTCTAGAATCAACCACCTGTGCCAAATATGCTTCACACCCCTTTCTGATCAGTTTACAGGCTGCGGTGGCTGAAATAACATTGGAGAGAAAATCCCTCCGTTCCCCCACCATAGTGATTTCTGCACCATCTGCTGTTCTGAAGGTCACTCGTTTCAGTTCACAGTCAATCACCACTTTATGCCGAGTTAACCAATCCATGCCTAGGATTACGTCAAACTCATGGAATGGTAACTCCATCAAATCTCCAGGGAATTCACACTCATGTATCCGAATCGGACAATTTCTGTATATACGGTTCACTACTACACTCTGACCTATCGGATTACTGACTAACACATCATATTCAGTAGGTTCAGTTTCCAGGTTTCGGTGTTTCAGCATAGCATCACATATATACGAGTGAGTAGAACCTGGATCTATCAATGCAATAGCTGTAGTATCAAAAATAGAAACAATACCAGCTATCACGTCAGGTGCATCCTTGTCTTCCTGAGCTCTAACACCATAAAAGCGTGCAGGAGCTTGACTATCGGGTCTGGCCACGGACTCTGACACTCCTCTGTGGCTACCACCCTCAGGTACTGCCTGACTAGGCCTCCTACCTCTGGAAGTAGCAGGGGCTGATCTCTCTGGCTGCTGGGATCTCATCTGTGGGCAATCCCTCAGGAAATGGTCATGAGATCCACATCTCATGCAGGCTCCTGTAAGTTTCCAGCATTCCCCAAGATGTCTTCTACCACAATGATCACACAATGCAGGGGCTGGTCCCTTACCTGCACTCCTAGGGGTACTGGCTACAGAAGTTGCAGACTGACCAGGCCTAGCTGTAGGTACAGGCCTCTATAACTGCGCTGGACCACTAGACTGCGGTCCCTTCAATTTCTTACTCTGGGGCTGATAGGAGCTGGATGGCCCTGCCCCTCTTCTTTGCTGCCCTCTGTCTCTTCTAGCCTGCTCTTCTTTCTTTATTCTCTCTACATTCAGAGCTGCCGAGACAAGTCTGGTAAAATCGTCAAATTCAAATGCAGCCACCTATAACATTTGCTTAACTCACTAACATATTATTCATATATTCACAATTCATTATGTAAACAGTAGGAATCTCACACAACCTGTAGGCGGATATAATCGTTCAGTCCATCTTCAAACCTCCTACATTTATCCGCCTCTGTCGCCACCATCTCTTTCGCATATTTACTCAACCTGACGAATTCCCTCTCATATTCGGTCACAGTCATCTGCCTTTGCTTCAGGTTGGTAAACTTCCTCTTCAAATTATCCAAATAGATGCGACCAATATATTTTCTTCGGAATTCCTTCTGAAAGAAATCCCATGTTCGATCCTCTGGTCGCACTGTCTGTATAATGGAGGTCCACCACTGGTAGGCATCCTCCTGCAATAAGGATACTACACACTCTAGTCTCTCTTCAGGTGTGCAGTGCATCTGCTCTAATATTCTGTTTGTCCGTTCAAACCAATACTCTGCGGTAGATGCATCCTCATCCTTTCTGCCATGGAAATCAGTGGGTCTGTGTTTAGCCAGTCGCTCTATGGCTAATCTCTGTGGCGCTGCTCTAGCCACGTTCTGAAAGAACTCAGCCTTCTGCTGCATAAATGCTGGCTGCACAGGATCCGCCACTCTCGGGCTTACGGATTCCCTAGATGCTCCCCCAGCCACGCTGGCGGGACTCTCAGGTCTATCACTACTTCCTTCCATTTCTTTTATCCTATATCACAGAAGAGAGGTCTGCAGATTAGAGTCACACATTCCTATGGGTAGCTTATACAATGCATGCATATACAGACTCTTTGGTCCAGAAACGCCTAAACCGCGCTCTGATACCACTAAATGTAACACCCCCCGACCCGACCCAGCTGGACCGACCCAGAGAGCGCTACACGGTTTTTCAAAGCTCTCTAAATTCATTTTATAATCTCAAACCATTTAAAAATCAAATCAATTTGAAATTCCAAAAAGACTTTTCTCGTGAGCCCATCGAATCAATTTTTAAACTATTGGAAAACCACATACTTTATAATGTAAAAACCATCTCGAGTGAGCCCATCAAATCACACTTTTTACAAAAATTTGGCAGAGTTCCGTTTGTTTTTCGGATTTTTCCAAAACCTGTTTTTCACAACTCAATCAAATACAATTTCAATAACAACACTTCAATATCATTTTCAAACAATTGCGCACTCTGCCGTTTAGTGCGACTTTCCAATACAGTTTAAAAAATAAAACGATTCAGAAGTTAATAGTTTACAAACATTCTAATAATAAAAGACAGAAATCATAAAATATTTAATTACAAAACATATTTACAAATCCTCTGTATATGCATGCTTTCAGAATATATACATATAACAACAATATAGCTACCCAACTGTGATAACTCTGGGACTCTGTCAGCAAATCTCTCCCTCTTCAGTCTTTAGCTTCTTCGGGATCCCTGGTACCTACGCGTTAGAAACAAAACTAACGCGCTAAGCATATAGCTTAGTGGGTGTACATAAAAATCATAAATAACTTTTAATAATAAAAATCATAAATAACTTTTAATATCAATTTACCTTCTAAATCAAACCATAACCACAATTAAAACAATATTCTTACTCAATTCATTTTTGCAACTCCTTTAATAATCATTTAATATAAACATGGAATTCAACGTATTAAATCGATTTTCAAAACACTAGATAAAATCATATTCAATTCACTTTTCAATTCAAATCAATTCTGGCCCGCTAGAATACTCAACATACTATGACTGGAATATGGGTCAAACTCCCACCCTAGGACGAATCCTAAGAGTGGTACGTATCTCCCTACTCTAGGACCGTGGGTACGGAACCTAGAAAGGTACATAACTCCCTATCCCAGGAACGAATCCGTAGGAAGGTACGTGGCTCCCAACCCCCAGGACGAATCCTGAGGAGGTACGTGTCTCCCTGCCTCTGGACGAATCCATGAGGAGGTACATAATAATCATCAATAGCAATCAATAGCGGCGCAGTACTGCTCAGTAAAACCCAGCTGGTATACCAACCTCCTATATCTATTTCCATGTCTAAGTATCCTAGGGCCGTTTCCGATAAACTAAATTCACAATAAATTTCGCAATAGTTACGCAATAAACAATAATTACTCAATAAACATACAATTTCCACAATACTCTTCAAGAAACATAATCAATAGTTTTACGAACATCTAAATCAAGTATGTTTAACGAAATCGAAATATTCGAAAACACGATCAAAATGCGATCTAGCATAAAATCATTCCACAATCAACAATAGGTATATCAATCATCGATTTGTCATATAAAATAAACAATTTTCCTACAAAAATAGAAAACGAGAAATATCAACGAAATCGAAAACGAAAACGAAAAACGATAACGAAATACTCTTCGTAAAGATTCCGAAAACGAAAGTACACCAACCTGGATACCGTTTTTCGTTCGAGAAATCGCGGTTCTACGATTTCTTTTTCCTTCCCTTTTTCCTTTCTCTTCACTTCCTCTTTACTTTCTTCTTCTTCTTCTTCTTCTTCTTCTTCTTCTTCTTCTTCTTTCTCTTCTTTTTTTTCTTTTCTTTCTTTCTTTCTTTCGGCCTCTCCTCTCTCTTTTCTCGCCTCTGTGTGTTTTCTGGCTTCTGCGAAAAGCCACTTTTTTTTATATTTTTTGCCTGTTGCGACCGTAGTCGCGACCTGTGGTCGAGCCACCAGGTCGCGGTACTCACTGGAGCGTTTGCACCGCCTTCATCGCGAGCACACCTCGGGGTACCTTGGTCGCGCTGGTGGTCGCGTTGCTCACTGCCCGAATTTGACATTTTCATCGCGAGCAGTTCATCGCGATCTATGGTCGCGGTGACTGGTCGCGATGCTCACTGCCAGAAATCGCGTTTTCCACCGCGAGCAAGCCATCGCGACCTGTGGTCGCGGTGACCAGGTCGCGATGCTCTCTGCTTCAGTTTTCAATTTTTTTATGCATCATTTTCGACCATTCCATCTGGTCCACCTGGAAATCATAAAATTAAACATACTTTTAATTACCTTTACACCCCTTCCAATCACAAAATTTATATTCACATATATAAAATTAATTATTCGAAATCCGGGATGTTACAAGTAGGGTCCGACCTTTGATCTTCATATCGAGAATTGCACTTACCCATCACTACAATGAATGACGAATCACAACCACAACAAAAGACCTCGAATAAACAGTGAATATCGGGGAACATTCAACAAATTTTCTCTCCAAGAACAAAATGTAGATAACAAACGTGAAAAATCTCAAAGGAGGAAAGAGCGAGTTTATTTATAGACCTAGTAAGGACACTCTGGTGTCTAACAGGCGGGAAACTCAAACGGTCCAAACAATGTTTCAAAAGACAAAAGAGAAACGGTTGGCATTGTGTCTAAACCAATGAACAGAGGCCACGTCAATAGAAAGAGAAACAACCGCCCCTTGACGTTCATAAGTAAGAGAGCAACGTTTTCTGAAATTCTGAAAGACTTATATGCGCGGGGGAAACAATGGCCACATGCTCCAAAAATGAACTCCTAAAGTAAAAACGTTCGCCATTCTTCTTAAACAGGTGCCACGTCACTAAGAAAGACCGCTACTTAGATAGAGTGTACCAATTTAGGGAGTAGAAGTAAGAGTTCAAAGGATTCACCAAAGGACCACAAATCCATCTCTCAACAAAGATTAAACCTCCTCGCAAACAAGTTTCCTTGAAGGTTTAGGGGGTATTGTTGAGGGGTAATTCTGTGGCTTAGAAAAACGACACCAATGAACTGGTAAAATGCTATAGTATCAACATCCATCAAGCAAATGTCCCGGAAGCAAGAATCCACGCGAAACTCCAGATCATCTCCGTCCTCCCCTCCTCGCTGATTTATCCCCAAAGACGGCGAGAACGTCCAACTAGAATCACGTTTTCGCCGCACCTCTTCGTGAAGTCAAAAAAAATTGGTTGATTAAGGAAGAAACGCAGCAGGCAAGAGAAAAGGCCTAACATTAGCATTGAGCGATGATAGTACCTGTGACCGTCAGAAAAATCAAGACCGTGATAGCAGAGATGTCAGGCAAAGCCAGAAAATTGCCAGTATAG
The DNA here is from genome assembly GCA_003430845.1 of Xanthoceras sorbifolium. Taxonomy (NCBI): domain Eukaryota; kingdom Viridiplantae; phylum Streptophyta; class Magnoliopsida; order Sapindales; family Sapindaceae; genus Xanthoceras; species Xanthoceras sorbifolium. The sequence goes on from CM010611.1 coordinate 14,777,091, forward strand.
GCGACAGACAAATTAATTGCCCTGACAGCGCAGGTTACGATTTGAACAAGCCATTTTGTCCTATTTAGAGACAACCTCCCTGAGAAGATGGAGATTGCATGTTTAAGGAAACCTGGTTCTATTCCTCCCCCTGACAGCATCTGACCATTTCCAAACTAGGAGTTAACGAGAAGTGCATTCAAAGAATTATAAATAGGGAGGTTTCGAGAGAAGAAGGGTAAACTATTGAATACTCTCACCAACCCAAAAGAGCATTGAATATATTCTTTTCTCCTACGAGACAGAAACACTGACTTGATTGTCGGAGGTGGATCGCCGGCTAAAGTCCAACAACCCTCACCGATCTTTCTTTGTTTTGACAGGTAGCAGACCCTCTAAGCTTTCTCCGAGAAGCCCGTAATCCTTGCGAGAACTTTCTCTGCAGGGCCATTACCATCAATCCTATACAAATTGGCTCAACGAACCACTAGCAACCTTACGTGGCACAGTTGACCCTTGTTGACCATTGAATCCATTTTTCATCGTCAACAATATATATATATATATATATATATATATATATATATATATATATAAAGAAATCTAATCTATCTTTTTCATTAACAGAGAACAAAAAAGACAGATATTGCTGGTGCCTCAACTTTCCAATATATATATATATATATAAGAAATCTAACCTATCTTTGTCATTAATAAAGAATAAGAGAGACAGATACTGCTGGTGCCTCAACTTCCCAACCCTTATCAGGACCTCCAACTCAAACACAACCCCAGTCACAAGTAACCCAATATTAATTCTGATGGAAATGATACTGGTTTTGCTGTTTTTATTTTTTGTTATTGAACTTGCAATTAGGAGTATAGCATGAATTAATTTGTTCATATTGCTAGCATGTTTCAATGTATTTACATGCTGATGAACACTTGATTTTATTGATATTGCTAGCAAGATTAACAGTTTTTGTTGTTATTTATCTTTAGACCCCACTGAAAGATTTCCAACCGTTGATCCTGAGAAGATCTCACAGCTCAAATAGATGCATCGAGTGGCCGAACCAATGATGAGTACCTCAAGCATTAAAGACTCATCAACGAAGACTATCAGGGTAGAGACATGTGTAAGCCAAGGCGAGCCAGCCGACTTCGCATTAAACCCAAAACGTTTGAAATTTAAAAAGCAAATGATTACATGTGATTTCATGTTTGGGAACTAGGATGACGTGCCTAGAATTAAAAGAGACACCCCTTCGCCTTCGAAACTCACCGTTTCATTTAAGAAACATCCCTTCGCCTTCAAAATGCATTGTTTTACTTAAAAAACACCCATTATCTTTAAAATGCACCGTTTCACTTGAAGGGGGCCATTTTCTTCTCAAAGCACATCATTTCAATCCTCAGAAACTGAGCAAAGTCTTCAAAATTTGTTTGGAAAAGTAAATTTCCTCCAAAAGACAAGCATTTCTCATAAATTTAGGGGGTATTGTTATGGGTAATTTTCAATCACACCGCCACATCATCTTTGTTGTCAAACGCAATCATTTTAACCATCGAATAGCCTTCTGAACTAAAGATTGCTTCAATGTCGTTTGGGAATAAACCGTCGAGAAGAGGGTTGGCCAAAAGGTAATAATCCGAGCATTATCAATGTTCTCGCAAAACATTAATTGAGTGTCAGCATGGTGTCAGCGATAAACAGTACAACACTTGTCAACGCAAAGTCTGACAACCTGCGATACATCTAACAAGTATTTATGATGAACCTGAACAAGTGCAAAACCCTATCATCAGAGAAGTCAGATATATTAAATATCCTAGTTTTGTAGGTTACCGTTCAACCACACATCATGTCCCATCCCTAGATAGGCTCTCCGATGAAACAGACATTTCATGTTTAAGGTAACAAGTGGCTGACAACGGTCGCAGACAATCTGGGTATTCCTAAAATAGAAGAAGGCAAAAGGAATATCTGGTTTACTATAAATAAGGTCATTGAAGAAGGAGGAAGGTATGCTATTTATTATATTCACCAACCCTAAAACTCTTTGAATTAACTCATTAATTCTTCCATTATATCTGAACTGACTTAATCGTCAGAGGTTAATTACCGGCTAAAATTCGGCAACCCTTCACCGATCTGTCTATGCCTTTCTAGATACCTACTCCACAGTTAGTGTTCATTAGGTTCTCATCGCAACCGAGAACCTTCTCGCAGAGTTCAAAGAGTTAAACAAGATATTATCTGCTCAACTGACCACCAGATTCTCTTACATAGCACAATTGACTATTGTTGACTACCTAACCCTTTTTTTTACTATCAACATTGTTATATATATATATATATATATATATATATATATATATATATATATATATATCGGTTTGGCCGGTTTGAATGTTGGTTCGGATTTTTGAGCCAAGAACCGAACGACTTCACTGGTTTTTAAAATTCGAACCAAGCGAGCCAATTGGATCTCTTGAACTAGTCCAAAACTAGTTGGACCGGCTCGAACCACCTGCTTAATTCAGTTTGGTAGTTTTTTGTCCACCCTTACTGCCATGATGAACACCAAGTTCTCTTTTTATATAATTTTTTTTTTGTATTTTTGTATCTTTAAAAAAATAATAAAATAACAACTATCTAATGTGGCTCGGTAGTAAGACTACTCATTTAGCTTGATAATGTCCTAGGTTTGAATTGCTACCACCGTACATGATATGTAAAAAAAAAAAACAATTATATAACAAAAAGAGATAATGTTCCTGATCCATCTTTTTGTATTTTAGGATCAATTAGTGAATTAGTATGTAGTTTAGATGAAGGCAATATATGCAAATAAGAGAAAAAAAAAACAATTAGAATAAATAATACCTACCTCCCCTAAGGTTTACTCAAACAACTTGGATGCTCTCCCAATCCTGCAAGTTTTTTGTGAATATTATATCATATTCACAAGTCTCCAACTATTCTTCAAGCTAGATAAATTTGCCTGTAATTAGATCACCAGATCCATCTATGGCTCCACATGCTTGGTGAATTTTACCTGAGCAATTGCACCAACTGTGTAGTAAGAAAAAGGAGAGCCAATAGCAGAAAGAAAACCAAGTCCCAAGATTAAACACAAGGTACTAATTACAAATCAATACCTGATTCCAGTATTTACTAAACCAGTTGATATAATCAAATTACGTAGACGTCACATACAATATTCGATTACCCCCTCCCAAGTCCCAACTAAAGAATCAAGTTCTTTTTTCTAAAACCTTTCTAATGAAACTTAATTATCTTTAATTTTCATTCTCGATAAGTTTAAACACATGGGTCCCTAAATCAAACATCAAAATCACATAATCAAGTAAAAGTGTCCTGAAATCAATAAGAACGCATTTACTAATCACGAATCCTAATGAGGGAAAACAGAATTAATTTCTGCTTTGTTATTATGTGTGTGTGTGTGTGTATATATATATATATATATATATATATATATATATATATATTTGTAACCCTCTTCCTTGGCTAGGGTCAATTCAGCAGAGAAATGAAATTGAAAAAAGCATTCGTGTGCTTGCGTCTCCGGCTGTTAATTTGTCTATTATTATGCTATCTTTACTTGCCCCTTCTCTTCTTCTTGCTTCTGTTATTATTATTATTTAGCTTGTTTTTGATTTATTTTACAACACATCAATATTTACAAATATTGATGTATAAGATGCATGTTGCATTTGATGCACCTATAGGTATAAGGATGTCTCATAGCTTCCATTAATGTTTGACTATTGAAAAACTATTTCCCGTATAATACCATCTAAATAATATGAAAAAAAAAATAAAAAAAACTTTCATCTACCAACAATGATGAAGGCCTCATATAAATATCAAAATGATTATGCAGTGAGTGGATAGCATAACATTATTACATCAAATTCATGTAAACTAATGAAATGTCTTATTCTTCCACAAACCAAATTCTCAAAACATTACAGGCAAGAAAAGCCTGAGTCAGAATGAAACAGCCCCGAAAATTTGCAAGGTAAGTCAACTTATTTAAGGATGAGAGCATCACGTCCAGGCCCAACACCAATATAATGAATAGGCACACCAACAATTTCCTCTATCCTCTCCACATATTGACGTGCAGCTTTTGGAAGTTGTGAGTAGCTTCTGATTGAAGAAATATCAGACTGCCATCCTGGTAACACTTCATATTCCACCTAAACAAGTTGGATGCAGAGTCAAATATCAAGCCCTCACCAGGGATACAACTACTATATATCGAATAAAAATAGATAGTTCCTATAATCAGAAACATCAAACATACAATATAATTGCCTTTTGTTGTTTGGACAGTTCAGAAGGTTTCAAATCAGTGTCAATTACAATTGTTGATGTCATATACCCAAATATGTATAGCCATGGACAAATTTAATTTGCTAAAATCAAACAATGTATCGCATGTGAGTGTTATTTGAAGTTAATACAATAAAGTAAAATAAAGCTTACCTTCAATTGCTCAAGAGTATGAAGATCAGAAGGGAATGATTTAATTGGTGTACCATCTATTTTTTTATAACGAACTCCCAGCTGAATATCTGGAAGTTCTGACAAGACATCTAGTTTGGTGAGATTAAGGGAAGAAAAGGAATTGATTTGACAACTGTACTTAAGTGCAACTATATCGAGCCAACCACAACGCCGAGGACGACCAGTAGTTGTGCCAAATTCCTGCCCCATAAACCTTAGGCGGTCACCCCCTTGACCCAATATTTCCGTGGGGAAAGGACCAGAACCAACCCTTGTAGTGTATGCTTTGACCTGCAAGGAAGCATCCGTGAGGAACCTGAAAAAGCCACATCCAACCAGTCCTTTTCTCTTATCCAAAGATAATCATTTAATTTAAAAAAAAAAAAGAAAAAAGAAAAAAGAGGTTTATTCACCTAAGCAATAGATACTACCAAAAAAGGACAAAATGATTCTTCTTCTTTCTCTATGTATATGGATTTTATAGGAGAAATACATGATACAAAATCTGGAATACAAGAAGACGTGTATATGCATATTTATAATAAAGCATCATGCAATTAACCAAAAGCTGTGGCATATAACTGCATTTGATATTTGTGACATTTTTACAAGAAAATTTATGTTAGAAAACATGCATAGCCCAAAAACAGTGGCATATAACTGCATTTGATATTCGCAACATTTTTACAAGAAAATTTATGTTAGAAAACATGCATAGCCTCTTTAGCTCCAAAAGAATTCATCATTTAAGAAAGGATGCTAGTCCAATAAAAGAAATATGGGTTAATCAACAATTCCCAACAAAGATGGACCATGTGAATCTACAGACACATGTGACTTTTGAACTGAGCCTATTCTAATAAAGAAAAGAAAGAGAAACCAAATTGTATATGAAAATAAAGTGTCTACTTACGACTCCAATTATATCACCCACAACTCTTGGACCAATGCCAAGACCAGTGCAAATCCCACCAGCTGAAGGGCTAGAGGAAGTTACAAAGGGATAAGTTCCGAAGTCAATATCCAACATGGTTGCTTGACCACCTTCCACTAGAATTTTCCTCTTCTGTACAATGGATTCATTCATGAAATCCACGGTATCAGCAATGTAAGGCTCCAACCTTTCAGAAAATCTCTTGTATCTTTCAACTTCTTTTTTGAGCATCTCCGGAGTATATTTAAAATCTGGGAATCTTGCAGCTGCATCTGATAATAGCAGATCAAGCTTTTGAGGAAAAGTATCCATGTACATTAGGTCAATTACCCTAATACCATTTCGAATCACTTTGCTTGAGTAAGCAGGTCCTATTCCTCTCTTAGTTGTGCCAATAAATGATTTAGCAAGCTCAGCTTCTCTAAGTCCATCTATTTCTTGATGGAAATCAAATAGCAGATGAGCACGGTCGGAAACCAATATTCTTCCTTTGCAGGATATCCCATTAGCTTCGAGGCCATCAATCTCATTGAACATACCCGGTAGATGCACAACAACTCCATTTCCAATAACGCAAATGGTGTCCTCATTAAGAATACCTGATGGAACAAGGTGAAGCGCAAATTTCTTTCCCTCTGAATTATAGATTGTGTGCCCAGCATTAGCTCCACCCTGCAATTAAGTTTAATTATGGCTTAGCTAAAAAAGCTCAAAAATATCAGCAATCATCTATCACATATTCTAGCTTCCTAAATACAACCCAAAATACAATTTAGATTAGGAAGGGAAAAAAAAAATTGTATTCCACAGAAGTTTACAAATTAATTCTAACAAACATGCAATTGCACTTAAGGTAGGCCCACAAATAGTTAATTTTCCTTCTTTTTTTTTTTTTCTTTTTTTTTTGATAAAAGCAACCATAATCTGTGTGCATGCTTGGATATTGAAACCACCAGAATTCCATATTGTTAAAACAGTACCCATAAGCCCTGCATGCTCAATATACCAACAGAATTGGGGAACACAAAAACAAAGAACTAAGCTTAATAAGTAACTGAAATTGTATCCAAGAGTGGCAAGATTTATACAAACATATTTAAAAAGATATTCAAGTGTTCATGCTCATACACAAATCAATAGTCGTATATTTTTGAGCCTACATGCAAACTTTTGGATATCCCAAAACAGCCCAGCAGCATAAGAACCCAATAATTCTTTTAACTTTAGTGATAGAAAGTAACTTAACCAATGTATGTAGGCTAATGGTGTGTCTGGAATTGCTGTAACTTATGAAATAAGTGATTCTTTTATAATCTAGGATCCAAAAAGTGTTGGTTAATTAATTAAAAGTTAATTATTTATTTAAGTTTCTTCACTAATAATTAGATTTCCAAAAGCAACTTGAGAAATAATCAACTTTTAATTATTTATTAAATATTTTGGATCTAAAATAACAACTTATTTCATAGGCTACAGCAATCCCAAATGCACACTAAGTTATTCACATTATGAACATTATAATACATCAACACGACAATACCTTCACCACATACAATAGCAATAGCAATGCACACGAACTTTCACATATTTTATTTACATATTTTGGCTACTCACTTCAATTTACTTGGAAAATCTGACAGCAGTCGAACAGCAAGAAAAACCTCTCAGTATTGTTTGATCACCATATATCAGAACTAAAAAACTCACATCATTGATTAAATGAAAGTAATAATTTTTCTGTCTAACCAGAATACAAGCTCCCAGTCAGAATCACATAACAAAGCACCCATTAAAGTAGACCTGGCAAATTATAACATTTTTCACTAATGTACAAGGACTGATATCATATTTTCCATAACTGGGTCATCCCAAATAAGAGCAATCATATTGATGTGATATTGTTAAAAGCAACAAAAGAAAGGAGACGTATGCATACTTGGCAGCGAGCAACGATGTCGAAGTGTTGGGCTAAGATGTCGACGAGTTTGCCTTTGCCTTCGTCGCCCCACTGACATCCCAAGACGCCTGAAACCTGAGCAAGTGATTCAATACGTCTGACTGAATCGTCGGCCGTGATGACCAAAGAAGAAGCAGATGCCCGTGGGTCGACGGAGACGAAGTTGGTGTTACGGCGGAGATGGAGAACGGGTGTGTGTCTGTGGTGGGCATACTTGGAAACAGTTATAGGGTTGGAGCAGTTGAGCTTGAGAGAAGTTAGGTTCATGGCTAGCAAATCGTCAAAGAAGAGTAGTGCGTTTTGAGAGAGGGAGGGTTTTTGAGAGAGACTGATGCGAGGTTCTCTAGTGGGAACTGATAGGGTTACTGTGGGTGAGGGAATACACCCAATGAGAGACGACTTTTGCTATTGGGATAGTTGAGTGCAAGCGAGTTTGTGTCAAACTTTCTGGTCCGAGGGTTGCTTTGGTAAGAAAAACACAAATGTCAAAATTTAATATAAAAATACATGTCAGATAAAACAAAATTAATATAAAATAGATAAATAAAACGCTTTTTACTCCACCTTACATATTTTCTTTCAAAACAACCATGTCATCTAGGGTTTGCCGCGATTCCAAAATCAACGATTCTCGATTTGAAACCATCGATTCCGGTCACCCTAGGAGGAAAATTGGAATTGGGACCGTGAATTTAAATAATTTTTTAATCAAATAAAAATTATATATTAATAAAATAAATAATTTAATAAAATTTAAAATTACATATAAAATATTTTAACGAAATATAATTATTTTAAATTAATTTATAAGGTAACAAAACTATGTTTTCAAAAGATTATAAAATAAAAAAAAGAACAAATTACAGTTAATCTATCGCGGGTTTGCCATTTTACAGACAGAAACAACTTTATAGAAAATTGACAGCGAATTCCCTTGTTGTTACCGTTGACCGTCAAGTGATAACAGTCAACTTTGACTGAAAGGGTAGACTGGTCATTGTGCCATTTAAATTGAGATAAATTACAACCAACCTACTTGGGGTTTGCCTTTTTATAGGCGGAATCAACTTATTAAAAAACTAACATTTAACTCCCCTACTATTAGTCAATCGTTATAAAATGTTAGTCAATAATTTGTCAAAGTCAATTTATTCCAAGGGCATTTTAGTCATTTTATTTTTTAAAAATATTTTAAAATATAAAAAATTTTAAGATCTCCATCGTCAATCCATCCATCTCAAATGGACGGATGGGATTAAAAAAGATAAAAAGTATAAAAAATTAAAAATCTAGCAACCTTCATGGGTCTCTATAGAGATCCATGAGATCAGCGAACCAAGGGAAACGAAGAGCCTCCCCTGATTCGACCTGGTGCGATGAAGGGAAGGGCAAGAGCCTCATCTTCTTCACAATGAGAGGCTCTCTGCATCCCCAGGTGCAACAGCCTTGGTCGCACAACTAGCCTCCCCTTCGTGGTCTTCTATGGAGGACCTCCGTGGATCTCTAATAGATTCTGATTTTTTTTTTTTAATTTTAATTTTAAGTGCTTTTTAATTATTTTTTAATTTTACTTAATTTTTTATTTTTTATTTTGAATAAATGTCCACCATCCACTTGGATGGTAGAGATAAAGATTTTATTTTATTTTTTTTTTATTTCAGTTTTTTAATGGGTGTTTTGGTCTTTTTACACTTTTAAAATTGTCAACGGTTATCTTTAACGGTCAACGCTAACAACAGGGAAGTTAACTGTTAGTTTTTTAATAAATTGATTCCGCCTATAGAAAGCTAAATCTCAATAAGTTGACTGTAATTTGTCATTTTTCATTTTAGTTTTTTTTTTTAAAAATTTTAATTTTTTAATTAGAGGCATTTTAGTCTTTCTGCACTTTTGAAATGGTCCACGATTATCTTTAATGGTCAGTGGTAACAGTAGAGAGGTTCATTGTCAATTTTCCATAAAATTATTTTCATTTGTAAAAGTACAAACCCAAGATAGATTGCCTGTAATTTATTAAAAAATAAAAAATAAAATCCATCATCATGGGCTTCAACATAACCCACTAGAAGCAACATTACTTGGATATGAGGGCTTGTTTGGTGGCTCGAATGAATTGGGATTGGACTAATTCTAAGCCAATCATTTGTTTAGTTGTGGCTTCGGACTGGATAAAATTCAATCTGGTACCACTAATTAGTTCAATTGTGGTAGAACAACGAATTCTGCCACAGCTGGTGAGAATAATTAGTTATACCATCATACCTTTTTTTAAACAACTTTTTTTTTTTTCTGGAACAACTTTTTTTAACACAATTTTTTATATCTTATTATTATAATTATTTATATATAAAATATTAAAATTACTTTAATAAATTTTATTCTAACATTAAAAAATAATATATTTCAATACTAATTTAAAAATTAACTAATTAATTTTAAATATTTTATTTAATTTAAACAATTTCTTAACTAAATTTATTTTAATTTAATTAATTTATTTTATTAAATTATATTATATAATTTTATTTTATTCAAAAATTAATTGATATATCAATTTTACACTATCTTATTTATTAAACACAATTATTTTATGTCCAACCAAATACAACACCGAACAATGAACAATACTTAATTGTCCGGTATTTTTATATCCCTTTTAATTTTTTTTAATATTAATTAATTAATATAATATATTTTATTTTTAATTAAAAGTATTTCTCCTTAAATATTTATATCTAATAATAACAAATAATTAACAATTTTGTTCATACTTTAATTTTTTTTTTTAAAAAAAATTAATATTTTATTCCATTTTTATGCAGTGTTCAATCTACTTAGACATATTTGTCTTAAGTAAAAAAAAAAAAAAAATTACAACTTATATACATCTATAATTAAAAAAAAATAAAGATTATAAAATATGCATCACATAAAAATATTTTATTAATATATATTTAGGTTAAATAAAAATTATTAAGTATATATTGTCTTTATTTTTAAAACCTTCAATTATCAACAATTAAATGCATATTTGTTAGGGCTTGTTTGACAGTACTTTTCGAAACATACTTTATGCTTTATAAGCTCAAAATCTCTTTTAGAAGTGTTTAAATTTTCTAATAGAAGAACTTTTAAGCTTTAAAAACTCTTTTAAATAAATAAAAAATATATAACTTTTGTAGGAAGAACTTCCAAAAATCTAAAAATATAAAGTAAGAACTCTACCAAATAGGATCTTAGTATCTTCGTGTTGCTTCACGTCATTTTGAGCAACCTGCAAAAGAGGAGAGGAACAAATCTCATCAATTAAATATATTCAGAGAATGGAAAAGTCTAATAGAAAATAATAATAATAGATTATAAATAATACATGGGTTTAAAATGTCCCTTCGTTTTTAAAAAAATTAAGTCCCTTGCCTTCTTTTTCTGAAACATCACATTTTTAAATATCTTTATTGTATTAGTATCTTTAATTCCTACATTTTGGAAAATATATTATTTTAATCTGTCTAGCCAAAACATTTATGTATGACAAAATTTATTAAAGTAGATTTTTTTACTTTTACAGTTTTACCCTTATTACTATTTAATTAAGCTAAATTGACGATTTTATCATTGTATTTTTTAAGATATTAGACCTTAATATGTATATGAATTGTCCAAAATGCTCTCAAACATTTTAAACTTTCACAAATTTTACGAAAATGTATATAAAACAAAGATATAAATAAAATAATATATAAAAATTAACTAAACTAAATGAAAAAAAAAATTATAAACTAAACTATGTCCACACAACTTAATCTTAACTAAGCTAATTTTAATAAAACTGAAAATAATTTAACAAAATAAAATTAATTGAAAAAAGGGAGGAACAGTGCCTTGTACAATTTTTATTTGCATAGTTTTTCAAGTTTCAATATATTTTAATAATTATGTAAAATTAAGAAAATACATTTTCTATGTTCTAATTTCTTTTGAAAATTTTCATATATATTTTTTGAAATTTTGTTAATATATCTTGATTCTTTAATTATTTTTTATCATTTTAAAACTTTTGATGAATTGATTATTATTTTAATTCAATGAAAGATTGTTTTACTAATTTCCTAAACAAAGGAGATTAATTCAACATTAACTCAAACATCGGAGCTTATTAGCAATATGCGAACTTTAGACACATATAAATTTTTTAAAATGTCATGCTTTAAGATGTTAAACACCGTTAAGCTTGACTAAAAAGTAATATGTTTTTTAAAGAAAGGTAAGGACCAAAGATGTTTATACGATAAACACATTTAAAAATGAGGAAATTTTCACACAACTTCCTTATTCAAAAGTAAGAACGAAAGTGTTATATTCTGAAAGTTGATCGAGAGGAATCTTGTGTTTTGAATTTGATACTTTGATTCCTACAAATGAAGAGACTCGGAACCATCCTTTTAAATAATGCGACATGGGAAAATTTAATATCAATCACTAATCACATGAAAGAGTACAACACTTTACAAAATCTCACAATGTTGCTGGACAAGTACACTTCTCACACCCATTTCAAGAGAAAAGAAAGAAAAAATCAATTGTGTTTTTTTGACCTCTGGTTCTGTGTAAAAAATTGGATGGAGATTATCACACTAACCAGACAATCTGGCTTCCTGGAAGTATCCAACTAGAGATGGAGTCCTTTTTCGAGGCTGTGCAGAGTACCGTGCTTGTCAATGTTCAAACTCTCAAGAAAGTAGAACACCTCTTGCGCCCTTCAGCTATTAGACATCTCTTCCAGATTCCTAGGAAATTGTAGCTCTTCAATTTCTTCTTATTAAACATTCTTGTGGTAGTCCAAAATCTTTCTTCGAATGACCAAGTTGCTGCCGCCAAGGGTCATTGTGTAACTTGTAGTGCAGAACCTGTAAAAAAATAGATAATTCATCAGTCAGCTTCAAATAGGCACATTGCGTGTCCATAGATGTGTAACTTTTCAAGAACGAGTGCACGAAAATTCTTTGATAAATATGTTTTGAGCTAAATACAACTTTCGGAGGGGAATACCTGTACAATGGTTGTAAAGACATCATCTTCACTTAATTGCAAGAATTGTTCTGCCCAATCATCCACACGGCCAAAAGCAGCTTTCTGTCTCTCAGCTTCAAGCAAAATAGAATCACGATACAAGAACCTTTGCCAAACTTTTTGTACATTTGCCAATCTAAATTGTATTTCTGTCTCATTGAATCCCTAAAGGACATAAGACCACAAGTCAATTAATACTACCAACTTCCAATTAGAAATTTCTGGATGCCAATTTACGAATAAACGCATAGAAATAATTACCCGAAGTATATTTATCATATTTGGAATTTCATCTTCACGTATCCGAACAGCAAAGCTTTCATAGTTGAGCACATTCTCATATGGCAGGAAAATCCCATCCTAAACATGAGGAAACGACAAACATGAATGTAGGTAATTAATAATCATCGTCCAGTCCAAATTGAATAAAGGTTCCCTATGACTAAACTGAACAAATTGTTTGATGATCTCAGCCTACTGCACTGGGAAAAGAATAAGATGCAGAATCTTGCTACCTGAATAACCACAGGAATGCACCCTTGCAAAACACTATCTTCCATACGACCACTCCATCCATCTCCAGGTAACACCCCGCAAAAAACAGAACTTGCTAGATCCTCGTGATAGGTTTCAGAACGTAGCGGGGTAACTATTACGTCTTCTGCATGCTGTTTCCCAAGCTTTCCTTCCTTGTTAGGGCTTGATCCAAACTCTTCTCCCAACTTCTGTCTAATACCCATGCTATACCTGCATGTTTATTATGAAAATAATTAGATCCTTTGCAGTACATAGAATGTATATCATCAACTATTTGGAAAATTGGGAATCCAATAAGACAAGAGGACCACTGCCAGATCACTCACTACCAGTTTTTAAAACTAGGAGAAGGTCCGAAGTATAAATTTTACTCATTTTTCAAATATCATTAATATAAGTTAAATGCCTTTCTTCAATTATCATCAACATAAAAAAAATTCCAATTCAGTTCATTTGGGCAGAGCCACAAATATTTGAAATGACCCTTCCTCAAAATGTTACAAACAGACAGCTCTTTATTTTAACTTACGAAGCTTCTGGTCTTCCATTTGGGTAAGCAGGTCCTAGATTTCCATTGAAGAAGAACAGTGTCTTCCGCTTCTCACGGGGACTGAAAATAAATTGTTTCATTTTAGATCTTCGAACTATCAATTTAATTCATAAAGCCAAAAACAAAAGGTAATAAAATGCTATAAAACTGATATACTTAGACAACAAAAAATTAAAAATTTACCTAGCCCAGAGTTTCGATCTCAAAGCAGTGACATCAGGACGTTTCCAAGCAGGAAGCACAAGATCTTTGTCAGGGTCAAAGCATGAATGGTTGCCTCTTCTAATGGAAGAAATGTTGTCCCAGTTATCAGCCCAATAGGCTGTTGTCGAATGGTTATGCTTTGAATTTGAATTACCCCAATGAACCAACATCATGCTGTTCCATATCTCCTTAGGAGCATAGCAAGCACCTTCATCCCATGAAAAAAACTGCCTTCAGATATAAAGGTGACATTATTAGCATACACACTAGTAAATGATGTAATCAGCAAAAAACAATTGAACTCTTTTTAATATTCTCCATGCTGGTAATAAGTGAAACTCTTAGTACATCATACCCAAATATGGTCTCTTCCTGAAGAACGGTTCCAATAAGGATAATGCTCTACAATATGTTTATATGCTTCCTTATAAAATTCCAGAGTGAGAGAACTCCTCAAGCCCTTGTGTTCCTGAAATCATTAGGTGACATATTCCATAACAATGTGGACTTAATGCAAAAGTAAAAGAAAAGCAAATACACCCACAAACATGAGTGTCAAGACCAAAACACATGCACATATCTTTATGTAATCTAAAACATATATTGTCATTCTGAGGTTGCATTACTGATCCAAGACCTGTTCAGGAACCTGATAATGCATATAATTCTGAGAAGTGCAGAGATATTCCCAGAGTTGTGTTGCATATATCTCATGGGAGACTTCGGGATAGGAAAAATCATTGAGTCAGCATTACATGGAGTTTAGGGAGTCCACGTAATTAAAGAGATACAAGATATGCTACCCAAATTCATGTTCATTGGCAAGCAGAGATATAACATGAGTTCTAGGCAATCCTATCCATTTACACAATAATGTAATCTTTAATATCAATGTCAAATACATTAATCGGTCCCTATTACTTGCAACCAAGTGTAAAAATTTTTTAGTCAATGGTCGTCATAATTTAGTATTATCACTACCTCCCTTAACCCACGGAAACCTCGATCAAACTTATTACCTAGTAACAGAGAATCAATTTTATTTACTAAACATTCTATCCCTAACACTAAGATTACTGTATAAATTATGTACTCAATAAGAACATATCCTGTAAATAGCCGTCACTCAATATTATATGATCCTCTTATAAAAATCTGGATACAGGATTTTTCATATTAGAAGTCTTAATATGAAATACGTGAATTCCACTAGATGGTCGAATACTATTATAATGTGCATGCATGAACAGAGTCACATACACACACCTCCACATAAACACAAAGACATTCATCATCTTTTATAATTGAAAATATGCATAGTAACCAAACCATACATCTATACAACAAACACATGTATAACAACTTCAAGAAGTAGACCTGCATAGTCATGTGTGGTGCATCGTCAGCACGCGTTATGATACACGCATCAAGAACAGGAACAAAGAAAAAATCAGCTTCTTCACCATTTAGTGTTCGATATGGACTAGCTAGAATACTTTCGTAGAATGCTATCTGCAAATGAGTAGCATCACAAGACAAATAAAAAAAATATAGATAAGAAAATGAGCATTTTTTAACATATAAGTTGATCCATGTCAGCCTCGGTTCATGCAATACCTGGGAACCATAGAGCTGATCTGTCCACAATGTTGCATTCCTTTCATCATATATTCTGTTCATACACTCAAACTTAAAATGTCTTCCCTACAATACATAAACAAATTCAAAGACGTGATAACTTTGTTGTTGGCATGCAAGGATGAGTAATCTGGCTTAGTGGAAGATTAATCAAGAAAGTAATCCGCCATTCTAACCTCAAGGAGTAGACTGTTGAACTCTGCTGGCAAATCATAAACATAAATAAGGGGTCTTCTCTTTTTCACTACAGCATTAAGATTGACAACATTCCCAGTGAGATTTGCATTACTGGGAATGTCAAGCTGAGCAGGTCGAAGCCATTGAGGCCATTCTCTTACAGATGATGTAACAGATGGAATACTGCAATCTGTTCCATACCAGCCATTGTCACACTGAAGACAACACACTAAATTTGATCAAGATAACAGATCACAACAAAAATAAAAGTAATATCAGAGTCAAAATGTCAACTTTCATGGACATAAGCAATGTACTTAAATTCACATGGGAACTAGGTATCCAAAGTTCTCTGTGACCTTAGTAAAACATGGTGCTACTTGAAAATACAAGCTTTTTCCTAGTAGTGATTGTCTCCCACAGAAAATTTATCATTGACATTATCGGAAATGTAAATCAGGAAAACCTAATGTTGAGGTTGTTAGGGATTCAAATGCATGCTAACATTTGGCAAGGCATTAAGTTGGTCAAAAATATTGAAGGAAACTCGAGCACGTATTTTGCAAAAAGGACTTGCTAGTAAACATTTAAAGTTTCTCAAATCATCTACAATTGAGTAGCTAGTAATAGTTTGCGACAGTGAGGAAGAAACATGAAAAGCAGAGTATGTTGGAAGATGTTGCTTCTTTTTCAAGGTGACTGATTGGTCAAACATATTTACTTCAAAATTCTGGAAGTCAGTTTTTACAACATCTATAAGTATTGATCGAAACTAATGATTGATTGACCTCAGTTGGAGTCTTAAACAAAAGTTTTAGTTAGTGCCTTAAAGAGGGTATTCATTCCTCTTAACTTTAATGAAAAAACTTATGGTTGGGTTACACTAGTAGCCATGAGTTCATGACCTTTTTATCTTGAGAATCATATTCCCCAACTACAAATCTTTTTAACTTTCAATCTGAAACATATTATGTGGTATGTGGCTTGCAGGTTCTAACCTAAATCAAAGTAATGTTTCAGTATCTCATAATGAAGACCAAAAAAAAAAAAAGACTATTCTGAAGGTCTCCAAATAATTACAGGAGAACCTGCTGATTATTTCCATATCATTGGCTTTTAAAACAAAAATGGCAATAGTTTTTCTAATTCTGATCTTTCTTACTATAATCAAGTTATATGCGTGACAGCCAATTCTCTATTGTTGACAATTAATATGGGACACTACAAGTCACAATTCAAAGGGAAAAGCAAAGAAAGTTACCTGGCAAAAGCCACCACGGCAGTGTCCATGCCCAGAGCATTGGTTTACACAAGTGCATAGCACAGGCACTTCACAGAACCGCCCCCAGAGACAATCATATTTGCAGTCACATTCTTCTTTAAACTGCACTGTGCCAGCATATGCTTCGTTGGGGTCCACATTACACCAACCTGGCTTGCTACCATTAGTTGTGAAAATATTATCCAGGTCATTTTTTGCCCAGTCAGTCAATTTGGGAGCACCAGGTTCAGAAGGTAATCTGAAACAGATATTAAGAACTTTTAACATATAATATTTTGGGATAAAGAAAGGGTACATTGAAATTCTAAAACCAACCTGAGCTGGGTTAAATATTCTTACTTTACTTGAAAGCCACATGCCTCAGCAACAGGACGATTTGGATATTTTGTTCCTTCTCCGCAGAAGCACATTGCTCTAGTTGTGTCACAATAGGCAGAACAAATTGAAACAACCCATCGCCCATATGGTAGCTCTGGTGTTTTGGGGTGATTGCATTCCAGGAGCAGTCTCTCAGAGCACCCTTCCCCTGCTCCATCAGCAGATATTGTTTAGCTGGTAACTATAACCAAAAGAGCTTTTTATTGAAGATAATCTATTTTCTTTGGCTGCTTCGTGTAGTTCCGTTCTCTACATTTATATCCAGCCTCAAAAAGTTTTAACAAATATTGACCCCAAATTATTGAAACTTTTGCTATTTCCTTAAATTTATAATTAACCAAAAAGTTGTCAATGAGTTCTAACATTGATCATATTGGAATTTCACTGTGTTACTTGCCATCACAGCAATGAACTACATAGATGATTTAAAATTAACATTTATTATAACAGTTTTATATACATTAACTTGGTCACTAGAACATTTAAAAAGATGGAACAATTACTAATTTATATATCCAAGTACAAATTGGGGATGATAGACATAAATAATTACGATGTTTAGAAATCAACTTCTGAACTGTGATATACTTTTTGGATCATTAATCTACCAGTGAACAACTTATTAGTTGACCAAATCATTACTGTATATGATAAAACAGTTTCATCATAATACAAGAAACTTCAAGCCCGTCAACTTGTGCTTCTAGTAAGGACAATAATAAAATGAAAATGGGATCCATATCCAATTTTTTATCTTCAATAAAAAGAAAATATACCAAGATGAAGTTATTGGAAAAGGTTCCAAATTCACGACTAAATCAACCAAATTGTGAGTAAATGAACGTAGACAAAAACAGAAAAGAAAAGTACTAACCAGTATATCCATGAAAGCACCGACATTGACCCAGTTCATTGTTACAAACCCCTTGACCACTACAATCCTTTTTGCAGCTGTTTCCACCTATAATCTGCCAAAAGACAGATTCATCAGAACATATAAAACGACAAGAAATAAGTGAATTCAAAGCACCCTTAAACATTAGATATCACAAGAAGCTTAAACAGATATAAAATAGAATGTTCAAGAAGCTTCAAATCTAGACTTGAAGTCACATGAAATCTACCAAAATGTGTGTGCACATAAAGATTTTTTTTTTCTGTGGATAATAAAATGAATGAAAGTACCAAAAAAAAAAAAAAAGAAGTATGTTATTACTATTACTACCTCAACAATGTTGACTTCTTCAGTAATCGCATCACAACCAGAAAGCCATCCTCCAATCTCAGCCTTCCATGGTGCATTGCGATAAACCACTGCCTTGTGCAAGTCAGCTGGAAACCTATGATTTATATCAAGACGTGAGGGTACGTTGTCCCAGACATGGTTGGCTCCCCCTTGAATTGATCCATTAAGTGGGATACAAGGGCCTTCAACTTGTCGTGCACTAAAGTAATCAAAAGAAGGCACCACTGGGACCAGAAATAGATGAACTACTGAAACAAATGCCAGAACAGAAGCAATTGCAGCTACTAAAGACCATGAACATTTCCATTTCTGAACCGAAAACATCATCCCAAAAGTAAGTGGAATTCACACAAACCAACCTCTTCTTCTTTGACCCTTTAAGCTCTATATAAACACTGTACAATCAAAAAAAAAATTCCTCTTAAGACAGACAAACATTGATAAGAAGTTGATAGAATTTCTATACAATTGACCACCAAAAAAAAAAAGAAAAAAAACCCACTAATTTGCTGTCTTATAAAAACAGACAAACAACATACATATGGCCAAAATTCGATTACAAATCGGAAATAATCAGCTGATACTAATCGAACTTGAACGAAAACGAGAAAGTTTTGATCAATAAAGAGCAGTAACTAACCTTACACCAGATCTGTGATTGCGTTTGCTGAAAATTCAACGCCTGTGATATCAAACAAAGAGAGTCGAATACTTAAAATTATATTATAATTCAATTCATCAGAGACTCAATAATGAACATGTCAACTAAAAACCCCAAATTAAAAAATAATAATAACATTAATAATGAACATGTCAACTAAAAACCCCAAATTAAAAACTAATAATAACATGAATAATTTAATAAATGAGTTGAGAGAGAGAGCCGCCAAGGCTCTCGCTGAGAGGTTTGAACACTCTTCTGTCGCCATAAATGTTAAATGACTTTCATTGCCCTTCATTCCCGAAGATATACACTCGTTTTCAAGGGAAAAACCGTTATAGTGGAGGGTAGTCTTGTCGAATTTATACATTCGTTATTTTTGGAATCTTTTCGTCTCCTGTGGCTGTGAAAGCTGCCCATTGGAACTTGACAATTTGTTTTTGGGACCGCTATTTGGCTTTTAAAAATTTAGTCTATAAAATATTTTTGAAAGAACAAACGAAAAGCATGGGTTGGCAAAGAGCATGATATCAATCAAAATTCTTATATGTCTCTTCAGATTTAATCAAAATTTGCGATTTCAAAATTAGATCAAATTCTTATATCTGCGGGTTTTTAGTTAATTGCAATAACCACCATAAGAATTAAAACAAGTCTAATTTCAATAGAATGTTATTTATAATGTTCATCAAATTAGATTTTGTAGCCCAAGTTAGAATTGGTTATCAGTTAGTTCCCTATAAATAGCTTTGTCAAGTTGAACAAATTCAACAATTAGAAACAATTAAGAAATATTGAGATATCTACATAAATATTAATCAATAAAATTCAATTAGTATAAAGAGCCTAATTAAAAATATTTTCAGAAAAAGACTATTTTCCTACATTTGGTATTAGAGCTAGAGTTAAAGATTCAAGGAGATCCATAAGATTAGACAAAGATTCCGGAACAGAGCAGAAGCCGTTCCGGAGCAGAGCAGCAATCGTCGCCAAAGCCACTACCATCCACATTGATCTTGAGCCAACCAAGCGGAGGGGGAGTCTAGGAGCACAAGGAAATGGAGTCCCTAATGGCATCCTGCACATAATTAGCTTTCCACTAAGACAAAGCATAATTAATAATGAAGATATGGGAGCCTATAGGCACCTGAAACTCTGTATCAAAAATCTTATTACATCTCCATTTTCAAATAAACTAAACAGAGACCACAAACAATAAATAACTAGGCATGCCAGTATGTAAAGGTTTAGAACTAGAAAGATTTGAGCGTAACCATGTCCTAAGATCACTCCCGAAATTAGCACTCTTAGTACAACCTTGCCACAGCTTCTCCCAAATGTTCACAGACGCTACACAACCCCTCAATAGGTGGTCAATGTCTTCCACACCAGCATAGCACCTAGGGCAATTTTCCTCATCCGCTAAACCTCTAGCAACCCTATAATTATTGGTAAGGATTTTACCATGTAATAAAGACCACATAAAAATTTGGATTTTAGGGGGCAAATTTAATTTCCATAAGAACCTCCAATCCCACAGATTAACATCATCCAAGAATAAGGAATTATAAGCCGACTTAACAAAAAACTCTCCTTTCTCAGAGCAGTCCCAAATCACACTATCAATAACATTATCATCAGAGCTAATGAAAATACCTGCAATCCGATGCACAACCTGCCACGGAAGAACAGCAGCCAGATTCGCGATGTCCCAACTGTTGTCAACAATGAAAGAACTAACAGTGGAGTTAATAATGTTATCACAAACCTCCACAATAGCATAGTCACGAAGGGGACCCAAAGACTCAACCCAATTATTAGTCCAGAACTTGATAGACTGACCATTACCAAACCTCCACCTAATACCTTTAGCTACTAGGCTAGCCCCATACTGGATGCCTCTCCACATGCTAGAACAAGCATCATGCTTCTGCCCAGCACCCTCAATAATCGAAGATTTAGTAAGGTACTTGCTTCTAAGTAACTTATTCCAGACGCCTTGGTCATGCTTAAGCATTCTCCACCCAACTTTGGTAAGGAGAGCCTATTTCATGAGTTTAGTTTGTTTGAGACCAAGCCCGCCTTTACTCTTTGATTTGCAAACGGTAGCCCAGTTGATCATATGAACAGGTTTCTTAGTAGTTGAATGCCCTCAAAGAAAATCTCTATTGACCTTGTCCAATTTCGAGCACAAATCACTTGGCAGCTTAACAGTTTGCATGACATAAATAGGAATAACAGAGAAAACTGCTTTAATGAGAGTGACTATCCCTGCCATAGAGAGGCAACTACTTTTCCAGGAGGCAAGCCTATTTTGCACCTTCTCCAGAATCCCTCTGCAAGTGTTCTTGTTGATTCTTCCATGAATGAGAGAGACACCAAGGTAGTTACCAAGGTCCCTAGTAATAGAGGAGCCGCAGATATTAGCAATACGCTTCGCTTCACCTATATTCACATTAGGAGAGCAGAAAACACGAGACTTAGGGAAACTCACCTGTTCACCCGAGTATCTGCAGAAAATGTCAAGACAGTCCTTCATAGCATTAGCTTGCTGCACAGAAGCGTGACCAAACAAGATAAGATCATCAGCAAAGAACAAGTGAGAAATTAGATGTCCCCTACGAGAGACTCTAATTGGCTTCCATAATCCCTTGCTCACACTATCAACTATCAGGTGCGAGAGCTTCTCCATATACAGAACAAAAATATAAGGCGAGATAGGGTCTCCCTGCCTAATACCACACCCAGGCTCAAAGGAGTCAGAGGCTTCCCCATTAACAACCACCTTATAATTGACACTAGTTATGCAGAACATGATGAGTTCAATCAATTTCGGATCCAATCCAACCTCCAACAGGACATTCGTGATGAAACCCCACTGAATTTTGTCATAGGCCTTGGCAAGATCAATTTTCAAGGCAACAAAACCTTTTTTACCTTTGGAAACTCTGAACTTATACAACACCTCCTGTGCCACCATAATGTTATCCTGAATATGTCTCCAAGGGACAAAGGCAACCTGGTTAGGGCTAATAAGATCAGGAAGCAGAGGTCTCAGTCTATGGACAATAATCTTGCTAATGACTTTATACAACGTGTTGCAGCGGCTGATGGGCCTTAATTGAGTCATATCCGAGGGGCTAGGGACTTTCGGAATAAGTGTAATAAGAGTACTGTTGAGGATAGGAGGGAAGCAAGCCCTATCAAAACTTTCTTTAACAAGTCTCACAATATCCTCTTTACAGACATCCCACTGCTTTTGGAAGAATATAAAAGGGAAACCATCAGGACCCGGTGCTTTGCGGCTCCCAATCCCAAAAAGACTACCTCTAATATCCTCCACTGAGACATCCCTACACAGAAACTGACGCCTATCCACTTCAATAGCGGGAAAGAGCCTAGGTAAAGCAGCATAGTTGGCATCACACTGATTGAAGGAAAATAGCTTTCGGAAGTAATTCAGGGCAATGGTCTTCAGCCCGTCCTTGTTGTCCACCCATGAGCCATTTTCATCCTTCAATCTCTCCAATTTATTATGTCTGCGATGAATCAAAGTGGAAAGATGAAAAAACTTTGTATTTCAGTCGCCCTCCTTCAACCAATTATTTCTAGATTTTTGAAGCCAGAAAATCTCCTCCATGTCGATAATACTGTTATACTCTGCAATGAGCTTGGCTTCAAAAGATACCAACCATTGTCTATGAGTAATACTGAGGTGCTTTTGAATACCCTGTAGTCTGGCCATTATTCTCCTCTTCCTCTGAAAAATACAGCCAAAACTCTCATTGTTCCAGTTTCAGCTTATTAGATAAGGAGAGTATTTTATCCAACACATTACCCTCACTAGCATTCCATTCCCTAAAAATAATACGATCGAAATCGGCATGACACATCCACATAGCTTTAAATCTAAAGGGCTTAAATAAACTACACGGGGTATGGCAACTATGGAGCTTGAGCAGGATATGACAGTGATCAGAGTGAGTTCTAGGCAAGTGCTTTACAAACCCTTGTAGAAAGAGTATTCTCCAATCCATAGAGCATAGAGCTATGTCAAGCCTACACCAAACCTCGTCCCTAGAACCCTTTTTATTCAGTCAAGTAAAATTCTAACCAATAAAACCCAAATCAATTAGGTTATTATTACTAATCCAGTCAGCAAACCCAGAATTAGAGAAGCTAGCATTACCCCCTCTCTTCTCGGCACTACATGTAACTTCATGAAAGTCTCCCAACACCACCCAAGACCCTAAAAAATAACTTCTCAAAGCACTAAGGTAGCCCTAAAGTCTTCTTCTGATACACAAATTCGTATTAGCATAGACAACAGTGAAGATGAAACAATTATATTTCGCGTCAACAAAGGCAGTAATAGTGTGTTTGGAACTAGCCACAACTTCAAGTCTCACTTTGTTACTGTTCTAGAGTAGCCAAACCTCTCCCGAAAAACTAGCAGCTTCCATAATAAAACTGTCCGAAAAACCCAACCTCTTAATAACTCTGGCAGCCTTAGGACTACTGATACGCGATTCCAGAATAGTAAGAATATCAAAGGAGTGAATACTCATAAGATCCGAAATTATCCTGTGGAAGTCTTTCTTACCAGCCCCTCTAACATTTCAGACACAAATCATCAATCAACAAAAAAAAAAAAAAAAAGGAAAGAAAGCACACATGGTAGAGATTACTGTTCTAGGGTAACTTCCATAGCCTTCTTCAGACGAGAGGTTACTTTCTCAAAGGAATCAACATTTGAAATATCCACACAAGAGGCAATAGCTATAGTATCAGCAACAATAGAGCATTCTGCATCCATCAAATCTCGAGGCTGTCCCTCCGAAGCCCTTGATTCCATCATGTCTTGATGAAGTAACTGGAGAACCTGAGCATCCTCCAAATTCTCTGCCTTATCTTCGTCCAGATTCTTCAAAGGAGAAGGAGGAGTCTGTTTCTTCCCAGAGCCAGCCTCCTTGTTACTTCGCCATCCACCCTTGGCGGGTTTAATTTTTTCATATTCCTGAATACCTAGTTTATCTGACTCCGCACTCGATCCCGAACCCACAGTTTTGCTCAGACCTATTTTGCATTGGGGTATACTACCTTTCAGCTTAAGATTATTAGAGATATCAACCTGGGCTTTCTTGCCAAATCTTGCCGGGGTTATCACAACCTTACCACTCTGCTCCTTTCCCTTATTCTTTCTGTTGTTCTGAGCTTGAACATTCCCAAGCATCTCATCCAAGTTATCATTAAGGATATTAAACCGAAAACCACCTGTCTTTGCACTGATACTGGCACCCTTTCCTGCAATGGAATCGGCAGAAAGCTTTTTATAGTGATTATCAAAAGCTTTCTGGATCCTATCTCTATTAAACTCTTCACTTTTATACGCCAATTTGTCTTGACCATTCTGGTCCAAACCATTACTGTAGTTCCCTCTTCTATTCGATCTATCACCAAACACTTGTAGCACCCCCCGACCCGACCCGGGGCGCGCTACTCGGTCATTCAAAACTTTTCAAAACTTCATTTTACATTTTAAAATCATTGTGAGCCCATAAAACAGTTTAGAAATCGTTTTCAAGTGAGCCCATAACAATAAATAAACTTTTTACGAAAATTCGGCAGAGTTCCGTTTGTTTTTTTCAGATTTCCCAAAACCTGTTTTAACACAATTCAATTCAAAAACAATTCTCAATAGCACTTCAATATCTTATATTCAAACAGTTGCGCACTCTGCCGTTTAGTGCGACTTATCAAAATCTTTCATCACAATTTATAAAATAAAACAAATCAGACTTTACTATGTACATTTAAATAATAAAAGACAGAAATCATAAAATGCTTAATTACAAAACGTTTTACAAAACATATTTACAAATTCCCTGTATATGCATGCTTCCAGATTATATATACACATAACAAAATATAGCTACCCAACTGTACAAATCCTGTGACTCGGTCTGCAACTCTTTCTTCCTTCAATCTTTAGCTTCGTCCGGATTCCTGGTACCTACGCGTTAGAAACAAAACTAACGCGCTAAGCATATAGCTTAGTGGGTGTACTATAAACTATAAACTCAATTAAATGAACCACAAATAAATATCTGTTAAGAAGAAATAAACCACAATATATATATTCCAATCCATTTCAAAACGATTAAATTTCAAAATCTTAGCATTAAACAATTTCAATCATTTTAATTTCAATAATGAGGTCAACAATGAATACTATCAATAAAATCATTCGGTTCACTTTTCAATTTCAAATCAATTCTGGCCCGCTAGAATACTAAACATATTAGGACCGGAATATGGGTCAAGCTCCCAACCCCCAGAACGAATTCTGAGGAGGTACGTGTCTCCCAACTCTAGGACCGTGGGTACGGAACCTAGAGAGGTACATAGCTCCCTATCCCAGGAACGAATCCTTGGGAAGGTACATTAACTCCCAACCCCCAGGACGAATCCTGAGGAGGTACGTATCTCCCAGCCTCTGGACGAATCCAAGAGGAGGTACATCAGTATCATCAATATCAATCAATCAGTAGCGGCGCAGTACTGCTCAGTAAAACCCAGCTGGTATACCAACCTCCTATATCCATTTCTATGTCTACGTATCCTAGGGCCGTTTCGATAAACGATTTTCACAATCAGCTACAAATCAATATTTACTCAGTCAATCTAAAATTTTACACGATATTCTTCAAACGCATCAACAATAATCATATAAATATCGAAATCAACTATTTAATACGAAATCGAAATATTCGAACCACAAACAATTACGATCTAGTATAAAATCTTTCCGAAATCAACCATAAGTATATCAATCATCAATTTTTACGCATCAAAAATCGAAATCGAATATATTTAACGAAATCGAAATCGAAAACATTTAACGAAATCGAAATCGAAACGAAAACAAGAAACGAAAACGAAAACAATAACATAAACGATAATGAAACGTTTTTCGTAAAGATTCCGAAACAAAAGTACACCAACCTCGGTACCATTTTTCGTTCGAGAAATCGCGGTTCCACGATTTCTTCTTTCCTTTCCTTTTTCCTTTCTCCTTCTTCCTCTTCTTCCTTTTTTTCTTTTCTTTTCTTTCTTCTTCTTCTCTCTTCTTCTTCTTCTTTTTCTTCTCTTTTCTCTCTTTTTTCTCTCTTTTTCTCGGCTCTTTCTCTCTCTTTCTCTTGCTGTTCTGTTTTCTCGCTTCTGCGAGAAACTTCTTCTTTTTTTATATTTTTTTCGCTACCGCGACCGCCGTCGCGACCTGTGGTCGCGGCACCAGGTCGCGATGCTCACTGGCGTGCGCGCACCACCTTCCTCGCGAGCGCGCCTTGGTCGCGCGAGTGGTCGCGTTGCTCTCTGCCCGTTTTTGACAATTTCATCGCGAGCAGTCCATCGCGACCTGTGGTCGCGGTGGCTGGTCGCGATGCTCACTGCCAGGTTTTTGCCATTTTCATCGCGAGCAAGCCATCGCGACCTGTGGTCGCGGTGACTGGTCGCGATGCTCACTGCCCGAAATTGCGTTTTTCACCGCGAGCGAGCCATCGCGACCTGTGGTCGCGGTGACCAGGTCGCGATGCTCTCTGGTCCAGTTTTCCAATTTTTCATTTTTCACTATTCAATCTGGTCCACTGGAAATCATAAAATAAACATACATTTAATTACATTTTCACCCACTCAAATAGTAAAATTTTATTTTCACATATTTCACATATATCAAAAATTCATTACCCGAAATCCGGGATGTTACAACACTGGCCTACCATTCTTTTCATGTGAGACAAGCATCCAAGGACCATATGAGGTGGCCTGGGTCCTTTCCTGTTGTTTCTCAATCGGACTAGGGGTTGTTTCAGAAGCAGGAACCTCACTAGACTTCTCAGTTGGTTCTTAATTAATTATACCCTCTCTACATTTCTCTTGAACATGACCCACCCTGCCGCAGCCAAAGCAAATGATTCCAAGACTTTCATATTCAACTATAATAGGTCTTTTATCTGCTACTAGGGAACTTTTCAAAGACATGGAGGTATCAATTTCAACACAAATCCTAGCAAACCTACCACGCGATTGAGATTCAGTGAAAAAGTCTACCTTGCAGACGGTGCCCAACATGCTCCCAATGTTTCTCAGTATATCCACATCAATCCATTCCATAGGCAACTTTGACAGACGGACCCATACTGGCATTTGCTTGATAGGTTCGTCCCCTGGAACAAAATTCGGTCGCCATTTTTGAACAACCAGATATTGGTTCGAGATAACCCACGGTCCCCTTGTCAAAACATACTCCAAGTCTGCAAACATTTGAAACCTAACAACAAAGTATCCATCTTTCATATCGGTTAATTGCCACTGACCGATAAGAGACCATTTCTGATTAAGCTTCTGGAGCATGTAATTTAGGGTGTAAGGTCTCCTCGTAATCTTCAAAATTAGAGTATTAGACCAGCGTTTATAGAGCTGCACTTTGATATCAGAGGACATCACCATCTCAATGCCATTCGGTCCGTCCTCAAACCGAATATCACCCAGATTAATTTTTAATTTCTCTCTTTTTGCTCCAAACCCAACACAAGAATCAAGATTAGACGAATTCATGAGTTTTGATTTGAAGCTCACGCTGCTCGGAGTTTTTGCAGATCCATCACCATCTGCTCTTGCTCTTTTGGTACCCGAACTTTCCTTTCCAGCCTCAGAGCTACCTTTCACCTTCATCCCCGGTTCTTCCACGGCAGAGAACTTGAAGATTCCGGCCATTCCTAGATCGTTGAGAGCCGGTCTCCCTAGGACATCATTGTAGGCCGTTGGACAGTCTATGATCAATAAGTCCGCCATGGTGGTTGCTTAGCGACCTTGTTCCCTCAGGGTGAGGGGTAAAGTGATCAGTCCCAAGGGGATGATTGAATCTTCTATGAAGCCATAGAGCGGCTCATTCGAAGGTCGTTGGTGGCTTTGCTTCAACCCCATTACCTCAAAAGCTGCTTTGTATAGGATGTTCACTGAACTCCCATTATCGATCATAGCCTTGTAGATGACCGCCCATCCGATCGTTGCCATGATGACAATTGCATCGTTACCTGGCCAATTCACGCCTCATATATCGGCATCTATTAATGTTATGCCCTCCGCCATCGTCCTGCACTATTTCGTAGGCTACTTATCCACATTCATCATCCTCAGAGTGGAGTAGCCAGCCTCTTTTACTTGTCGCGTTAATGACCTGTTTGAAGTTCATGTGAGGTAGAGTCCTCTGTGGATGGTATGGATTGCCCTTACAGCGGGCTTGTTTGGGATAGGCTCTGGGTGGTTGGGCTCAATCAGCTGCGGCTGCTGTGGCGGTTGCTACTACTGCTGCGGCTGATTCCTTGGTCGCACCACATAGTCTCCAAGGCGACCTCTCCTGATTACGCCCTCGATTGGATCTTTGAGCTTAAAACATTTAGCTGTATTGTGGCTCGCCTC
Organism: Xanthoceras sorbifolium; assembly: GCA_003430845.1. Taxonomy (NCBI): domain Eukaryota; kingdom Viridiplantae; phylum Streptophyta; class Magnoliopsida; order Sapindales; family Sapindaceae; genus Xanthoceras; species Xanthoceras sorbifolium. The sequence goes on from CM010611.1 coordinate 14,805,727, forward strand.
GCTATGGTACACACGAAACTTGCTAAGATTTCAAGTTCACACCGACGTCCTCATGGGAGGTGGTCTACCAAATTCTTCCTTGTTTCTCTCCATATTGAAGATTTATCTCGGAAATCGGACAGCCGTGCATAGGTCTGGTAACGACCTATGTATCTTCTCACACCCTCATCATTCTTCGCCTTTTTAGCTACTTGGTTTGTTTGAGCTTCCTCTCTATACGAGCCCCCGCTTCGGTTACGATTGTTGTTACGGTTGTTTCCCCCATTGCTCTTTTGCTTACTCTTGTCCTGTGGGCTCCCACCTCTATCTTTTTTGTTGAAGCTTTCTTGCCCCGAAAGCTTCTTTAATGCAGATTTGGGTGTTAGAGCACTTGTAGAAATATTTGAGGGTTTTAACCAGCTTGTTATATTTGCTCTGGTAGAGCTCGCCATCTTTTTCAGTTGGACTGTCCACACAACTAACCTCTCTCTGAAAGCGGGCTATATAATCTTTCAGAGGCTCGTCTGACTTCTGAAAGATTATTGCCAAGTGGCATGAAGGGATGAGCTACTTCTTCAAGGCCTGGTATTAATTCATAAAGAGCTCATGACATTGATTCCAGCTCGTTATACTACCAGTCGGGAGTCCCCTCAGCCATTTCCTTAAGATTTCTCCTAGGGTCACCGGAAAACACCGGCACTTGACCCTGCTGTTGGTCATAAGAAGGCTCATCTGCACATTGTACGCTTTCAAGTGATCAAAGGGGCCGCTGCTCGCCTAGTAGAGGTAGATGTTGGGCATTTTGAACTGATCCGGTAGCAGTTCGTTCTCTATCTCCTAGCAGAACATGATTTGTTCTGTGTATCTATCGTTAGGTTCCGCCCCTTCGCGCTGCTGCTCTAATTGCTCCAGTCGTCGTTGTTACTCATTTTTGTACACGCAAATATACGGGGTCGGCACAAGTAATAAAGAATGAGTAAATTATCGTCTCCACATGGATATTTAGGTATTGAATATTAAAATTAACTAAGCCTATGTCTATTTGGCAAATCAGAATATTTATATGAAGAAATAACAGAAATATAAATTCATGCAAATATGAGATAACACGGACCAATATGAGAGATTAGTTAAGGTATTTGATTTCATCTAATCCGTCTAATTGAATTTCATAAAAGCACATTATTGTTAATGATCGTGTTTATCTAAGTTAACCAACATCTTCTCTTGAATTATGCCGGAGTTATTATCACATATCAATATCTATCTCTCGATGATTATCGTATGCATAACAATTTGTTAAGCATCATAAACACATATAATGATCACACAAGTAAATTAGCATATATCTATCTAATTCTACTTATGATGGATATTATATCGAGCATGTAGGCGTTACCTCTCGGTCCATAACACACAACCATAAAATCAACTAAATGCATGGCCATTACATTTAGAAGCATGAAAATCAATAATACCACTCAACAAATAATAATTCATATCAATAAATCAAACTATTAATTCATTCAAATATCAAGAAAAATGATTCATCAAAACCCTAACTTACAAGTTTAAGTCATAATTAAGAAATTACAACTAAATATGTTTAACAATGATAAAAGAGAGATACAAGAATGAAAATCACAGAAGGAAAGGGATAGAAGAACTCCTGAAACGTATGAAATCTTGTCCTCTTCAAATTGTGACTTCTTCTAGCTTTCACTTTCTCCCAAATCCAAGCTTGGTGTTGAGAAGATGACTAAATGATTGAATCCAAACTCTCTTGTCTCTAAGATAATCTTCCTCTCCCCTTTGGTTTCTCATTTTCTCTCTTGGTCGTGCTTTGGTCTGCCCTCTGTCTCCCAGTCGAATCCCCTTCATTTTTCTCTTCTTTTTCTTTTTATACTTGAGCTGATTAGGGAAATTTTAAGTCCGCTGTGACTTGGCAAGTTGCAGTGCAAGTCGCGGCCCCAAGTCGCGGAAGCTACTGCCAGGTTTTGGGATTTTCGCGCTGGACTGCCCACTGATGCGAAAACTAGCATAACGTCTTCTAGAAAATTCGGAATCATGAACCGAAACGTTTTTCGAAAAGTATACATCTAGACCTTTCCAGAAATATAAGGTTCATAACCCAGTTCATCTTGGGGAATTTAGGGCGGCCTCCGAAACATGATAAGTTTATATTAATAAATCTTCAGATCTTCAATTTAATCCACCAAAACTTTTCAATTAAGCTCAAAACCTTATTGTCTACACACTAGATTAAAACAAACATTAAAAACAATAGATAATTACCCGGGAATAGAACAAAAATAGGTAATAATAGGTAAAGATGGAGACCCATTTTTAATCAAGAAATGAAGCGAACAAATACCCCCAAACCTAACTTTTGCTCGTCCTCGAGCAAAATCGGAACAAAACAAAAATGCAAACAAAAACAAAGACAAAACTAAAACAAAAAATAAAAATAAACAAACTAGCGTAAATCACTTTCGTAGATAACACGATGACACTTAGCATGTGCCAAAAGCCTTTAAACCAATGGACGAGTTATAGTCTCGTGAGGGTTTACCAGCAACGATAACCACAAACGCATCTCTGAACATTAAAGGACAATTAATTTGCCAAATGAAATACAATCCATTAAGATAAAAACTAGCAAAAACAATAAGTAAAATTTGAAAGCACCCACTCGCAGATTTTTGCATCGCTTGCCACGCACATGCCAACACTCTAAGAATCTTAAAAAAAAAAAAAACAATTGTGTTCAAATAACCGGGATAGAATTTGCCTTGACTCTATATCTCTCAGGATAATTCTCTAGAAAATCGCTCAAAACCTAGGCAACACATTCATCAGACACATGCAGAAGAAATTTATGCTCAAAGAAATACGAATATACATCGCATGTGAAAATCAATTTGAAAAACGCTACTTTTTAAGCACAAAGATCTCATTGAAGGGATCGAACATTATGAATAAGATATCAACATGAAAACCTCTACAATAAAGCTAGACTCCCCAAAAGATCAGCAGGTCTTAATAAAGATTGTAATGAAGCAATTGGATGATGGGTTAAGAAAGAAATGGAAAAAAGGGATGCAAAAAGCTTTCGATCAAGTTAAGAGATTACTTAGAATTTTTCAATATATGGGAAAATCTATTTTATTTTTCTTCTCTTATGCACACACGACTTTGCACAATTACCATCTTTTATTTTTCTGATTTTATTTTTCCTTTTTTTTTTTTTAAAGATCAATCGCAATAATAGCAACATTTACCTTGGCATATTTTTTGTGAAATTCACTCATGTAATTCTTTTCTTTTCTTATCATCGTAAAACGATCCAAACTAAAAAGGTAAGGTTATTTTATACACAGAAGTTGGTTTTGGATTTATGTAGGTGATGAAAGGAAAAGGCTTCTAAGTGTTTGGCTTCAAAATGGTTATTGGATCACACACAAGAATAGAATGAATTTTTGGATTTTTAGTAGCTCAACATCTATAGCCTACATCACTTCTAAAAAGGAAACTAACTCAACATAGAGTAAACACATGATATCTTAGATGTTGTTAAAAAAATGTTCAATGCAAAACTTAAATGAGATCAAACTAATCAATCAAAATTGAAGATAAGTATGTAAAGAGTAGAAACGAAAATACCCTCTCAAATAACAAAGTATAAGCTCAAAAACTCACTAGGTAAGTCTCCACTATTTATCCTAATCGATCGAACATGACATGTTTTTACAAAAAGATAAACAGAGTGTAATACAATGCGGTGCAAAATATGACATAAAAAAAATCTGAGTGGTCCTAAACAAATTAAAACTTATTGAAAAAGCTAACAATTATGTTTCAACAAAAAGTGCACACATAACAAAAATAAATGTTAAAAAATGTTCAGAGTCTTACTAGACACACTAAACATGGACTAGACGTACGTGGCGTTGTTATACCTAAGTCTTCCAAACGCTTAATGCGTGTAAGGAAAGTTTAGGTTTCCAGCCGATATACGTCAACTACATAACGATAAACAAAAACAGTTCCTAAGACAAAAAATAAAAATAAATCCGAAAACACAATAAAAACACTACACACTAAACACAACCAAAACACAAGAAAAATATTAACGAAAAAAACAACTAAAAACCACCCTCAAACCTAAGATAAATATTGTCCCCAATGTTTTAAAACCTTATACTCGAAAAAAAGTGTGCTAAACAAAGAAATAAAAAACTAAAAATCATCCTACAAAAAAAAAAAAACTAATAATCAAACACAAACAAAAACAAAATAAAATCAACTATTGAACTCAAAAATCAAACAATGTCCAAACACTTCAAAACTATTTACATCCAACCAAACTTCCCCCAAACTTCAAAAATTTTCAACATAAGGCACAACACTTCAAATAAGCTCATGGGCAAGGGTTACCAAATACTAAAATTCAAAATTTAAACAAATAAACAAAAATTAAAAAGAAATAAAAATAATGAAAATAATATACAATTTTACCTGGTTGCTCTTGCTTTCGCCCACCTACCCAATAATTGATATCTTCTCATCAACTTACCGCACTATCCTAACCAAATGACTAGAAGAGAAGATAACTCTCACAGCCCTGCATACCTCAAATGAGAAGGTAGCTTCTTGCATCCTAAGCACGGCAGTTGCTCAAAGGGATGAGGCGGTTTGGGCTTTCCTTCTCCAATATCTACAAAAACATATGCATTCTTGTGGCTATCTTCTTCTGCAGTGGCACCGTGGACTAGATATAGCTCAAGTGGCTACGGAAAAGTGGTTGTTTCAGCTACAAGCAACACGCTCTTACTTACTTCCATCTCTACTTAATCAACCTAAATCGGATACTCAACTAATTTTTCGATTTCCAAGGCAGTTTCATTGCATTGCTCCGTTGGATATGGTTCTTGTTCTTGCCAATGGATCTCCGTTGCTAATTGGTTGATTTGAACGTCCAAGCTTTGGAAGACCGTTTCAATATGTCGAGCTTGTTGATCAATCTTGGCTTCCAGCTTCTTCAGGGCATTATCCTGGAAATCCATCCTTTCTTCCACTTTAGACATAAATTTACAAATCATATCTTCCAATGCTAAATCATTTTCCTCTTGAATGCTCCAATGAGAGTCACGATGATTGCTTCACTCTAGATTGTATGTGCTAGGATAGAGGTTGTTCTAATCATAGTCGACATAATCTTTATACTGCATTTGTTCAAAACTGCTCACAGCAAATAGATTGCCCACCAGACAATCGGTACTCACATGTGGCCCCCCACATAAGAAACAATCTGAAAGTGCTCCATAGTCACTAGTCACCACTTCCTCAGTAAGCACATGTACCTCAAACCAAAAATACATTTCCTGTACAGAAAAAGAAAAACAAATAATTAATAAAAATAAAATATATATAAATCCAAATTAGCTATAGACCTACTCGATATTAATATCAACACAACTAAAATATCCCCGGCAACGGCGCTAAAAACTTATTACTCCTTTTTGTATCTGCAAATATACGAGGTCGGCACAAGTAATAAAAAATGAGTAAATTATCGTCTCTACAGGGATATTTAGGTATTGAATATTAAAATTAACTAAACCTATATCTATTTGAAAAATCAGAATATTTATATGAAGAAGATAATAGAAATATAAATTCACGCAAATATGAGATAATACGGACTAATTATAGAGATTAGCTAGGGTATTTGATTTCATCTAATCTGTCTAATTGAATTTCATGAAAGCACATTATTGAGATTTAATTATTATTATTGATGATCGTGTTTATCTAAGTTAATCAACATATTCTCTTGAATTATGGCGGAGTTATTATCACACATCAATATCTATCTCTCAATAATTATCACAAGCATAACAATTTATTAAGCATCATAAACACATATAATGATCACACAACTAAATTAGCATATCTCTATCTAATTCTACTTATGGTGGACATTATATCGAGCACGTTGTGGGCGTCATCTCTCAGTCTGTAACATACAACCATAAAATCAACTAAATGCATGGTCATTACACTTAGAAGCATGAAAATCAATAATACCACTCAATAAACAATAAGTCATATCAATAAATTAAATTATCAATTCACTCAAATATCAAGAAAAACGATTCATCAAAACCTTAACTTACAATTTTAAGTCATAATCAAGAAATTACAACTAAACATGTTTAACAATGATAAAAGAGAGATACAAGAATGAAAATCAAAGAAAAAAAGGGATAGAAGAACTCCTGAAACGTATGAACTCTCGTCCTCTTCCAACTGTGACTTCTTCTAGCTTTCACTTTATCACAAATCCAAGCTTGGCGTTGAGAAAATGACTAAAAGATTGAATCCAAACTCTCTTGTCTCTAAGATGATCTTCCTCTCCCCTCTTGGCCTCTCTTTTTCTCTCTTGTTCTCCTATTGGTCATGCTTTGGTCTGCCCTCTGTCTCGCAGCTGAATCCCCTTCATTTTTCTCTTCTTTTTCTTTTTAGACTCAAGCTGATTAGGGCAATTTTAAGTCCGCTGCGACTTGACAAGTCGCGATGCACGCGACCCTAAGTCGCAGAAGCTACTGCCAGGTTCTGGGATTTTCGCGCTGGATTGCGCACTAATTCGAAAATGAGCATAACTTCTTCTAGAAAACTCATAATTTCAAACTGTAAAATTTGCCAGAAAGTAGACATTTAGAACTTTCCAAAAATATAAGACTTATAATCCAGTTCATCTTGTGGGGGCGGCCTCCGAAACATGACAGGTCTGCACTAATAAATCTTCAGATCTTCAATTTAATCCACCAAAACTTTTCAATTAAGTTCAAAACCTTATTACCTACACATTATATAAAAAACATTAAAAATAACTAATAATTACCCGGGAATAGAATAAAAGTAGGTAATGATAGGTAAAGATGGAGGCTCATTTTTTATCAAGAAATGGAGCCAACAGTCGTGGTAACGCCTAGTATCCGAGGACTGGAGGGGCTGCCATTGACGCACTGGAGGTGGCACCACCCTCCCTGCGGGGTAGATTCTATAGATCGAACGACCACCGTGGATTGGGCAATCTTCTTCCGTTTAACTGTGGTTCAGCGCTTAGTTCTTAAGAGTTTCAACTGCCGGTATCGTGCAGTGGGTGTTTCCATCGCGGCCCCTACCTAGTCCAAGTACAGTCCAGGTCGTTGAAATACGCTATGCGCCGGGGCACATCGACGATCCCTATTAAATTCTACATACCTCTCGCTGCTGGCATTTATGTGAATTACTAGACCCATTGCGGGGAGGTTCCTCACGTTGTTCAACATGTTCCACTCTAGCTTGCCTCACTGCGTTGGCTGAGTGAATGGAAATCTCTCATCGCTGAGTGTCATTCCGCAGGAGGTTCTGTCTATTAACTCGACGGGCGGGGTGGACCAAATCTTCTCCTTTAGGTCGCGGAGGCGAGATACTTTCCACAACCTGCTCGCGTGGGGGTTGATTTTGTAGCAAGAGATGGTAGCTGCGAGACATTTCCGCCACCATCCTCTCCAGTTTGGCCTACCTCTCCATCCACTTGTTGAGGTTTGGTGGCCTGAATGGGCCAGCTTGGTCATTTCCCTGAGGTTCCATCTGAGGGGGGAATTGACCAGCCGGTTGATTTGGAGCCAGTGGCGGGGTCGTAGGGATAGCAGGAGCTACGTTCGAAACGATCGGCGGGATTGGTAGCAAGTAGGACGCCTCCGCGTGTCTTCCAATTGGGGGTATATCTATACTTCTCGCAGTCCTAGAGCGAGTTTCCATACCTCTCGCCATTTGTTTTAGAAGAGTTTTCCTGAAAAAATAAAATAAAAGTATAGTTTCTTACTAAAAATAGAGGTTTGATTCCTCAAACGGGACCCCTCTTTCTAGTGTCAAACTGTTGATGTGTGAATTTGGTCAACGTAATTAACATCGAATTGAATGACAAAAGTAAAGAAATAAGATTGACACGAGATTTTTAAAGTGGTTCGGCTTAAAAGAATATCTACATCCACTGTTCTTAGTATTTAAGTCGAGCTCACTGAGTGGGTATGCGGAGCTCGCTATGTGTGTTTTTCTGAAAAAATTGGTAACCTTTGTAACAATGATGACCCACCCATTTTATAGTGTGAAAGGGTGGAGTCAACCTGTTTAACACGGAATGTCATTACAAGAAATTAGGGATGAAACTATGTCCTTAAGAATCATCTTCTAATTGAAATATGATTGCTGAAATCAAGGAGATTGAGTTTGATTGGGACTCTGCGAGTTGACCGGGTTGAATCCCTTTATTCTTGGGATTCTTTCCATAACTGGAGTTTCGAGCTAAGTGTCATGCGAGCTGGGGTATATCGTTGATGAGAGGTAGCACATTAACTCTTTTAGGTAGTTTAGGTATGACAGCTCGCATAAAGCTTTTCTCTTTATATCTGTTGGAACGGGCTTGCTCTCCGTGTTGGGTTCTGTTGGTTTCTTCGGCCTGTTGGGCCTTGTTGGCTTTATCAGTATCTGTTGGGCTTCCTCGATGTCTCTGGGCCTATTTGGGCTTAATGAAATTGTCACATAACATTAATAGAATTATTAACATTAAAATTAAAATTAAAATTAAAAATAACAATTGAACAGTAAAAATAACTTTGACAATAAAGTTGCATCCTGCACCTCCCAAAAGAAAGCAAAATCTGTTTGTTTCCTTTTTCTTTGACCTCACCACAGTCCATGTGTGATTTGGGCTTTCCTTAACATGTCCGCTTTTGCTTTTGTTTGGGCCTTCAATTTGGGCTTTGAGATTGGGTCTTCATTAGAATCTTGATTTTGGGTCTTTAATTTCATTCTTTATACAATTGGTATTGGTCTTGGAAAAATAGTCCAATTAACTCCAACTCTAAACTCAAGTTCTTTTTGTTCCTAATTTCACTAAAAAATGATCTAATTAAAAATAAAATTGGACTACTATTTTTAAGGGTAATAAATATATATAAATTATGCTCATTATCTATCTCAGAGATGAACCATAAAAATCTATTTTTTTTTATTTTTTAATTATATATATTTTTTTATGAATGAATCTCTACCCTCCATCTCAAAGATGGATGGCGGAGATCTAGCATACTTTTTATTTTTTTAAATAAATTTATTTTCATCTTTTTATTAATTTTTTATATGGTTAACTTTTGAATTTAACCATTAAAACTAAAGCAGCGGAAAGTCATTGCCAATTTTTAAATAAGTTGATTTAGAGTGTAAAAAAAAAAAAAAAATCTCATGTAGATTATGTATAATTTATTTAATTTATTAAAGTGAGAGAAGCGCATTACACGGGTAGCGTTTTTAAGATTTCTTTTGACTGTTAAGAGGCTTAGAGCTATCACTGTTTTTCTTTTGTCCGTATTTTTCTATATAAATTTGTCTTCTTACACCTTCAAAGTAGGTAGAAGGCCCAATTGAAGGCCCAATTGAAAGTAAAATGTTTAAAAGTAATTATTAAATAATTTTAATTTTTTTACAGCAAATTTTGAGAAACATATAGGAGATTATTTTTTTCAAATTGATTATTAAAATCCATAATCTGCTTTTTAATTGTCTATATTACCCTTATTATTTTAATATTATTTTAACACGTAAATATATTTATCCTTATAATAAATCAAAACTTAAATAAAGTAAAACAGTTTGTCACTAAAAATTTAATATATATTTAAAATAAAAGTTAGAATTTACAGCACACAGAAGGCCAACTCCTCAAACTAGGAGGAACGGTAATCTCCATAAGGATGACAATCTCATATAGTTCGTCTAAAAGAAATATATAACAATAATTATTTTTAATGAACATAATTATAATTATATTTAATAAAACACTAATAATTAAATATTAATTTAGTTTAAAAAAATTGGAATGATAAAAAAAATGTAAAAATGCATTCAATGTTATGTTTATTTCAGTCATTTTACACAATTACAGTATTTTCGAGAAAAAATTACCAAATATATGCACACTGCTTTTAAATCTCACAATAATTTTAAAATGTAATTAACTAAATATTTACCTAATTATTTTTTACGGCGAATTATTCTTTTAACACAGCTAATAATTATTATTTTAAAAGTTACAGCAATACCATACAAAATTTCTCATTTTCTCAACTTTTTTTAAACAAAATAATAATATTTCGACATAAATGAATAGAGGAATTATAAAGCTTAAATATGGCCCAACTTGACTCATACTAATAAGGGGTTGGGTGACCATCTTAAATATGTCTCCTCTCTTTTGGGCCACTTTCTCCCTTCTTTTACTTTAGGTTTATACTATTATATTTTTGTTGTTTATTTTCAATCATTTCATAAGAATTCACATAATTTTAGAAGCAGTGGCACATCCCTAATTTTAGATGATATTATATGTAGCAATAACTTTTATTTTAATTATACAAAATTCTTGATTTCTGTTATCTAATGGTTGAAAGGACAAAAATATTCTTTTGCCTTTTAAGTTTGACCAAATTTGATTAATAGAAGGAGAGATCGATGTCAATTCATAATAAAGTTGTTTCTACTTGTATAAAAGGCAAACCTCAGTGTAATTAAGTGTAATATGTTCTTCCTTTAAGTAGCCTAATGTAATAAAGTTATTACTAAAATACTATATTCAAGAAAATAAGTTCTTAATTTCATCATATACCCAAACCTTAACTCTAACGTAAATTGAACATAGGACGAGTCATATGACCAGAGAGACCGACCGACCTACTCCTCTCGTTTGACCAGCCTCATCTCGATTGAAGGGAGGAGGTTGCAAATCTCCTCCAATCTCGGTGGCGGAGGCCGTCAATCTCCATTGTCATAGTTAGAGGAGGCTAAGGGTCAATTTAGAAGAGCTTCTCTGAGTAAAGTTTTTAGAAATAGAGCTTTTAGAAGTAGATCTTTTAAAAGTAGAGTTTTTAAAGAAAAATAGTTGGCCATTTGGTTGTCAATTAAGAAAACTATTTGAAATGACAGGATTACAAAAAAGGACATGATTTTAAATTAAAAAAACATTGTAAAATTAACAAACTATAATAGGGTTATATTAGACATTTTAGAGTTTTTAAAAGTTCAAAAAGATCTACTTGGAAAAGCCCAAAATTTAAGCTTCTCCGAGTAGACGTAAAACAACTTTTTTAATTATCCAAAAGCTCTACTAGAATGTCAACAAAATAATACAAAAAAAACTGAAAAGAGTTTTTAAGATTAAATAAGCCTCTTTTGGTGAGTAGATAAGCTCTTTCAAACGTACACTAAGTGTATATTTGAAGAGTTTATTTATTGGTCAAAAAAGTTTTTTAATCCCAAAAACTTTTTTTAATTTTGATTTTGTATTGTTTGGTTGCCACTTTAGTAGAGCCTCTTGGTGATTAAAAAATCCATTTTACGCTTAGAGGAAACTCAAATTTTAGACTTTTTCAAGTAGATCTTTTTGAGCTTTTAAAAATATTAAAATGTTTAATATAACCCTATTATATTTTATTAATTTTACAATACCCTGTTAACTTAACATCCTAATAAACACTTCTCTCTTTTTGTTAATATATTATAAACACAACTTCACTACTCTATAAGTATTCGCTTTATGCATTTTTTAATTAATTGCAATTATTTTTTAATTAAAAGAAATAATATATATTTTTTATTTTTTAAATTATTTTATATGTCCGTTTTGGTAATCATATTACTTCAAAGAGTTTTTTTAATTAGAAGAAATAATATATTTTTTTTGAGCTTTTAAAAATATTAAAATATTTAATATAATCCTATTATATTTTATTAATTTTACAATGCAGTGTTAACTTAACATCCTAATAAACACTTCTCTCTTTTTGTTAATATATTATAAACACAACTTCACTACTCTATAAGTATTCACTTTATGTATTTTTTAATTAATTACAATTATTTTTTAATTAAAAGAAATAATATTTTTTTATTTTTTAAATCTTTTATATGCCCGTTTTGGTAATCATATTACTTCAAAGAGTTTTTTTAATTAACAACTAAACGACCAACATATTTTCTTTACAAATTTTATTTATAAAAGTTCTAACTTCTAAAGAATTTACTTGTAAAATATCTCTTAGAAAATATCATTGTCAAATGGGTTTCTTAAATATCATTGTCACATTTTCTCTTACAATTAGAAAATATATAGAATTAATTTTTGATTATATTAATACAAGGAATGAATTTATCTTGTCAGTCAAGTTAGCCATAAAAAAATCCGAATAAAACAGTTAATTGATTGCTTGTTAGCTTAATCCGAAAATATTCTAAAAATATCATTGTCAAATGAGTTTCTTTAATTTTTATAGGGTAATTATCAATTTAGTCTCTAACTTTTGATAAATTATCTATTTTTTAATTCAGTTTCGTTTATTGGTATTCTTGGGTCCTTAGTTTTCATAAATGTATCAATTTGGTTCTTCTGACCAATTTTTTAACAGTCAAACTAACTGAAAATGTTAAAAAAATATTTTTGCCTTTGACTCTATTTAAATGAGTTAAAATTATAATTTTACCCTCAAATTTTTAAAAATATTATTAATAATTAGAAGGGTAATATGATCATTTTATATTAATTTTTTTAAAAATAAAAATTTTAAATGAATCTCCCATTTAAAATGTTTTTTAAAAAATTTTAAAAATATATTAATGAGATGTTATGAAAAAATTTTAAAATTTTATTTTTTAAAAATTAATATAAATGACCATATTACCCTTCTACTTATTAATAATATTTTTAAAAATTTATTGGTAAAATTGTAATTTTAACTCATTTAAATAGAGTCAAGGGTAAAACTGTCTTTTTACATTTTCAGTTAGTTTGACTATTAAAAAATTGGTCAAAGGGACCAAATTAATACATTTACGAAAACTTAGGGCCCACGGTACCAATAAACGAAATTGCGTTAAAAAAATTAATAATTTTCCGAAAGTTAGGAACCAAAATGATAATTGCTCATTTTTATATAGAAAAACTAAAATAGTAATTAAAAATCGAAGCTTACTTTTCTTCTATTTAGGGTATAAACTAATCACATAGAAGTTTAACGAGTAAAAACCAACCATTTAATTTTTAAGCTGATGAATATTCACTCATACCTCAAGTGGTTAGTACAATTCTCATGCATCTATGTGATAAGGGTTCAAATCTCACCATTATCAATAAATAAATAATATGTGAGGAGACCTCACCCCCCCACCCACCCAAATGTGGGAGTTGCTTTCCGGGTTGTGCTTGTGATGGTTGATGTCGTCAGGTCCCGACATACCCCTAATCCAGCCGGTGTCAATCTAAAAAATAATAATATTATTTGTTAAAAAAATGCTACAAATCTATGAATTTAGATATATTTCCAAGAGTGAGATGAGGTGAGAAAATGCTATCGTTGACCACAAAAACAGCTTACTGATGGCTTACGGAAAAAAGACATTATCGAGGTAATTCTTAGTTGGCATGTCAGGGACAAAGGACCCATTGAACTTATAAATGAAAATGTTCTCCAAGAAGCTGTTAAAGCCCCCAAGGGTTTTGTAGCTGACCAGCCTCTCGAGTTTAGAATAGAAAAAGGAAAGAAAATTCTCGATGTCGAACACTTGGATCAAACCTTTTTGGCAAGAAAGGACACCAGTGGTTGGGCTACTATCAAATCAACATTAAATTTGCCTTATAAATAGCATTTAAAGAGGGTACCACCGATATAAATGTCAAGTACGCGATTGCATTAAATACGATACTCCTTGGACAACTTAATCCCTTACACGTTAACAAAATCTCCTGTTTTACTCAATAAAAGTGAGGAATTTGACGTGGATAGGAATGCTAAGCAATGATATTTTTCAACTATACAACCACGAGATTGACACCTAATCTCTAGCTAGCTATCCCACCAAGGTAAGTACTCAACCCACCTCTATAAATAGAGGTGATATCTAAGTACAAGGTACGGACCATATAGTAGAAACACTGTTTTTTTTATTCCAAATCTTCTAAAACAAAGCGATTAACTAACTCAACTGCTAGAGTATAATTGTTGGATTATGACCGGCACTCCTAACGAAATTCTTTTTATTTTAATATCAGTTATTGGCATGTCTAGTTCAAACTGTGTTCAGTTCCTTCTTTCTGAGAGCCCGTCATCCCAGCAAAAACTTCTCTGTGACATAAACTTCAACCAGAAATATCGCTTCTCCGCCTGTTTTTAAGTCTTACGTGTTATTAAATAAATAATTTATATTTATTTTTTAAAAGTTTTAATATAACGATATTTATGAATAATATGTGATTTGAAATTTTTCTTCTATTTAATTATTAATACTTATCCAAAAAAATATGATTATTGAGCATCATTATATAAAAGTTAATTATTTCTTTTTAGATCTGATAACTTATGGGTCAGAAGTCTATCGAAACCTACCAAGATTAAACCTCTACTAGCACGACCCAGACATCTACTTGCTAGGAATTATCACCAAATTCCAGTGTAGCGGAAACACAAACTGCTTTACTCCTTTCAACGGTCGATACAAATTGTTTTGGTACCAATAATCTTCCATATGTATCCTCCCAAAAACTAAAGCTCAAACCGTTGAATTCTCCACCCATTATAGATCTCTCTCCAATCCATGACTCCTGATAAAATCAAGAATGCTAACTTTGAGTTTTGTGTTTTGTAAACCCTAGGCCCGACCTGAGCTTTGATACCAATTGTTAGGAATTATCACCAAATCCCAACGCAACATAAACACAAACTGGATACAAACACACATAAGCCACAACACACACAAGCAATATAATCAAATAAAAAAGAATAAGGCGCAAGGTAAGAACTTTTACGTGGTTCAGAAAAACTTTCCTACATCCACAGAGTGCACCTGCACTCAATCCACTATATCAAGAAGATCACAATCACTATTTCCTCTTTTTTTTTCTCTCTCTAGTTGCTCCGCTTGCTGCCAAAGTTCTCCTTTGCTCGCTCGAACTTGGTCATGGCGCCCCTGAATGGAGTTTTAGAAAGTTTGATTATCATATAACATGCAAAATTAGGTTTCAAAAATTTTCTTTTGATGGAAAAACTATTTTCCAATCAAGAACGATTTCCTGTATATATGCAGAAAAAGATTCTATGAAACTACATACATTTTTCTTGATTTTCTTTTTCTGATTCTTCGATCTACCATCAGATATTTCGAACTATGACCCGCGGTCTGACAACGTGTGTGTGGGCACGTCACGGCAAGAGATGGAGGTCACGTGAAAAGAACGGATGGAGAATCTCTTCTCCCTAGGGGCCGGCCGAATCCTGCAAAAGAGGGGAGAGTCAGAAAAAACTTTTTTCTCTTTTCTTCTCCCTTTAGTGGCCGAACTCTCTTTCTTTTTCACTTGTGTGTTAGGTCAATTTTTCCTACCTATATAACTCTTATATAGTAGCTCTTTAGAGTTTTGGTTTGACCAAGTCAAAATAGGATTCTCAATCCTTTTTATTTTTGATCTCCTAAATACTTTAACCTTTGACTTTTAGGACTATTAAAATAATCTAATTCTTTTAATTCTTTTGTCATTTCATTATTTAATTATGTTAATAAATGGAATTAATAATTTCTATTATTTTAATAAAAATATAATTAATTAAATAATTACATTATTTAATTATTCTCTTTTATTTAAATCGTATTAATTTTGTAACGCTATTAATTGGATCATCCAATTAATTGACCGTGACCTTCGTTATTAACAACCATAAGGGCTAGCAAGAGGCTCTAATGGACCTACAGTTTTGAGCTTCAATAATACTTAGTAATATTAATTACAACTCTTTAATTAAAATTTCAGGATTATTAACCTCGAAGTTATTCCACTATAAACCCGAGGTTGCACTCTCAGAACTGTAGATGTGTTTATACAATCTGAAGTCTCAGCGTTCATTGATATAACTATTTGCATATACTGTGATTTTCCACAAGTGGTTCATAACTAGAGCTGGGTCATAAAGTCCGTTATACCCTTCTAGAGATATCTTTTCCTTTAAGTACCATTGATTATCTAATGAACAATTCAATCCTGTCTTCCTCACGGAAGAAGGAGAGCACTCATAATCGTTCAAGCCCCGAATCAACTCTTAAGGGAACTACTCATCTACTTCAATAAAGAAGGAGTGAATTCCACTATTGTGTTCAAACCTTCCCAGCCACAAGCCAAACCACAACTCCAAGATATGGAGGTATTGGTCGAGATTCATATCGACCTCACTCATAGTAAATCAAAAGCCACAATCCAACCTGAAGGAGTTGATAAGACATTCAGGATTAAGATCACCGATAAATAGCCATCATTTATCGATTATATATGAATCTCATCTACTAACGGATCTTGGTGAGAGATTCATATAAATCGTGGCCTAGTTCTATATGATCTCATCATATAAGGTGCCTCCATTCTCATGTTAACTACATGAGCAGTCTAGAATAAGACTGCCGTACTTTACAAAATGGACTGCAACAGTAGATCAATCACAAACAAAGTACCCAGCTTTGTTTGCTTTTTACGGACTCTTTAGATTGCATGTCTCAAAATGAATCCTCTTTGTATATGACCATTATATACTCATTCTGAGATTACAACTTGCAATATAGGATGTTCTTGCATAATACGAATGTATTACTGAATATAAAACATTTATAAACTACAATGATAATCTAAATAATTCTTATTAAGTCTTTATTCGTTTACAATTACAAGATTTAGGGAATAAATCCCAACAATCTCCTACTTGCACTAAAGCAGATGGGACATGTCTCGTAATCCTAGACCCTTTAGGTGACCTTCAAACACTTTAGCCGTCAAGGTCTTCATAAATGGATCAGCTAGGTTATCTTGCGACGTAATCTTCATCACGACCACGTCTCCTCGCTGCACTATATATCTGATGAGATGATATTTTCTCTCTATATGCTTCCCTCTTTTATGGCTTCTTGGTTCTTTGGAATTAGCCACAACTCCATTATTATCACAATAAAGTGTCATGGACCTATCCATATTTGGAACAACTTCCAGATCACTCAAGAACTTTCGAAGCCAAACAACCTGCTTATCTGCTTCACAAGCTGCTAAATACTCGGCTTCCATGGTGGAATCAACAATGCAAGATTGCTTGATACTCCTCCAAACTATGGCTCCTGTAACACCCCCTGACCCAATCCACTTAGACCGAATCAGGGAGCGCTACTATATACTAAAATCTAACTTTTACTTTTATATAACCATAATTTAAAACTATATTAAAAACAATTGAAAATAGTCCAAATAAATTTATCAAAATCTTGTCAGAGTTCCCTCTGTTTTTCTGACTTTCCAGATACCTGTTTACAATTAAAATTTATAAAAATCAACTTTTAAATCTCAAATCAATTTTGCGCACCCTTCCAAACTTAGTGCGACTTGCCAAATCAATTTATCACAAGATAATATATATTCAAATAATATAAACAGATAATAAAATATTTACACAGCGGAAATTCTTTAAATATGTACAAACATTTTCTGTATATGCATGCTGTCTTAAAACATATATACTTATTACAAAAGAACTACCAAATAATTAGGAACGATGTGACTCTGGATGTGCTTTTGCAGTCTCTACTCTTCTTTGTCTTTGTCTTCCTTGGAACCTCTGTTACCTACGTGTGAGAAAACTCAACACGCTAAGCATATTGCTTAGTGGATGTACACAAAATTGTATATCCAAATATACTATATCAAATAAGTTTATTTATTTTCGATAAAAATATAAATTACATATAATTAAATCATATATGGGGCTCATGTCAAATCAAATTATATACTCAACAAATACAACATTCAAAATCAATCAACAGACAAAATCGTCATAATTTCTCAAATGTTTTCATATAACAATTCAGTTTTCATACTGGGCTCCTGACATACATAACATAAGTTATCGGACTGGATTACAGGTTGTTCGGCATCGGACACACAAACGGGGCTACCCGCTGAACATCAGATCAGAATAGAACACCAATGAAATCACCCGCTATAAATGTCCCATAACAGAATTCAGAACCCTAGGACCGGCACTTTGGGCCTGTACTATCCATAGGGTGGCACAAACAGAATATATCGGCACAGTACTGTTCAGACAGAAACCCAATTGACATGTCAACCTTCTATATCTATATCTATGTTTATACGCTTCAGAGCCATTTCACAAAACGTTTTGCAAATCTAATGTCAACATATTTCATTTCTTTCAGAATCATCGAATTCAACTTTCAATGTATTCAATTTCGATTCATATCGATATATCTATATTTTTTAAATTCAAATTTCATCAAATATCATATAACGGACATATACGAATATATTTCGAAATCAATAATCACATCAAATCAATCCAAAAATATATTCAAACGTATTTCATAATTCCATATCGAATCAAAATGCCCCAAAATCATTTTCCGATACATTTCACAAATATTATATAATTAAAATCACTTTCAACAATATATTTCCATAACAATCTTAGCATCAAAACGTATTAAAATCAATTCCGAATATTATTCACAATGAAAATTTCGGATATAAACTATATTTCAAGAATTCGCAATTCAAATCAATCCGAAATCGGTTTCAAACTATCGATTCTACTCAATAGAATTCAAATAATTCAAAAACTATAAAATTCGATAATTCAGAAAATTTCTGGAAAACTGGAAATTGGAAAACGAATGTACACCGAACCTGAACACTTCCTCCTACTCTTTTCCTTCTTCTCCTCCTCTTTCCTTCTTCTTCTTCTTCTTCTTTCCTTTCTCTCTCCTTTTTTCTCTCTTCTTTCTCTCCCATTTGCTGCTATGTTCTGTTTCATTTTCTGCTTGTGAGCTCCTGCTCACTTATATTTAAGTGGCACCGCTTCAATTTGATCCACCGCTATATATTTTTTTTTAAATTTTTGAGCCATCGCGACCGCGTATCCCGAGCAGTGGTCGCGTCGCTTGGTCGCTATGCTCACTGGTGGAAATTTGCCACCTTCAGTGTGAGCAGCTATCGCGAGCACTGGTCGCGAGCCCGGTCGCGGTGCTCATTGGTCCAATTTTGCCATTTTCATCGCGAGCAGCTACCGCGATCTCTGGTCGCGAGGATGGTTGCGATGCTTACTGTCCAAGTTTTCTCCGTTCTCTTCCCGCATTGTTTTCGACCGTTCAAATTGGTCCATTTGAAAACCTAAAAATATAATTACATTTTTCACCCCTCAAATCATAATTATTACATTCACATACTCCATATTCATTAAACTACACTTTTCATATTTATGCGAAATTAGGGATGTTACAGCTCCACCACCAAGGGTGAATATTGACCCAGACGTGCATTTCCTAAAATCCTTGTGTGACTGTGCATTTCCTAAAATGCTTGTATATCCCAATGGAATCAAATCCGGACAGGAATATACAAGCATATAGTTTCTTGTTCTCCGAAGATACTTGAGAATATGCTTAACAGCAACCCAATGATCCAATCATGGGTTGGACTGATATTTATTGGCTACTCCCACCGTGAAGCAGATGTCGAGTCTCATGCATAGCATAGTATACATAAGACTGCCTACTACGGACGCATAGGGAGTTCGTCTCATATCCTCAATTTCTTGAGGTGTCTTAGGACATTGTTCTTTAGACAAGTAAACTTCATGCCTTGAAGGTAAATTTCCTTTCTTGGGGTTCTGCATCGAGAATCGCACAAGTATCTAATCGATATACGATGCTTGAGACAGCGCTAACAACTTGTTCTTGCGATCCCTTATTAATTGGATTCCTAGAACATAACTTGCATCTCCCAAGTCTTTAATTTGGAATTGGTTAGCAAGCCAACCCTTTACTTCCGATAATATCCTTACGTCATTCCCAATGAGTAGGATACCATTCACGTAAAGAACTAGGAAAACTACTTTCTTGTCAATGATGCGCTTATATACACAAGGCTTATCAACGTTCTGCTCAAAGCCATAGGTATTGATCGCAGTATCAAACCTAATGTTCCAATATCTAGATGTCTGCTTAAGTCCATAAATGAACCTTTGCAGTTTGCAAACCTTTTGCTCTTGATCTTGAGATACGAATCCCTCTGGTTGTATCATGTAGATGCTCTCGTCTAGATTACCATTCAAGAATGCAGTCTTGCCGTCCATTTGCCAGATTTCGTAATCAAAATAGACAACTATGGATAAGAATATCCTAATAGACTTAAAAATAGCTACTGCCGACAAGGATTTATCGTAATCGTAGCCTTCCTTCTGGGTGTAAACCTTAGCCATTAGCCTTGTCTTGAAGGTCTATCTTCCCATATACTCCTCTCTTACGCTTGTAGATCCACTTACATTCTATGGGTTTTATCCCATCTGGTAAGTCTACAAGTTCCCAGACTGAGTTGGAGTACATGGACTTCATCTCGAGATTCATAGCTTTAAGCCATTCCTCTTTGTCAGAATCATCCATTGCATGTCTAAATATCAATGGATCATTCATACTATCTTCAAAAACGACACCCTGTGCCTCTTCAATGCCTAAGTAGTGATCAGGTTGTCGAACAACCCTCTTACTACGCATAGGCGGTAGTATATCCTGACTAGGAATCATCTGACTCTCAGATGTTTGTGGAATAATAACATCGTCAATAACCTTTATTGACTGAGCACTGGTCGTATCAGGTTCTAGCTCCTTTAATACAATCTTACTACGAGCTTTATGATTACTCATATAATCCTCAAGAAACGTTGCGTTTGTCGATACAAACACTTTGTTTTCTTGTGGATTATAAAAGAATCCACCTCGAGTTTCCTTTGGGTACCCTACAAATAGGCATACCTGTGAACGAGGTTCCAGCTTTCCACTTCTGTTCTTCAGTACATATACTGGACACCCCCATATGCGAAAATATCACAAACTAGCTTTACGACTATTCCACAACTCTAAGGGAGTCTGAGGAACAGACTTGGATGGAATTACATTCAGTATGTAAGCCGTTGTTTGTAGTGCATATCCTCAAAAGGAATATGGTATGATGAGAAACTAATCATAGATCTCACCATTTCCATCAGGGTCCTATTTCTCCTCTCTGCAACACCATTATGTTGTGGTGTTCCTAGAGCCGTGAGTTGGGATACAATCCTATGCTCAATCATGTAGTCTTCAAACTCTTGGTCTAGATACTCACCCCCACGATCCGATCGTAGAGCTTTGATTGTTTTACCTAATTGATTTTAAACTTCAGCTCGGAATTCTTTGAACCTTTCAAATATTTCCGACTTATGTTGCATTTGGTAAACATACATGTATCTTGAGTAGTCATCAATAAATTTGACATAATACTCATAACCACCTCTAGCTCTAACACTCATATGTCTGCAGACATCTGAGTATATGAGTTCTAGTGGTTGTGTGGCTCTGACACCTTTTTCTGTAAAAGGTCTCTTGGCTATCTTATCCTCCAGACAAGATTCACAGACAGGTAAGGTGCCGATCTCTAACTGACTTAAAGATCCGCTTTTTACTAGTTTGTTTATCTTATCAAGGTTTATATGTCAAAGTCTTAGATGCCACAGATACATGTCATCATATGGAGAAATCTTTTGTCGTTTTGTTTTAGGTTTTTCAACTTTAAACAATTCAGTATTAAATAGTGATATATGAATTAACGGTCTTAAAACATACAAATTATTTTCTATTGCACTAGAACAAATATTCATTCCTTTTCTTGAAATGATAATTGATTAAAAGAAATCTTATGAAACTCTTTCGAGCCTGGATACAAAAATCAAATTCATTGTTAATCCGAAAATGAACCACATTGTTTAATGAAAGAAAACTATTATTAAATTGTAGTCTAACTACTCCTACTGCTCGTGCTGAAACGACATCCCCTGTTCCAACGCACATAGTGAATGACCCCTCCTCCAGCTTTTGCCAATAATCATTCCAATGTAAAGAAGAATAAAATTAGTTAGTGGCCCCTGAATTTACTATTCAAGGTGAAGAATCATCTTCCACTAATTAAAATTTAACGATAAGTAAATCTGATTTACTTTTCACTTTCTTCTTATTGGAGAGCTGCTCGAGGTACTATAGACAGTTCCTCTTCCAATAACTAACCTCTTTGCAATGAAAACATTTTCCTTTTGTTTAGTCAGTCATGGTGCTCTTTATCTTGAGCTTAGCCTTTACTTTACCAGTAGACCTCTTCCTCTTCTTGAAACCAAAACAGGATGGCTAAGCAACATTTACTTCGCTAATCTAACCTTTGGTAACTCATTCTGCATTGGTTACAGGCTTTGAAGGATATTCCTTCGTAAGCATAGATTTAAGGTCTTTGCAGACCATGATTGCGTTCACGTTTTGTTTTCACTTAGTATAGCTATCCCCGGTTAATTTTGCGTTTGCGAGGAAAATAAAGCAGAAGACATTGCTGATATTTAAAGACATAAATCTAAATTAATATCATTCATTCATACTTTCATTTCATGCTATATGTTCGGTATAAAATTAAATATGATGCATGAGCATAATTTTAATGAACTAAAAAAAAAAACTCTTAAAAATTAGTTACTATGCTACAATAATTGAACATCCCACAAGTAAGTTGTAACACCCCCTGACCCGACCCAACTGGATCGACCCAGGAAGCGCTACCGGTTGTCAAAACTTTACTTAATTCAGTTTATAAATTTCAAACCAGTAAAAAAAAAAAAAAAATCATATAGCTTATAGTTTAAACAAAACATATGTTTTTAGTGAGCCCATCAAATTTCATTTTCAAAAATTTCGGCAGAGTTTCCTCTATTTTTCTGATTTCCCAAAACCTGTTTTCAATAAAACAAATACAATACAATATATTTTCAACACTTCTATTTCCACATTTCAAATCAATGCGCACTCTGCCGTTTTGTGCGACTTCCAAACAGTTTCAAATAAAACATAGTTAATTAAGATTTACAAACATTTGAAAAGAATATAAATCATAAAGCACTTATGTACAAAACATATATAAATGTCAAATTACAGATTTCTGTATATGCATGCTTAACTAAATACAATATACAATTAAAATTCAATTCTAACTACTCAAAAGAAACTGTGACTCTGAACCTTCAATCTGCTGTTACTTCTTCTCTATTCTTTGTTTTCCCCTGTGTTTCTGATACTTGCGCGTGATAAAATCAACGCGCTAGGCAATAATGCCTAGTGGGTGTACACTAAACTCAATCGTCAAAATCATAAATAATTTTTCATAATAAAATATCACCATATTATTAATTTTAATAAATCATTTACAGAAATAAAAGAGATGAAATCAATTCAATATAAACCACTCAATACAATTAATAATCCATATAAAACCAAATCATCAATTCCTTTATAATCATTTCTTTGCAAGTCATTCTCAATTCTGGCCCTCTAGAATACTCAACATACTGTCTGGACTGGAATTTGGGTCTAATCTCTGTAATATCAGTGTGACGTCCGGGGTTGCCCCGCAACAACAGTCACTAGTATCGGTGTGATTGTCCGAGATTGCCCCGCAACAACAATCACTAAAATCGGTGTGATTGTCCGAGATTGCCTCGTAACAACAATCACTAGTATCCGTGTGATTGTCCGGGATTGCCCCGCTACAACAATCACTGGTATTCTGTGTGATTGTCCGAGATTGCCCCGCAACAACAATCACTGGTATCAATGTGACGTCCGGGATTGCCCCGCTACAACAGTCACAAGTAATAACGGTGCATTATGACAACAGTAACCCAGCTGGTATACCAACTTCCTATATCCATTTCCTATGTCCAAGTATCCTAGGGCCGTTTTCGTCATATCATATATTCAATTTGTTTTCTTTTCATTTCAAACTAATTCAGACTCATTTTCAAAACATTGTTCATACAATAATCAATTCAAAAACTCATGTTATAAATAAAATTCGATTCTATTAGAATATTCTGAAAATTAAAATCATATCATCACATAGATAATACCGTTATTCACAGTTAGTGTTACCAAAATCATTTTCAACTCAATACAAATCAATTTCCATCAATTATCAATCTCAACGAATCCAAATCATAATGGCATATATTTGTAAAACGAAATATTCAAAAATATTTCAATATCAGAAAACAGAACGTCATTAATCCAAATCATAATCATCAAAATCAAAATCATCAACATCAACATCAAAATCATAAATCAAAATCATCAAAATCATTAAAATTACTATATTCGACTTCCTGAAATTTAAAGTCAATCAAATCCATTTAAATCTGAAAACTAAACTTTATTTTGTGTACACCAACCTGGTTTTCGTTTTTCGAACCGTTTTTCTTCTGGATTTCCTTTTTCCTTTCTTTCTCCTTTTTCTCTTTTCTTTTCCTTTCTTCTTTTCTTCTTCTTTCTCTTCTCTTCTTCTTCTTCTTCTTCTTCTTCTTCTTCTTCTCTTCCTCTTCTTCTTCTTTTTCTTCTTTCTTTTCTTTCTCTCTTGGTCTCCCTCAGTCTCTCTTTCTCTCTGTTTCCTCTGTTTTCTCTTTTCTGGAGACTTCACGTCTCTATTTTTTTATTTATAAAATTTTGGTCGTCGCGACCTGTGGTCATGTTGCTCTCTGGAGCAACTCCACCGCCTTCATCGCGATCACCCATCGCGGTACCTTGGTCACGCTGGTGGTCGCGATACTCACTGCCAGGATTTTCTCTTTTTCATCGCGAGCCAGTCATCGCGATCTATGGTCGCGATATTCACTGCCCAAAATGTCATGTTTCGTCGCGAGCAGCTCATCGCGACCTGTGGTTGCGGTGAGGGGTCGCGATACATACTGCCCCAAGTTTTCATTTCTTTTCCTTCATGCATCAGTTCTGGACCGTTCCATCTGGTCCACCTGAAAACCATAAAAATACACATACATTTAATTACATTTACACCCCTCACTCACAAATATTTTATATTCACATATTCCATATTAATTATCCGAAATTTGGGGATGTTACATAAGTGCCTAGGTAGGCTAGGTCAAATCCTTGCATATTAGATCGAGACATTCTCAATCAGATAATACACTAGAATAGCTCTTTATTCTTATATTACCCAACCATCGCTTTTGTTTAGTCAGGATAATAAATTAACAACCTAATTAAGTCCTTTATGAGTGTGACCTACTGTTTCAAAATTCATGAACTTAACTTGAGAGTGCTTAGGTAGGCTAGGTCAGTCCCAAAATACATTCTGAAAACCTATCTGTTAGGAAGTTAACCTTGGTATTGACTCTTATGGATACCCTCCGTAGGGAGAACGAAAGCAAAGCGGTCACGAGGCGCCACTCGAGTCTTATAGTGTTGAACTAACAATAGAGACTGCAGGATATAATGTCATATATCCCTCTCCCACTCACTATTTGTAGTTGGGTTTTCTATAAACTAAGAGTTTCTAAAACTCTATGTTTCTAATCTTTACTTAGATTCCGCGGCTAATATAAAATCTAAGTTTTACTAGTTTTAATAAATTATTCAATTTTAACATTTAAAATATAATTTATTATGCAATTTCTAATTTACATAAACCATTTAAATAAACTAGAACTTATATGGAATTTACCAAGTTTTAACTATTAAAACTAAATCATATTATTTGGTCCAATTATGTTTTTGGTGTTTAATCAAATTAAAATCTAACATTTAAAAGGACCTAGCTAATTTAATTAAACACTTTAGCATATAGATTAGTTAATAATGAGATTTACCAAGTTTTACTCCTAAAAAATAATCTCATTATTTGATTCTTTTTAATTAAGTAATTAATCTAATTAATCTTAATTAATTCAAAGAATCTAACTAATCACTTTAATATATTGATTAGTCATTAATGAGATTTACTAAGTTTTTACTCTTAAAAACTAATCTCATTATTCGATTCTTTTTAATTAAGTAATTAATCTAATTAATCTTAATTAATTCAAAGAATCTAACTAATCACTTTAATATATACACCCTAGGTCCACGTGTTACCTTAACATACACCCTAGGTCAAGACGAAACCCTAAACAACCCTAACGCATGCGAAAGTGCGACTGCCAGCAGCGTAGCCACGCGCACGCAAGATACGTGCGGCCCTCGCGAGAGCCACGCTTTTGCTTGGGTTCGTGGGTTGTTTTGCCTACGGATTTTTGCTCCAATTTTCTGCACTTCTTTTTAGAAAATATTTGATAATATTTTTCCAGAAAAATCAGCAAAAAATCGTCTGCAAAGAACACGAAAAACAGCCCTAATGCAAACGTGGCCGCAGCCCACGCGCACCAGGAGTACGGCTGCTGCTGTGCTGGGTGCGCGCGGCCGCCAGCGAGCGAGCGCTCCCAGCCGATAGCGTGAGAGTGTGCACGGTCGCCAGCGCGAGAGTGCGCCCAGCCGCTGTTGCGCTCGAGGCTGTGCAGTCTTTTTTTGTCCTTCTTCGCATCATTCGCATCAATGACTCCTCGTACAGCAGATCGATTACAAGAATAATAAAAAATATATATGGCAGAAAAAAAAAAAAAAAACTTTGCCATAAACAATTGGTCCAAAAACAAAAACAATCCTATAACCCATTCACTATATAATTAACGACCAATTACACTTTTAAAATTATACATTCAAATTATATAACAATAAAACAAATCATAGAATCTAGATTTGTGCCTACACAATAATATATTATAGATCAATAATCAAAAAAGAAAATAAAAAATAAAAAAAGATGTAGTTTTTCTTTTTCTTCTGCGTATATACTTGAACTTAGAACCAACGGCTCTGATATCAATTGAAAGGAGTTTTAGAAAACGTTTGATTATCATATAACATGCAGAATTATGTTTCAAAAATTTTCTTTTGATTGAAAAACTATTTTCCAATTAGGAATGAGTTCATGTATATATGCAGAAAAAGATTCCATGAAACTACATATCTTTTTCTTGATTTTCTTTTTCTGATTCTTCGATCTACCACCAGATCTTTCGATTTATGACCCGCGGTCTGACAACGTGTGTGTGGGCATGTCACTGCAAGAGATGGAGGTCATGTGAAAAGAACGGACGGAGAATCTCTTTTCTCTAGGGGCCAGCTGAATCCTGCAAAAGAGGGGAGAGTAAAAAAAGAACATTTTTCTCTTTTCTTCTCCCTTTGGTGGCCGAACTCTCTTTCTTTTTCACTTGTGTGTTAGGTCAATTTTTCCTAATTATATAACTCTTATATAGTAGCTCTCTAGGGTTTTAGTTTGACCAAGTCAAAATAGTATTCTCAATCCTTTTTATTTTTGATCTCCTAAAGACTTTAACTTTTGACTTTTAGGACTATTAAAATAATCTAATTATTTTAATTCTTTTGTCCTAGTCATTATTTAATTACTTGACCTCATATTTAATAAATGGAATTAATAATTAATAATTAATAATTTCTATTATTTTATTAAATTTTTAATTAATTAAATAATCACATTATTTAATTATTCTCTTTTATTTAAATCGTATTACCTTCGTAACACTATTAATTGGACCATCCAATTAATCTACTGTGACCCTCATTACCAACAGCCATAGGGGCTAGCAAGGGGACCTAATGGATATACAGTTTTGAGCTCCAATAATACTTAGTAATATTAATTAAAACTCTTTAATTAATATTTCATTATTATTAATCTCGGTGTTATTCTACAAAAAATCCGATGTTGCACTCTCAGAACTGTAGACGTGTTTATACAATCTAAAATCTCAGCGTTCATTGATATAATTATTTGCATGTAGTGTGATCATCCACAAGTAGTTCATAACTAGAGCTGGGTCATAAAGTCCGTTATACCCCTATAGAAATATCTTTTCCTTTAAGTACCATTGATTCTCTAATGAACAATTAAATCTTGTCTTCCTCACTGAATAAGGAGAGCGCTCATAATCGTTCAAGGCCCGAATCAACCCTTAAGGAAATTACTCATCTACTTCAATCAAGAAGGAGTGAATTCCATTATTGTGTTCAAACCTTCACAGCCACAAGCCAAATCGCAACTCTAAGATACAGATGTATTGATCGAGATTCACATCGACCACACTCATGGTAAATCAAAAGCCACAATCCAACCTGAAGTAGTCGATAAGACACTTAGGATTAAGATCACCTATAAATAGCCATCGTTTATCGATTATATATAAATCTTATCTACTAATGGATCTTGGTGAGAGATTCATATAAATCGTGGCTTAGTCTTATATGATCTCATCATATAAGGTGCCTCCATTCTCATGTCAACTATATGAGCAGTCTATGATAAGACCACCGTACTTTACAGACTGGACTTCAGTAGTAGATCAATCACAAACAAAGTACCCAGCTTTGTTCACTCTCTATGGACTCTTTAGATTGCATGGCTCAAAATAAATCATTTATGTATATGACTATCATATACTCATTCTGACACTACATTTTGTAATCTAGGATGCTATTGCACAATACGAATGTATTACTGAATATAAAACATTTATAAACTAGAATGATAATCAGAATAATTCTTATTAAGTCTTTAGCCGTTTACAATTACAAGTTTTAGGGCATAAATACCAACAGTCCCTGCCCACTGATGCTGATTTCTGATTCAATCTTTATATAATGACACTACTTCCATAGTAGAAGCCGTCTACTCCTAAATATATGAGAGGTTTATCAATACTAATTATGCTTTTATACAAAATGATGAGATATATATATATATATATATATATATATATATATATATATATATATATATATATTTAGGTTTTGAACCTTAGTGGCATAAATAAGTGTGTGAGGCTCCTCAAATCACTAAGACAAGTGCCACTTGGTACGTAAAAGTTAATTAAGAATATGGAAGCTAATTGAAAGTGTTGTAGAATGGTGAAATCAATTTTTTTTTTAAAAAAAATCTATGAAATACATAGAATTATTAATTAAAAATTTAAAGAAGAAAAGAAGTTGAGAATTGAAGTGGGATTGGTGGTTGGTTGGTTGGATAAATAGTTGACCAACTTGAAGGAAAGAATTGCATACAAAAAGCGTATAGTATAATTATTATTTGTGGTTGCTACTTGCCAACCATAATCTTGACTTTTTCCTTTTCTCCTACATCATAATCCTAAATTGACATGATATTCCTATTATTAGGATCTAGGACCACGTAAATGTAATTATGATTTTAATAATTTGAACACTGTTTCTGTCTTAGAGTTATCCAAATTCCAAACAAGATACAATTGTTCCCATTTTAATCCGCTTCTCTTTGTTTTTTAGTGTCTCCAACCCTCTTCGTTATTTTCAATGATACTTCAACTTCTCCTCCTATTTCAAAACTAAAAAATCTCACAAATTAATCACCCAGATCTGACCCGACCCACTAATTAATATATTTGTTGCGCAAACAAAAACCACCCTTTATTCACACAATCTGCGCCGCGACATTATTGATTATTAATATTACATTTAGTTTTATATATAAAATAAAATTACGTATCGTATTTAAATCTCCGATTTATCGCTTCTATAAATCTACTACTGTTGCTTCAGCTTTAAAGCTTTATAAACTCTCTCACGTCACAGAGGTCGCACTCTACAATCTGCACAAATCAAATCAAATCAGAATCCGAAACGAAGAAGCAAAAAGGCATCGAAAGACACAGTAGAGGCCATGGCAATAGCAGCGGCAGCTGTGGTCGTGCCAGTGGGTCTTCTATTCTTCATTTCCGGCCTTGTTGTCAATCTCATTCAGGTTATTTCCATTTCTCCTCGCTTTCGTTGTAGATTCGATTCGATTTCACCATTGCTGTGTTGGATTCTAGAAATTTGAACTGGTTTTTTTTATCACTTCTGTGCTTGTCTCCGACTTTGATTCATGTTTTAGGTTTTAACGGATTTCTGTGGTGTTTTGTTTGTTTCTTGGGAAAATATGTGGAACCGAGTTGAGATAAATAAACTGCTAGTGGATTGAACTTAATTTGAGTTCTATGTTCTGGTTATATCTCATAGATTGATGTGTAAATGTTATGGTTTAGATTCCAATAGTCTTGAGGGGTACGTTTTCACGTTTGGTTACAAGCTTATTTATATTCATAAAATCAATGGATAAACAATGTAAGGTATTAATTTGTTTCAGGCAGTTTGCTTTGTGACCATCCGACCACTGTCGAAGAACACATACAGGAGGATCAACAGAGTGGTGGCAGAATTGTTGTGGCTGGAACTCGTATGGCTCATTGATTGGTGGGCAGGAGTGAAGGTAGTATCGAATTCTTGTACCGTGTCAGTTTTATATCCATTTCATGATTGTTTATTGAGCAATTTCTAGCTGCTTTCTATGTGGTATCTTCTTACAAGGCTTCTAGTTTGAGACGTTACTTAGAGAAAGCATATACTAGTGATTGAATGTCTCTCTGTTTGGTTAGTGATTAAGAAGTGCTTTTGCTTTTCAAAGTAAAAGTAGAAAAACAAAATTTAACTGTTTGGTTACATGTACGAAGAACAATTCTCTAGAGGAATGAAGCAAAAAAAAAAAAATGCTTTCTAGAAAAATGAAAAATCTATTGCTTATAAAAGCAAAGTTTATTTTTTTTTCAAGATGTTAAAAAGTTTTACTTAGCTAAAGAGATAATCTGTTTTTGATATAGAAATGGAAATCCCATGCAAAACATAGCTTGAATATTCTGAACATAATTATTTTCTCACTATTTTGAATTCTTTTGGCTGCAGATCAAAGTTTTCACAGATCGTGAAACATTACATTTAATGGGTAAGGCCAAAAATCTTGTCATCACGTTTGTACAGCTTTGTTGTTCCTAAGAATTAGATAGATGATAACATTTAGTGTTTATCAGCTCATGTTGTGAAATATTCCATATGCAGGTAAAGAACATGCACTTGTGGTTTCCAATCACAGAAGTGACATTGATTGGCTTGTCGGATGGGTTTTAGCTCAGGTACATATTGCAATCTTATTCTTGCATGCGTGCCATGCGTAAAATGAAAGACCACAAATGTCTGTATATCCATAATTTAGGCATATACGATGCTCATGAGAAACAAAATTTTAATTACAAAATCATCGAATTGTGCTCAACATGGAAATTTATGGTACTTTCTAATTTGAGAATTGGTGTCTGATCTAATATTTGGTTATGAAGCTCTAATGCTTTGTTATCGTATAATTGCTTATGACAGCGGTCCGGTTGTCTTGGCAGTGCATTAGCTGTAATGAAGAAATCATCAAAATTCCTTCCGGTATGTTCTGATCTTACATATCTAACAATGCAATTTCATTACTTTGTAAATTGAAATTAAATTTACTTGAAAATTTATGTTTAATTCTATATTCTCAAATGATACTACCTATTAAGACTGTATTCATTGTTAATTTGAGAATCCAGATAAGGTGTATTAGCTTCTTGACCTATTTTACATGGGAATTTTGACACAATTTTTTCAGTCGTTGGTATCTCAAAGGGAAGGAGAAATAAATTTGCATGTAATAGTTGGTTTTTAATCTAGGATATAAGGTAGACTATTGTCTTCTCTAGGTAGTATCTTTATTTTTTTAGTAAATGGGTTTTGTCCTCTGACATATGAGATAAAACAATGAATGTTGTTTTCCTTGGCAACTAGTGCTTGTTAGCCAAATTCTGTGAAAATCTTTGCATGATACGTGAAATGATGAAAGTCCAGATATTGTTTTTGTTGTACCATCACTCTGTTTTCCTGTGTTTGTTTGCCTCTCATTTAGCAAAGCATTCTCATTTTACTTTACTCAGTATCTGTAAAGGATGTATAATACAAGCAATATATGCAGGTCATAGGTTGGTCAATGTGGTTTTCCGAGTATCTTTTTCTGGAAAGAAGCTGGGCCAAGGACGAAAGCACATTAAAGGTATTGTTGTAAAGTTCACGCAATTTATGTAACAGTGTGTTTTAATACATGCATTTATTGTGTATTTGTGCACATACATTTCTCTTTCTTTATCTATCTTTATTGTGTGCCTATTTGGACTGCCATTATTACTGTGCTTTGAATCTTGTGGGACTCTATCTGCAGTCAGGTCTTCAGCGGCTAAAGGACTTCCCTCAGCCCTTTTGGTTGGCTCTATTTGTAGAAGGAACTCGCTTTACGCAGGCAAAGCTTTTAGCTGCTCAGGAATATGCAGCTTCAACAGGATTGCCTATTCCTAGAAATATTCTGATTCCTCGTACCAAGGTCAAATTCTCAAACCAACCCTCCCCTTCCCTGCTTTTTTATTTTTCATTTATTTATTTTTGTTATCCATAACAGGCCTTACTTTTTTGTCTAGTTTTTGAATCTTCTCGAGGAAAACAAAACCTAGACAAAAAGAGGTAGACTTGGGACGTTTTGAAAATAAGGCAGAGACGTCCTCTGCCTACCATGTCTTCCAAATTCATGACAATAGATTGATTGAAGAATTCCAGCCATTCTTATTGAAAATTAAGAACTAATTATGTTTAGTTTTAACTGACTGTTGTTGGTTTATGCATGGATGCATTCTAGTTGTAATATTTTTTTGTTCATACTGAATCAATCATTACCTTGTATCATTGTTGACCTACTTTTCTGGATTTATATGCAAGCCTTTAGCTTTAGTCTGTTTGGCTAGCTGATTACTTGTTCATTTTATGTGTGTGACCTATGGAACTTCCCCATTATTTATGTTAAAACCCACATGCACGAAAAAGAAAAAAAGAAGTCAACTATGGAATTTATTTTTTCTTCTTTCTATTTGATATTTTTGTTACTGTACCGTGAATAGCTTGGCAAATGGAGTGAGCATTGGACTTAATTATTCTCATTATGGCCTGTGGTATCTAGGGTTTTATCTTACGAGTCCCATTACCGAGTGTTATTGGTTAGGCCTGAAATTGCAACCAATTTGTGTGGCTTTCAGGGGTTTGTTGCTGCAGTAAGTCATATGCGCTCATTTGTCCCAGCCATTTATGATGTAACAGTAGCTATCCCTAAAAGTTCACCTGCACCGACAATGCTCAGACTCTTTAAGGGACAACCTTCTGTGGTAAGCCAAATAAGACTGAGGTTTTTAAGTAATTGTTTAAAATCCTTTAAAAATTATTGTATGAGGTATTATATGTCTCTTTGCAATTGCACATTGCTGTGGGCTTGAAATTTGGTTATGGTGTTATATTTTAAGTGTCTGCTTGAGTTAATGTTTTTCCCCTTTCTCTTGGGACTCTTGGGATTTTTACTTGTGTTACTTTTGGACATGAATTTTGACATCCCAATGTGCTTTAAAAAATATGTACATGCCAGAGTTCATTGAGAATGAAAACTTTGGTATGACATTTTGATTATTTATCTTTTAAACAGCCATTTCAGTCTCACCTTCTGGCATCAAGTGTCAGTTTTACCTCTAATTAGCAACAGTTTGCAGTGAAGAGCTCCTTAATTTTGTCTACTATGTTGCTTCTAATTTTGTATAAACTGACTAGTGTGGTGATAGTACTTGTAGTTATGTTTAGAGGTTTTGGGATCAAATCACATATACACTAGGGTAGTATAGAGGGGATTTGGTTTGTGTTTGATTTATATTAAACAAAAAAAATTCAAAATCTAACTAGTAAGATAAGGTTGTGTGCAAGTTAAAGATTGTCCACGAGTGTTCATGGTGACAACTTAGAGTTTGCGGAGTCACTGAATGCAAGGAATTACAGGATTAGGGAAGCAATTGGGAATCTAGTAACAACTAGCTGAATGCTAGATGATAACAAACAAGCTACTTCCTTTGCTTTTTTTTTTTAAAAATAATTTCCAAGTGTGAGAATAATGCAGTTGAAATATTCAATTATTTTGTGTTTTTCACTTTAATGAAGATATCTTGTTTATATCTTGCAGGTGCACGTGCACCTCAAGCGACGTTTGATGAAGGAATTGCCTGAAACTGATGATGCTGTTGCACAGTGGTGTAGAGATATGTTTGTGGCCAAGGTGAGTACTATATTCAACTAGTTGTGCTCCGATCTGTGTTTGTGTGGCAATGCAAGGTATACATGTTTGAAGATGAAAAAGAAAAACTGATGCATGCTTAACAAAGCTGTAGAACTGACTAATCTTGGTTGTTCTTGTAATTCACGTTTCAGTCTCAGTTTCCTTCTGATTGTCTTGTCATTTGATTATTGTATAATAGGATGAACTTTTGGACAAACATAACGCAGAAGACACCTTCAGTGATCGAGAGCTGCAGGATACTGGTCGGCCAGTAAAGTCTCTTTTGGTGAGTTACTAGTCTCAGAAAACAGCCAATTTCTGATACGATTTTGTTAATAATCAGGGTTGTGTGTGATGCCTATTGAACTAATTGTCGTCTGCAATTGGGAATAGGTTGTTACCTCTTGGGCGTGTCTGGTTGTTTTGGGGGCCCTGAAGTTTCTACAATGGTCTTCACTTTTATCCTCATGGAAGGGTATTGCATTCTCAGCATTCGGTTTGGGCATTGTTACAGTTCTTATGCACATCTTGATACTCTTCTCTCAGTCGGAGCGTTCTACCCCTGCCAAGGTTGCCCCAGCAAAGCCCAAGAACAATGGAGAAGCTTCGGAGAGAAGTGAAGACAAACAAAAGTAAATCAGAGTTTATTCCTAAAATTCATGAAAAACTGCTAGCTTCATCTACAAGCATATTTTTGTCAAATATGTAGGTTGTCTACCGTCCTTGAGTACCTCAGCGTGTTTCGATTTGGAGCTCGCTTTCTAGCCATGGCTTTGATTTGTGTATGACAAGAGTCTGTATGCATATCAATTCATTATTTACCGGTTGATCATGGTAGTTTTGTATAGACAGTAACTGAACTGGCTGTTGTAGCAATGCTCAGACTAGCTAGTGCTTTCGACTTCGTAATTTTTATTTGAAATCGTTTTTAATCATGTGTACTCTTGTGCATTAAAATATCTAAGAGGATTTTTCCTGCTGTGGCCTTGCCCTCCTGTGAAGGACTTGCCATTCCGATAAGCTTTGCATTTGCATTCTATTTAAGTCCACTGTTATCGATTCAATCCTTCTCGAATTGTATAATATGATGGAAATCCTGGAATTATGATCTGGTGTCTAAGGAACAATATAATATATATATATATATATATATTTTTTTTTTTTCAATTTCCTTTCAGAATTGTATTGGTATCTTTAAAACATTTAACAAAGAGATGAAAAAGAGGATAGTCTTTGAGCTAGCTGGAGGTTACTGCAACAAGAGGGGATAGTCTTTGGGGTAATATGCTTAAAAGCAAATATCTCAAAGGAAAATATATTCTGAGCAGCCTGTATGAGAAGGGGTACAGTTCGTGTGTGTGGAAAGGAGTCAAGTTTGGTGCCAAGAACCTTATCGAGGGGCTGATTTGGAGAGTTTGCAATGGTTGTGAGATCAATTTCTGGAGCTATATTTGGGTCCCTAAAGTGGGGATTCTACAGCAATATCATACGTGCAATTTGGATGATAATTCCCTCAAGGTTATAGTTACTGATTTTATTGTTAAAATTGATAGGAATTATGATAAACTTTGTGAAGTTATTCATGTTTTGACTATCCAACATATTTTATGTATCCACATTGATAGCACTGGAGTTGGGAGGGACAATTGTATTTGGGGCCATTCCAAAGATGATGAGTTTTCTATTAAAACTGCCTTTGCAGTGGGTTCAGATTACTTTGGGTTAAGATTGTTTGGCCTGAAATAGTGCCCCCAAAATTGTTGTGCCCTTTATTGTATTACAAGATTGTTGGACCTGAAATGAAGAGTGTTCTATTTTATTGTATTGTAACGTTGTTGGGTCTAGAATGGTGCCCTCAATATTGTTGGGCCCTGAGCAGTCGCCCAGCTTGTCTTGGGCTAGCGTCGGGCCTGGCTGTACTGTCTCTTGCAGAATTTGGGAGAGCTGTTATTTGGGTTCCATAAGGTCTGTGAGCTTCAATGATGACTGAGAGAGGTGGCTAGAAATTAATCTGCATTGTACTAATTGGGTGAAAGGTATTGCTCCAAGTAATGTTTTGTTTTGTGGTATATTTGGAAGTGAGGATGTGGCCTTATTTTTGAAGAGAAGTTTTCTATCCCCTCTGTCACACAAACTGTCATTTTTAACTCTTGTAAAGAATGGGTGCTTGCTGGTAAGGGGTAGAAGACTCATATTGCTAAGAAGTGTAGTTTGATTAAGCGGGCTCCTCCTTTAGAGGGGTAGGTAACAGGGAATGTGAATGGTAACATGCTGCTGGGATCAGGTCTGACTGCTGTTGGAGGGGTGATTAGGAATGATGCTAAGGAGTGGCTGCTGGGTTTTGCTGCCAAGAAAGGTGCTGGATCAGTGATTAAGGATGAACTCTGTGCTATTTATGAGGGGTTACAGACTGCTTGGGATGCTGGATTCAGAAAGGTTCGACTTTAGCTCTGCTGCATGCTAGATTTCTAGGAATATTAGTGCCAACCATCCTTACTTTAGCATTGTTAAGAGTTGTCTCATGCTGATTGATAGGGATTGGAGTTGTGCTATTTCTCTCATCTACAGGGAAGACAATAAAGTGGCAGATGAGCTTGCTTCTCTTGGGCATTCTATGGATTTGGGGACTTTTTTTTTTTGGAACCCCCTCATGTGTTTTTCAGACTTTCATTGATGATTTTAAGGGCTTAACAACCTCTAGGATTGTTTGCTCCAATGTGTAGTTTCTTATTTCTTGAGCTCTTTGTCCTCCTCTTTACCAAAAAAAAAAAACCATTTAAAGGGTTGTTTGTTTTTTTATTTAAAAATTGAATATGTTTGAATTGTTCTAAATACTGAATAGAGATTGAAATCGGAAGGAAATTTATTTTTTACTTTATAATTACTGAATAAAAGTGTTAATTGTTTATTTCTTTAAAATAGAATTATATTAATATAAGAATGATAATTATGGTAGAAAAATTATAATTATGATTCAGTAATTAGGTATTAAATAATAAATCAGAATTTTAAAATTTTTGTTTTAAGCTATTTTTTAGCATTTTTAAGTTATTTGATCATTTAAAAAAATAAATAAAAATAATTTAATATGTCCAATTCAGATCCTTAAAGCAAAGAATCACTCACCAAACAAAACTTGTTTGCTGGCAAGCCTAAGCATGATAAGAAAAAGACAAGCAATAAACTAACCCCAACGCCATTGGCATTGACAATGTCTAACAACTCTTCCGATTCCCCTCCCATGACGGTATTCCAGGACCTGTACCCGACCTTGACGCTTTGCTTAGAGATGAAAAACTTTTCCTTCATTTGTGGTCCCATATCCGGAGACTCACCACTATTGTTAACATTAAGCTTTCCCTTTGTAAATTAATTTAACAAATGCATTCATTTTTTTATTATTATTATAATTTAACAACTCCATTAGGTCCAGTTTAGTATTACTGTATCATAAGAGGGTTGGACCCAAAAAATTATATTTGGAGAAATATAATTTTTAGAGTAAAATATTTTGAGATCAATAAACATCATGTTTGTCTAAATATTCTCTTTCTTTCCTAAAATTCTAAGTTCCTTTTATTTTGTTATGGAATCCTGCTATACTATCTAAGTATGCTCTGTGCTTGCCTCCGGTGGAGGATTCTGCACATCAGAATTGATATACAGTTTGATCCGGTAGTAGCTACAGTCCCTCTCACAGTGTAGTGATCGACCTTGATCTCTGCCGTAAGTCCCGCTTTGAGTTGATATAGGGCAATATGAATGGATCTCTCTGTGAAACTGTGCTCAGGGCTCCCGGCCTCTTTTGAATTTTTTTTTGGGAGAGGGTCGTGGCCCCACCAATTCCGTACATTCTCCTCTGATCATAACTGTAAAGTTAAGCAGGTTGACACAATACAATTTTTTTATTTATATTCAGTAAATCAATGTTTAATCTATATATTTCATTTTCATAATAAAAATAAGATAAAATTGCAAAATAGAATATCCTAACATTTGATCATATTACAATAAAATCGTATTTTTAATTAAACTACAACTAAATACCTTAAATAATTATTAATTTGGTCTCTAATGCATTGAAAATATTATTTTTAACATATTTTTACTTTTTTAACTCATATGGTCTCTACATTTTTCAAAATATATCAATTTAGTCCCTATGACTAAAATTTTGACGGTCAAACCTGACATAAAGTAAACATTGACTATTTTACCCTTTATTAATAAATTAGTAAAATAATTTTACCCTCTGACTTTTTATATTTTAACAATTTTACCTATTTGGATAGTCTAATAAAAAATTGATATGTGTTATAAAAACTTAATTTTTTTTTCAAAATCACTTAAAAAGGATTAAATACGAAACAAATATGATAAATTCATTAAAAAGTAAAAAGAAATTATAAAAATTACACAAAATTTAAAAATAACATCATTTATTAAAAATAAAAATAAAATTCAAGATTAAATACTTATAAAACTCAAAATTGAGTTAAAAAATTTAAATATTATATATAATAATAAAAATACAATATATATATATATACATATTTATTATTATTATATTATAAAAATAAAAATATAATAACAAAACTGCAATATTATATATATATATAAATAAATTTATTAGGGCGAATTGTAATAGAGTACCCTGACGTTTGGCCATATTGCAATAAAATAGTGAGTTTAGCCTTAATTACATATTAGTACCCTCCTTTAGTTGACTTGGTCAAAAACAAAAGTTTGACCAAATTTTTTATCTAAAATGAAAAAATGCCCCTAATTAAAATAAATAATATTAATTATTAAAATTATAAAATTAAAAATTTAAAAAATTTAAATTTTTTAAAATGGATGAATATATTTAAATTATTTTTTTAATTGTTTAATTTTTTTAATTTTAATAATTATTTTTTTAATTTTTTAATCAGGGGTATTTTTATCACTTTAGGTAAAAAATTTAGTCAAACTTTTATTTTTGACCAAGTCAACTAAAGGAGGGTACTAATATGTAATTAAAGCTAAACTCACGATTTCATTGCAATATAACCAAACGTTAGGGTACTCTATTGCAATTCGCCCAATTTATTTTATATATATATATATATATATATATATGTGTGTGTGTGTGTGTGTATTAAATTATAATAATTTTGAGTTTTATAGGTATTCAATCTTAAATTTTATTTTTTTTTAATAAATGATATTACTTTTAAGATTGTTTGTAATTTTTTTTAATTTTTAATGAATTTTATCATATTTATTTTATTATTTAATCCTTTTTAAGTGTTTTCTTTTTAAAAAATAATTTTTGTAATATATATCAATTTGTTATTTGACCACCAAATAGGTAAAATTTTTAAAAGGTTAAAGGGTAAAAGCATCATTCTAATTTAATAATTTAATAAAAGATTGTCAAATAGTCAATTTATACTTTATGTCAGGTTTCACTGTCAAAATTTTGGTCACAAGGACTAAATTGATGTATTTTAAAAAATGAATGAACCATGTGAGTTAAAAAAGTTAAAACAAGTCAAAAAGTGATATTTCAAATATATTAGGAACTAAATTGATAATTATCCGAGGTATTTTGTTGTAGTTTAAATAAAAGTACGATTTCATTACTATATGACAAATGACAGGGTATTTCATGCAATTTATCCTAAAAATAAAGAACAAATTATAGTCCACCTACCCGATGTATCTCTAATTACAAACGAAATTAACTTTTAAGGAAATTGACTGCAGACTCCTATGCCATTAGCGTTGACTGGAAAAAAAAAAACATTTGACTGTTAAAGACATATAAAATTTTAGGACAAATTATAGCCTACCTACCTGAGGTCCTTAATTACAGACATAATAAACTTTTAGAGAAATTGACAACAGATCCCCCTGCCATTAGTGTTGATCGTAAAAAAAAGACAGTTGACCGTTAAAAATATGTAAAAAAAAAATAAAAATTTGCCCCTAGTTAAAAAAATCTAAAATAAAATAAAAATAAATATATTATGAATCTTCATCCATTCATGAAAAAAAAATTATTTTTTTTTTAAAAAAAAATTAAATAAAATTACATGTAAGATATCCACTGTTCATCTGGAGATATATTTTTTAAAAAAATATAAAATAATTAATGATCTGGTGATCATGGGAGGGAGAAGGAGGCTTCAGCCTCAACCTTTGTACGAACCAGGGGAGGCAACTCGCCTCCCCTGGTTACGAGCAAACTAGGTGGTCATGGGAGGGAGAGGGACGCTTTAGCCTCCACCTTTGTACGAACCAGGGAAGGCAACTCGCCTCCTCTTGTTACGAGTAGGGGTGGGCATATTAATCAGTCCGAAAATAACCGAAAATAACCGATCTGAATAACCGAAAAAATGAGGTTATTTTCTATTATAGATCGTGACTCGTGAAGGTTTGGTTAGTAATTTGATAACTTAATAAAAATTGGTTATGGTTAGGTTATGGGTAGCATAATCGTTAATAACCGAACTTATATAAATTAATTTTTTTTTTAAAAAAAATAGGGTTCCAAGTGTATCAATGCGTATGTTTCCACTTTCACACTGTTTCTACTTTCACACTTTACATATTTTAATAGCTTTTTGTTGTTACAATGTCCATTTAATATTATTGCATCTTAATTATAGATTTTACAAGTACATCATCAATAAGTGGACCATCAATTGATGTTGATTGAACTAGTATTTTGGTTCAGGTATTCTAAAAGGTAAGAATTTTTAAGTTGGTATTGTTTTCTACAATTAAATTGTTAAAAGTTGTAACACCTCCTGACCCGACCCGGCTGGACCGACCCAGGGAGCGTTACCGGGTTTTCAAATACTTTCTCAATTCACATTTTTTTTCCATTTCAAACCATTGAAAACTCGTATCAATTTATAATTTACAAACATTTCTCTAGTGAGCCCATTAAAAATGCAGTTTTAAAAATTTCGGCAGAGTTCCCTCTGTTTTTCTATTTTTCCAAAACCTGTTTTCAAATAAAATTCAATTCACACAAAATCCACAAACACTTCTAAATATCATTTCATTCAAATGCGCACTCTGCCGTTTAGTGTGACTTTCAAATAGTTTATAAAACAATTTATTAATTACAATTCTTCGAAAAATGCAAAACAGAAAGCATAAATAATTAATTACAGTACATAATTACAAAACATAATTACAAATTCTCTGTATATGCATGCATATTTAACTACATTATACAGGAATGTATATATAACTACCCAAATATGGTGACTCTGAACTCTTCTCTGCAGCTGGTGCCTCTTCAGTCTTTTCCGTCCTCGGTATCTTTATTACCTACGCGTTAGAAACAAAACTAACGCGCTAAGCAATACTGCTTAGTGGGTGTACACTAAAGTAAATGGTAATATAATATAAAACAGTATATCGTAAATTCAGAAATTCAAAATAGAAATAAACAATAAAGTTTATAAACAGGATTTCAGAAATATATAACAAACGTTTTTCAATTGCTAAACTAGGTCAACATACAGTATTTCAAAATTTCTGGAATTCAGTTCAATATCATTCTTTATTTTCTATCACATTTGCTAACTATACATTCTCAATTTGGCCCATGATACACATAACAGGGTGTACAGGACTGGATTACGGGTTTTCAGTCGGGTTTCCCATCTCATTTGAAATGGTATCCCTCTATATAAACAGTCGGTTTCCCATTTCACGAGGAAATGGTATCCGGATATTTTCACAGTCGGTTTCCCATTTCACGAGGAAATGATATCCGTATTAAACAGTCGGTTTCCCATTTCACGAGGAAATGGTATCCGTATAATCCATAATCAGAGACAATCATACATCATGGTGCAGTACTGCCATATATTTACCCAATTGACATGTCAATCTCCTAAATCCATATATCCCTATACATATATCAGGGCCGTTCAAATATCATAACGATTTAATTCTTTGGTTTCAAAAATCAACGAATATCAATTTCAATCAAAATCCATAAAACAATAATTATAAACTAGGTTTTGAAAACACACGTTTATATTTGAATTTCCATAATAGCAGAATATTGTCCAACAATATGCAAAAATACACACGAGTATATAAACGAATTCATACGAATATATATATAAAATCCAATATAAACAAAGCCATACATATATATATATATATATATATATATATATATATATATATATATATATATATAGAATCCATAATAATCAAAACGTTTATAAAAAATAAGTTCAGGAACGTGTGTACACCAACCTGGATACCGTTTTACCGGTTCTCCGCCTTTTTCCTTCTGAATTTTCCTTTTTCTTTTCTTTCCTTTCTTCCTCCTCTTTCCTTTCTTTTCCCCTTTTTCTTTCTTCTCTTTTCTTCTTCTTTCCCTTCTTTCTCTTTTTCTTCTCTTCTTTCTCTCATTTTCTTCTTCTTCTTCTTCTTCTTTTCTTTTTCTTCTTCCTTCGGTCTCTGCCCTCTCTCTTTTCTCTTCTGTTTCGTTGGCTTCTTTGAGAAGCTAACTTTTTTTTTTTTTTTTATATTATTTCGGTCGTCGTGACCGTCGTCGCGACTTGTGGTCGCGCCACCAGGTCGCGTTGCTCACTGGAGCAACTCTACCGCCTTCATCGTGAGCACACCTCGCGGTACTCTGGTCGCGCTGGTGGTCGCCATACTCACTGACCGAATTTCATTTTTTCATCGCGAGCAGTTCATTGCGATCTGTGGTCGCGGTGACTGGTTGCGATGCTCACTGCCAAGAATCACCATTTTTCATCGCGATCTGTGGTCGCGATGACCAGGTCGCGATACTCACTGTCTCAGTTTTTCAATCTTCATGCATCGTTTTCGACCGTTCAATTTGGTCTACCTGGAAACCATAAAAATAAACATACATTTAATTACATTTACACCCCTCAATTCACAAAAATTTTATATTCACATATTCAAAATTATTTATCTGAAATTTGGGATGTTACAAAAGTATAACATTGTTTATATTCTAATGAGTTTAGTATTGTTTTTTGTTTTGAAGAAACCTCAAGACGCGCAATGAAGATGTTTTAACTTTTTTGCACTTTTATATTTGTCTTTTTTTTTTTTTATGTAATTCAGATTGTTTTTATTATGGTACGATTTAATTATGGACTATATCACATGGACTATTTTATGGACGGTTTTGTTATGAACGTTTTTACTAATTATTAAGGTGAACGACTGGACGGTTTAAATTTTTTATAGTTTAAATCTCTGATTGTATGTTTTATTGTAGGTTGTTGACAAGTATAATATATGTGTTATCGAAGTATATTGAAAGATTATTGAAAGAAGATTGTATGTTTTGCAATATAATGAGATAGCAATAGGATTAAAAATATACAAACAATTGGATAAAATATAAAAAAAATTGATTTTTGGCCCAAAAGGCCTAATTAAGTTCATATGAACAATTTAGGCTCAATGAAGCCCAAACCGAAATAACCGAAACTGAATTTAACCTACTTTTTAAGGTTTGGTTATTTTAGGTTATTCATATAAAACCCACTAGGTTTGGTTAGCCAATTAATAACCGAACAAAAATTTGGTTAGGTTAGGTTAGGTTATGGGCATAACCGAATATAACTGAATAGCGCCCATCCCTAGTTACGAGCAAACCAGGTTCGTGTACTTGGTTTGTGAGCTTGAGTTCGCGATCCATGATGGATCTCGCCCATCTCTCTTCTTTTTTTTAAATCTCCACCGTCCATCTCTGAATGGATAGTGGAGATTTTAAGTTTTTATATTTTAAAAATTTTAAAAAATAAATCTAATTTTTTTAAAAAAAAAAATTAA
Source organism: Xanthoceras sorbifolium (assembly GCA_003430845.1). Classification (NCBI taxonomy): domain Eukaryota; kingdom Viridiplantae; phylum Streptophyta; class Magnoliopsida; order Sapindales; family Sapindaceae; genus Xanthoceras; species Xanthoceras sorbifolium. The sequence goes on from CM010611.1 coordinate 14,849,660, forward strand.
TCTCCACCGTCCATCTCATTTGAAATGGATGGTGGAGATCTTAAATTTTTTATTAAAAAAATGTTTTAAAAATAAGACGAAATTACCAAGATACCCTTAATATTATTGACTGTGACTAACATTGACCAATATTGGTAGGGGGTCTGTAATCAATTTCCCTAAAAGTTGATTCCGTCTGTAATTAGGAATACTTTGGGTAAGTAGACTGTAATTATCCTAAATTTTATATGTTTTTAACAGTCAACTGTCTTTTTTAACGGTCAATGCTAACAGTAGGGGGGTTCACAGTCAATTTTTCTAAAAGTTGATTCCGCTTGTAATTAAAGATATCTTAGGTCGGTGGATTGTATTATGGATAACTAGATCGGTTTGGGTTTCCTAACAAGGAGCCTTTCAACCGAGATGACTTGGAAACCAGGTTTAGTAAACAGAGGGGCAATTTTGACAATTCATAAACCAGATGAGCAATTCTAACAATTCAAAAAAAAATTGTCAGAAAAATAAACAAGTACAATCGTGTTATGAAATAAATATATGGACTATGAATGTAGTACTTATATCGACAAAAATAAGTAAATAAAAACCCATCCTTTTAGTATATAGATTATTGTCTCAATGTTTTTTCTTTTTCTAACTCTCTATATCCTAAAAGCTTGTTTAATAATTGAGAATAAAAATGAAAACTTCAATGGAAAGTGAAAATGCTGTAATTTGAAAGTTAGAAGATTTTTATTCTATTGTTTCGTAGGAATGAAAACGAAATTGATTACAAAAATACGACTATGTATGAAACATGTGAAAAATATTATTTTAATACGAAAAATAGTATGTTTTGTTAAATAGTACATATATTTACTGGCTTCATGGTTCTTTGATTAATAAATCTTTGTTTTACTTTTTTCAATATTTAAAGCATAATTTTGGTAACGATTAATTAGGGGAATTTTTAGTAGTATTTTTTTTTTTTTACCAATTTTATAATTACAAAATTAACTATAAAATCACGCATTAAACGCGCAGCTCAAATGTCTACTCTTGTAACTTGAGACATTTACTCCTATAATAAGAAGAAGAAAACTATTTATACGTACTGGTAAATATATACGGTGGGACTTGTACCTCACCATTAAAATAGAAAGGAAGTGCACCAACCACTTGAGGTATGAGTAGATGTATAATATTTAAAGTAGTTAGTTCTTCAAATACTGTAGCACACTAACTATTGTTTTGTATGAGATTTGTAAAAACCTTCTTTGAGGTTTTGACCATTTTCTAAAAGTAGCTCTCCAGTTGCGAATTTAGTAAAAATCCCGTTATTGTAAAAACCTTCCCTATTTTCATTCAGTTGGATTATTCCTGGGGTTGTATAATTTGTATATTATTTCGAGTGATGCAAGACTCCGCTAGGCATGGGGTATTTGATGGTTGAGTCCAATTATTTTTAGTTAAGCTAATGGATATCCCAATATGACTTGGAAAATGTAAATTTTTGGATTTCTAAGTTATATGGTATATCTGCCTATTTTTCCCAATAATTTTTATTCATTAACTTTGTATCCTTACAATCAAGTGGCTCTTTTTTATACTAGTTTCTGATGATTATAGCGGTAGATTTGTTGAAAAGCATGCACTATAGAAATGGAAAGATAAATACCCAACAGCTGGCAAACTAAACTACACATTCTTATTGTGTATCTGCAATTTGGTGTATTTTCTTTGTGCAGGGATGATGCCAAGCGTCTAGCTAATAAGTTGAAGAAAATCACGGTAGCAGATATATAGTAGAGAGTATGGAAGTTTCTGTTCACCATGGCCAGACATGTAGTATTTATAAGCTTAAGACGAAGCTTTACAAACCGAAACACTATCCAAAATACACTGATATCTCTGTGGAGGATTGGGAGGAAACTTTGGAGGTTGCGTTTGTCAGGGAGTTGGAGGATGCCATACAAAATCATCTATTGTTGCTCTCCAAAATTAGCGGCATAAAAAATTTCGTGTCTGGTTCGGTATCAAAAGGTTCAAATGAGACTGATGACGAGACTTCTGCCAGTGGATCACAACATAAGGGACGAAATGATGATGATGCTCAAGATCTTGGTTTGGATGTGCAAAAACAAAAACAGCAAGCTACAGATGAGAAGGACTATGAGGACGATTCTGAAGAGGAACTGAATGAAGGGGCTTCATTAGCTGGATACGGAAGTGAAATTGATCAGGCTGAGAATGAGACTGAAATTGATCAGAATGAAAATGGGATTGAAAAAAAAGTCAAGTGATTTATTATGGGAAAGATCCCAAAGAAAGAGTAAAGATTGAGCCTGAAGAAAAATAAAAAGTTCAGGCACTGTTGATCGAGTCTTCATGTGTTGCTGCTGAAGTGGTCCACAATTCCTAAAGACGAGGTCCAAGTAACCCACGAAATCTGCAACTGTTGGCAACCGTTGGCAACCGTCGATGACCAAGTTTTGGCTGAGAGTTTGATGGGAACCTCGGCCAAACTTACTATAAATACAAGCTTTGGTCTCCAAACTTATCACTCAATATATTCAGAATACATCATCTATTATTTCGAGTGAACAGAGTTCTGGAAGAACCAAAACCAGAGGAAAAAGAAAAAGATATTGCATTTGTTTCATCAATGGCAGGAGGTTAGTGTTTACTATGTATTTAGGATCGGATGTAGTTTCATTTGGTATCAGAACTCAGTTAAATTCTTGCTTGGTGTGTTATGCCTATTATGATTTTTGCATATGTTATTTATGAATATTTATAGTAATATATGCAATATTAGGATGAATTAAATTTTATAAATTTATTAATTATGCAATATTATGCATAAAATTAGAGAAATAATTATGTATAATAATAACATGATAGTTTAAGTTATATATATATATATATATAAATATATATTATTCTCATATTAAGTTATTCTTTTATGCTTGAATTATAGTTTTGCATAATATTAAGTTTAATTATATAATTATTAAGTTATATTATGAGAATAATTAAGTATATAAAGTTAACATAATATACAATAAATTATGATTAAACTATACAATATAGAAATGTTCTCATAAAATTTAAAAATTTTAAGCATAAAAGAAAATAATGTATAAGTGATCCATATAATTTTAGTTAATTATAGGTTAGCTACAACATCTTTAATTAAATAAAATTATATATTACGATTAATTAGGATCACATAAAGAAAAATTAGACATTAATTATAATTAATTATTCTTAATATAATAAATTTTATCCCACATGAATTTTTGTTATATTTAGAAAATTAATTAGGATAAAGTATCAAGTTATTCGTAACTTACCCACAAGAATTATGAATTAAGTAACTTGATAGTTTTATCATTAAGTTTCTTCAAAATAGAAAATATTAAATTATAATCATAATGTACCCTTAAGAATTATAAATTAAGTAAATAATTTAATTAATTCTATTATAATTAATAATGAATCTTATTGAACTAAACATTTAGCCCACAGACAATTTTTATGTTATTAGATTCATTTTTAAACATGATTTACATTGGTAAAACATGAATTTTATTTAGTTTCAATATTTAACATAAGTATATAAACTTTAATTTATGCAGCGTCACAACCTACAAATTTTTCTGATATCCGATGTAATATTCTCGAATTAAAGGGTGATAACTATAAAGTATGGAAATAGAGAATTCTCCTTCACATAGGGTGGATGGATATTGACTATGCTATTAGAAAAGATGAACCACATGCAATCACGGATACTAGCTCTGTAGCAGACATCGCGCTTTATGAAAAATGGGAGCGATCTAATCGCCTCAGCGTGATGTTCATTAAGACCAAAATCTCTGATAGTATTCGCGGTGCTGTGGATCAGCATGACAATGTCCGAGACTTGCTCAAAGGCATTGACGAGCAATTTGTCACTTCAGAAAAAGCATTAGCAAGCATTCCAATTATGAAGTTATCATCCCTAAGATTCACTAGTGTCAAAGGTGTGCGCGAGCACATCATGCAAATGAGGGATATTGTAGCTTAATTAAAGAAACTCGAGGTTGATATGTTTGAATCATTCCTTGTGCACTATATCTTGAACACACTTTCACAACAGTACGGGCCATTCAAAATATCGTACAACACACATAAAGATAAATGGTTAATCAATGAATTAATGACCATGTGTGTTCAAGAAGAAGAGAGGTTTCTGATGGAGAAAGGTGATAGTGCAATGCTAGCTATGCAAGGAAAGGCAAGACTCAAGCCAATCAGAAAGGGAAAGGTAAAATACCTCCCAAAACTGATATTAAGAAGGAATTCAAGTGTTTCTTTTATAAAAAGAAGGGACACATGAAGAAGGACTGCGCCAAATTTAAGAAATGGCTTAAGGACAAAGGTAATCAAATCTCGTTTGTTTGTTATGAATATAATATGGTTAATATAAATATTAACACATGGTGGATTGATTCTGGATCAACAATCTACATTTCGAATTCCTTGCAAGGTTTGCAAAACCTAAGGAAGCGAGTGGGAAGTGAGCAAAACATCTTATCCGGTAACAAGATGGGCTCACATGTGGAGGCTATAAGGACATGATATTTAACTTTGAGCGGTGACTTTGTTTTAGAATTGGAAAAAACCTTTTATGTTCCAAGTTTTTCAAGAAAATTAATTTCAGTTTCAAGACTTGTACTTTTTGGATATTCCTTTAATTTTTCAAAAACATCTTTCAGTTTATTTTATAAATCTGATTGTGTTGGGAATGATACTTTATCTGATGGTCTTTACTGTATTAATTTACAAAAAAATACCACTTATAATTCAATGAAAGTTCAAACTGGCACTAAAAGATGTATTATTGATGAGGATTCCTCTACATTATGGCACCGGAGATTAGGTCATATATCCATAGAAAGAATTAAAAGATTAGTAAATGATGGAGTGCTTAGTACTCTGAATTTTACTAATTTTGAGACTTGTGTGGACTGCCTAAAGGGAAAGCAGACCAACAAGTCAAAGAAATATGCTACTAAGAGTTCTGACATAGTAGAGATCATACATACTGATATATGTTGTCCAAACATGGACTCACATTGCAACATCCCTAATTTCAAATAAATATGAAAAGTATGGTTGAATTAATTTTGAGTATGTAGATATAATATTTAGGATTTGAAGGGTTAAAAATGTAATTAATTGTATGTATATTTTTAAGGTTTCCAAGTGGACCAGGTGAAGTGGTTCAGAAAGAATGCATGAAAGAAAAGGAAAATGTTGGCAGTGAGTACCGTGACCAGGGATCGCGATGAGCAGCTCGCGGTGAAAATGGTGATTTTAGGCAGTGAGCACCGCAACTAGTCACCGCGACCAGGGATCAAGATGAGCAGCTCGCGGTGAAAATGTTGATTTTGGGCAGTGAGCAACGCAACCAACATCACGACTAGACACCGCGATGGTTGATCGCGATAAAAGCGGTGAAATCACTCCAGTGAGCAACGCGACCAGGTGGCGCGACCACAGGTCGCGAGGAGCGGTCGCGATGACCGAAGTTTTATAAAAAAAAAAATAAGAGGCGGTGAGAAGCTTCACGAAGAAGCAAAGCAGAAAAAGGAGAAAGAGAGAGAGAGACCGAGAGAAAAAAAAAAGAAAGAAAGAAAAAGAAAAAGAAGAAGAGAAGAAGAAGAAGAAGAAGAAGAGAAGAAGAAGGAGAGAAGAAGAAGAAGAAGAAGAGAAAAAGAAGGAGAGAAGAGGAAGAAGAAGAAAGGAAGAAACAAGGAGAAAGAAAAAGAAAAGAGGAGGGAGGAAGAAAGAAAGAGAAAAAGGGAAAAGAGAAGGAAAAAGGGAAAATCCAAAAGAGAAAAATCGTAAAAGGGTATCCAGGTTGGTGTACACGTATTTCTGAAAACTTTATGAATTTTGTTATATTATTTGATTTGAATTTCTATATTTTGATTAAATGATTTGAAATGAATTGAAAAACTTGTATTTGATTTTGAAAATTATTATGGATTTGTGATATAGTATGTTTTCGATTATGTTTAATATGTATTTGTTTTGTGAATATAATTGTTGTTGAATTGATGGATGTTAATTGAAATGAAAAATTTAATATATGGTATTTTGAAAAGGCCCTAGGATACTTGGATATATACACGGATATAGGAGGTTGGTATACCAGCTGGGTTATTTCAGCAGTACTGCACCGTTATTACTAGTGACTGTTGTAGTGGGGTAATTCCGGACGTCACACCGATACCAGTGATTGTTGTAGCGGGACAACCCCGGACAATCACACCGATACTAGTGACTGTTGTTGCGGGGCAACCCCGGACGTCACACCGATATTACAGAGACTAGACCCATATTCCAGTCCTGAAATTATGTTGAGTATACCAAAGAACTAGGATTGAGAATGAATTGAATAAAATGATTATAAAAGAATTGAGAACTTGATTTTGTATGAATTATTAATTTAATTTAGTTGTTTTTATTAAATTGATTTCATATGATTTATTTTAGTGATTGAGTTGAATAATGACATGTTTTTATACGATAGTATTGTGATATTTTTATTATGAAATTTATTTTATAATTTTGATAAATGGGTTTAGTGTACACCCACTAAGCGATATGCTTAGCACGTTGATTTTATCACGCGTAGGTAACAAGGATACAGAGGGAGAAAAAAGACTGAAGAGGTGATAGCTGCAGACTGAGGATCAGAGTCACCAAACTTTGGGTAGTTATATATCTTTGTATATTATATTCAGCTACGCATGCATATACAGAAATTTGTAAAAGTGTGATATACTGGTTTTGTAAATAATTATTTTATGGTTTATATTTTCTTAAAAGTTTGTAAGTATTGATTACATGTGTTTTATTTGAAAATGTTTAGAAAGTCACACTATACGGCAGAGTGCGCACATGTTTGAAAGTTTGATTTTGAAGTGTTGAAATTATATTGTTTGAATTTTTTTGTGGAAAATAGGAATTTTTGGAAAATCAGCAAAATAGACGAAACTCTGGTAAAATTTTTCAAAACAGTTTTTGAATAGGCTCACTAGAAAGAATTTTAAATTATAATTTATTTAATTTTCAATGGTCTTTCAATTATACAGTGAGTCAAGTCAAGTTTTGAAACAAGTAACGCTCCCTGGGTTGATCCAGTCGGGTCAGGTCAGAGGGTGTTACACACATGGTTAGAAATATTTCATCTCTTTTATCGATGATTACTCACGATATATGTATCTCTACTTGCTTTATAACAAGAACGAAGCATTAGATGCCTTTAAAATTTTTAAGGCTGAAGTAGAGAAATAACGCGGGAAGTAAATTAAGATCGTGAGATCAGATAGATGTGAAGAGTATTATGGTAGATACACCGAGAGTGGACAAGCATCTGGGCCATTTGCGAGGTTTCTTCAAGAGCATGGGATTGTTGTCCAATACACCATGCCTGGTTCACCGGACCAAAATGATGTAGCAGAAAGAAGAAATCGAACATTATTGGATATGGTGCGGAGTATGCTTAGCAGCTCCAATTTTCCTAAATCTTTGTGGGCTGAAGAACTTAAGACGACAGTGTATATATTAAACTGGGTTTCAACCAAGGCTGTTTTTAAAACTCCATTTGAATTATGGAAAGGTTGGAAATCGAGTTTGCAACACATGCGCGTTTAGGGATGCCCGTTTAAAGTGAGAATTTATAATCCACAAGAGAAGAAACTGGAATCAAGGACCATTAGTGGGTATTTCATTGGATATGCTGAAAGGTCTAAATGTTACAGATTTTATTGTCCATCTCACATCACTAGGATTATGGAATCAAGTCTTGAAGATGAATTGATTAGTAGGAGCGATCAAATCAGGTACATAGTTTTTGAAATTGATCATTCAGTATCTCAACCTTCCACTTCAGCTGATAGATTGGTTATTGTTCACAGCGCCCTTCAAGTACAAATTAGTGTTGAACAACCAATCATTGAAGTTCCACAAGCTATTGACAACATTCCAGTAGATCAGGTTGTTCAAGAGTTTCCTGAGACTTCTGAACAACAAGTTGAACTACATACTTCCCAAGAAAATGTTGGTACGACATTAAGAAGATCTACTAGAGCTAAGAGGTCAGCAATTCCTGGTGATTATGTTGTGTATCTGCAAGAATCTGACTACAACATTGGAGCCGAGAATGATCCCGAGTCTTTTTCACAGGCCATGAGTTGTAAAGAATCAGAATTATGGTACAATGGTATGATTGATGAGATGAGTTTCATGAAGAACAATAGAGTTTGGGACCTTGTTGAGTTGCCTAATGGTGCAAAAGCCAGAAAGACTTATTGGGCAACATTGAGAGATACAAGGCAAGACTCGTTACTAAGGGATTCACTCAGAAAGAAGGAATCGATTACACAGAGACATTATCTCCTGTATCTAAAAAAGATTCATTGAGAGTTATTTTGGCATTAGTAGCCCTTTTTGACTTTGAATTGTGTGAAAACAACGTTTCTTAATGGAGATCTAGAGGAGGAGGTTTACATGAAACAACCTAAAGGATTCCCCTCTAGTGATGGTGAGCAATTGGTTTGCACGCTTAAGAAATCCATATATGGTTTAAAACAAGCATCCCACCAATGGTATTTGAAATCCCATAATGTAATTTCTTCATTCGGTTTTATAGAAAACGTTATGGATCAATGTATATACCAGAAGGTTTGTGGGAGTAAAATATGTTTTCTTGTTTTATATATGGATGATATTTTGCTAGCAACCAATGATAAGGGTTTGTTGCATGATGTGAAACAATTTCTCTCTAAAAACTTTGATATGAAGGATATGGGTGAGGCATCTTATGTCATTGACATTAAGATTTATAAAGATAGATTTCGAAGTATCTTGGGTCTATCTCAAGAAACCTGTATCAATAAGGTTTTAGAGAGATTTCAGATGAAAGATTGTTCACCAAGTATTGCTCCCATTGTGAAGGGTGATAGGTACAATTTGAACCAATGCCCAAAGAACGATCTTGAGAGGGAACAAATGAAAAACTTTTCATATGCTCATGCTGTCGGAAGCCTAATATATGCTCAAGTCTGCACAAGACCTAACATTGCATTTGTTGTGGGAATGTTGGGACAATATCAGAGTGATCCAGGTTTGGACTACTGGAGAGCTGTAAAGAAAGTTATGAGGTACCTTCAAGGAACCAAAGACTACATACTTATATATTGATGGACGGATAATCTGGGAGTAATTGACTACTAGGATTCTGACTATGCTGGCTGTGTTGATTCACTCAAATCAACGTTAGGTTACATTTTTATGATAGCCGGTGGAGCTGCATCATGGAGGAGTGCCAAGTAGACCTTGACTGCCAATTCCACTATGGAAGCTGAGTTCGTTTCCTGTTTTGAGGCTACTTCGCATGGTGTATGGCTTAAGAGTTTCATATCTTGGCTTTGAATTATGGACTCTATCTTTAGGCCATTGAGAATGTATTGCGATAACTCAGTTGCTGTTTTTATGGCTAAGAATAACAAAAGTGGAAGTTGAAGTAAACACATCGACATTAAATATTTAGCTATAAGGGAACGTGTTAAAGAAAAGAAAGTGGTCATTAAACATGTAAGTACTGAGTTGATGATCGCTGATCTTTTGACTAAGAGCATGCTACCGTTGAAATTCAAGAATCATGTAATTAATATAGGACTTGGTTGCGTTATGTAGTTTTTATTGTGTTAACAATGTTATTTAATAAAAGTCTTAATAATTGTGATGTTTTTTTTCATATTTATGTGCACCTTAATTTAATTTTAAGAAATTCATTAGTATTGGACCAAAATAAACATAGGGTTTATTCATTAAGAAATTACTGCCACATAAAGTATAATATTTAAGAAATGAATACATAGTAATACATGGAAGGTAATACTCGTTATTTAGAGGACTTACCGCCTTGATTATTGTATTTATTACTTAATATAGATTATCGATGGGTGTATTATAGTACATTAAGTTAGAAGTGTGAACCAAGTGGGAGAATGTTGAACAAGTCTTTATGTGCTGCTGCTGAAGTGGTCCACAATTCCTAAAGACGGAGTCCAAGTAACCTTCGAAATCTGCAACTGTTGGCAACCGTCGGCAACCGTCGATGACCAAGTCTTGGTTGAGAGTTTGATGGGAACCTCGGCCAAACTTGCTATAAATACAAGCTTTGGTCCCCAAACTCCTTACTCAATATATTCAGAATATACCATCTATTATTTCGAGTGAATAGAGTTCTGGAAGAACCAAAACCAGAGGAAAAATAAAGATATTGCATTTGTTTCATCAATGGCAGGAGATTAGTGTTTACTGCGTATTTATATTATCGATCCTTATTCATATCTTATTCCGCATATCAGGATCAGATAGTTTCAGGCACTGCATACAGTAGGAGTGGATTTTAAGGCATTTTGGCAATTGCAAGATTTTCTTGATGTCAGATATATATATATATATATATACACACACACACACACCCCAACAGCATCATATGGAGTGGAAGCAGCTAGAGAAACCATCATCAGGGAGATAAGCCACGTCTTCAAGTCTTACGGAATATCAGTCAATATCTGGCACCTAACTCTGATTGCCGACTTCATGACTCGTTCGGGTGGCTATCGTCCGATGAGCCGACTTGGAGGCATAGCAGAATCAATATCACCTTTCAGTGAAATGACTTTTGAGACAGCATCCAAGTTCATTGATGAAGCAGCATATTATGGTGAGGTGGACAAGTTAGAAACTCCATCTGCCAGGATCTGTCTTGGGTTGCCAGTGAAGATGGGCACTGGATCTTTCGAGTTGATGCAAAACGTGGAAGTTTAATCTACCCTGAAATTTTTGTAAGATGAGTTTATTTATATTGTAAAAATTTTTTGGCCTCTGTAAAAGTTTATTAATTTATATATGTAAGATTTCCAAAAAATTTTTTATAGTATTGAGAAAGAGGTTAACTGAAGACTGATTTTGCTTTTAGGCCTATAGTATCAAATTAGTAACCATTGATTCAGTTGTAATTAGAAATTCTGACATTTGTATTGGTGATGCGTGAACAAGATATTTTAGTTATTAAAATGCTTGTGAGGTTTCAAATAACCCATGGAAATGAATGCCAAAAATGTTCCATATCAATCTTGTAATTCTCAAATTAAGTCAACAAGCAAGATCATATCTAAAGAGGATATCAGTATATGATGTATCCAATTTGCATCCATTTTGAGTTTGGATATGGAGCTGATGAGGAAAATAAAGATATTTAACTTCTGCTTGCAACATAAAGATATTTTATGAACCCAGTGCTAAGAAAATCAATAATCAACAGATAAAGAATGGAAAGAAAAATCTATGCAAGTTGTTCTGCAGGTGTCTCCGGTTACATCTATAATCACAAATGACATGTACATTGGAACAACTGAAGATAAAAGCGCAATTTCTTAAAGCAGGAACCAAGGCAACCCTATAAGCAGCGCCAGTCCTTAAATATAACTTATAGAGCCGATGGGTGCAAACATTATCGGCCACAGGTTCACAAGCAAACCAACTCGTTATTCTTGGTTCAACATGCCGAGGGTTCAGCTCCATCATGGAGTGCGCAACAAGTGGTTGCCTTGTGGTGTCCTTGATACACCTTGATGTCTTCACCAGTTTGCATGGACCAGAGTCTTGCAGTTGTATCAGAAGAGGCTGCATAAATTAAGAAGACAACAATTTAATCAAAATGATCCAAACGTTGGCTCAAAACTGCAACCTTGAACTTAAAATTTAGCATACATCATGCAGGCCAAACATGAGTGATATGATCATATTATTTATTCTGTAACAAAACATGTTATGGAAATGGAAGAAAGGAGTGATCATTAAAGTCTATAAATCCAATTTAATTTTTTTTCTTTGTTTATTCTTTCACTTCAGTTTTACAAAGTAGAACCATATGACTTCATGGTGTAACTTCATCGTGATTAGAACCAAAGATCATGTGGGATAACAGAGCAAGCGGTTTGAGCTGGACTAGGTGCCAATCCAACTGCAAGTTGCTTTAAAAGGATGAGTAAGTAGTAAAAGATTCTTAATTATATTTTAACAGCCAAAGTACCTGTTATGAGATAGGCACCGTCTACTGAAAAGACACAGTCCCATACCCACCGTTGATGTCCTGCATAAAACATGCAAAAGACACAGTTTCAATATGGGCATTACAGTTACAGAATTGAGTAAGCCCTAAAAAGCCAGTGAGTTGATTAATACCTATCAAGGTTTTCTCTAATGTAAAACCATCAACGTTCCATATCTTGACAGTGTGGTCAGAAGATGCAGTGGCCAAATATCTACAAGACAAAACAAACTCCAATGTCATTAACATCTAGTCACAGCATGATTTCTCCATAGGACCAGAAGGTAAACACCAAATAAAATTAACCAATTAACACATTAAAGAAGAAATAGAACCTGTGGGGTTCACAAAACTCTGGAGAAAGGAGACATTTTAGGATGTATCCATTATGTGCTTGTAGCTTATGAAGTGGTTCAAAGTTGGTCATAGTCTGCCAGATAAAATGATATTCTGCAATGTGAGGAGTCAAATCTATACTAGAATAGCATTAAACAGTTGAATGAAATTAGTACCTGGGTCCCTCGCATCAAGCGCCAAACATAACATGTTCCATGATTATTAGCAGCAACGACTAGGCTTCCGTCCCACATAACTGTTAGAGACCTTACAGCGGTATCCACTTCTGGCACCTAGGTTCACAGTGTAATTTACATAGAGGAAGAACATATTCCAAATTCCAATTACAAGAAACCTAAGCTTACTAGTAACCATTTCCAGGCATTTTCTTGATAAAAGGTTGAGGCAAGGTGTTTTCTATATCTCTTTGGATTTGTGCAACCAGTCTCTCCTGGATGGAATGAAAACTATTCCACCACATCAAGATATATAACATCAGTAACAAGTGTAGAAGCATCAGGCATGCTTCCTCGAGTTTCACAACGATAGGTGAAAATTCAAACGTCTATTTCTTTACTTTGTCTTGATGCAACATATTAAAATCCTTAATCCACATGGTTCTATAGCTAATCCACACAAAGAAAGTCGCACTCTGCTTTTTGTATCAATTATTCATTCTGAAGCCCCTCTACAACTTATTAAAAAGAATAAAAATAAAATAAAAGTAAAATGAAAAACTGGAAGTAAGACTTTCAAGCAAATAAAGTTCCATTAGTAAAATACTCCTAATCTCAATAAATTTTACCCAGAGAAGATGCTAGTTATTGATATGATACCCTGGTTGGGACTCTGATCCTAAAACTAAAATGAGATGTAATGAAAATAGAAGAGAGCAATGAATACCAATTCACAACTGCATGAATTTGCTGTCAAATCCCACACACGAATATTTCCATTTTGGTCCCCAGATATCAACTCGGTCTGCAAAACCACAGAAATGATATTATGACAAGATAGTATACTAACAACTAAAAACCATGAAATGTGCACAAAATGTGACTTTTTAAGAAACATAACAATAAATTGAACAAAAGAAAATGAAAATTTTAAAATTTTTTTTTATTCAAATGAAAAAAGTAGACGAAATATGCATCCCTATGAACCTAGTTTTCCAAGATAACAGAAGCAAATTGCTTCAATATCAAGAACATCCTAGTCAAGTTATCTACGGCTAACAAACTCCAATTCTTGATCGGGCAACACCAACTGAATTTGCTTTTATTGCATATTATGACAGAAAAAAAGCTAACCTCACAAATATTTGGTCCATATAGTTTCATATCGATTACATATACGTTCTCAAGATTGTTATTATTATTTTTTCTTTTTGACAAGAACTCAAGACCGTTATTAGAATTCAATATTTTCAATGTCATAACCATTAAAAGCATGAAAAAAAAATGCATGTGAAATATTACAAGGAAAAAAAATCCAAATTGCAAATTAAAAATCCTAAACCAAATTTAATTTTCAGCAAATATAATCTATCAGGAAAAAAAAATGTAAACTGAAAAGAGCAAATCTGCTTTCTACTTGCTACAAGAATCGACATTTCTGTGAACATAAATATTTTCCAACAACTACTGGGAACTCAATGGCACATTGAGTGAAAGATAAGCGGGAATGCAAAATAATATAAATACTATACCTGATTTGGGTGCAACACAACAGTGTTAACAGCAGCACGACTTTCATATTCCATTTGACAGACTGGAGCTCTGCATTCAAATTAATAAAAGAAAAAGTCTAAATGATTTCCAAAATATGGGAACAAAATTCCAAATTAAACAATTAACAACAGACCTCACATCTAATTTCAGATAGGGTTTACAATTTTACCTTAAATCCCAAATCTTTACTGTACCATCCTCAGAACCTGAATACATCCAATTTCCGTCACACTGAAACCCAACTGCCATAACATTATTAGTATGCTGATCGTAGCTCATCACCTGTCAAAAAGAAAAAACCAAAAAACTCATCAGCCAATGAACGAAAGGCAACTAGCATTTAAAATGTCAAAATGAAAATAAAAGCAAAAGCTTGGGTAAGAGATGCACAGGTTGCGGACTGTTTGAGTTAACATCAAACAGTCGAATGTGTGGATTGCCCGCTGCAGCCAAGTAGTGCTTATTTGGAGTTATCTCCAGCCGATTAACTTGCTGTATACAAAATATTTCACAAAACAAAAATTCTACTTTAACCCACCAAAAAAAAAAACAAAAAAAAAAAACCTTGCATAAGCTGCAAAATTTGAAGTATCTCCACGGAAAGGACGGACATAATACACAACTATCTAATAATTCATCCATATGCATTAGATCAATCATTTAGTGACATAAATCAAATGGACATGCATATATCTAGTAGAACAAATTCAGATTGGCAGTTTTCTGTTTCGTTATTAAGTTCGGATCAGTTACAGCATAATCAATAATTCTAAACAAATCAAAATAATGAAATTCATACTAAAACGAGGATCAACGATTTCAAGGACAAACCGAATCCGGGTATTGAATAGTACGGTAGCAGCGACCACTTTTCGCCTCCCAAAACCTAATAGTGTGGTCATAACTAGCCGTTGCAAGGATCACCGATGGTTGTGTCATCTTAATCTCCTCCAGTCCCATTCAAGATCATTAACAACTTAAAAGTCAACCAAATGTTGATTCAATCTTTTAATAAATAAAAAAACCCACAAGACAAAATCAACTTACCAAATGCTGGTGATTAATACATGGAGATAAAAGATGTAACTTTTCACATTAAGGTGAAGTCTACTTCTTAATCATGCTTCAAATGGGAAAAGGAAAAGGAAAAAAAAATCCCGAAAATGAAGTAAATAAGAGCTAATCGCATAAAATTATGTGGAACTAAGAGATCAGTGGAATTTAGGGTTTTGTGGAGGGCTTTTGGGAGTTACAGATAGGACTAGCGAGGAAGATGGCATTATTAGTATTACTGATTTTGTGTGAGACAGATACAATGGTTCAAGGACTGTTTGGTCTTCAACTGTAACACTGTAGTGCACGGTGCACCCATTGAAGAAGCCCAACTCGGCCCACTAATATTTCATAAAATAAATGGGCAAACTGAACTAACACAACCCGACTTTTCGCTATAATATTCTTCTTTCGGCCTTAATTACATAGACATCCATATGCTATTAGTTGACTACCAAATGTTGGCGGAAAAACTTATTTTAAGTCATCTCCAATCATACTCTAATTATTCAATTTGAAGATCAAAACCTCTCCAATTACACTCTAAATTGTTGTTTTCAAAAAATATCAAATGAAGATTAGCAAATGGATCTTCCAATTTGGAGATCCACTATTCCAATCTCCATTACTTTTTCAACATTATATATTCTACTATTACCCTTCCATCAATTCTTTAAACAAATTTTATTCCTCCCATATTCTTTTTAAATTTTTAACTAAACTCAATTAATTTATTATAACTTTTTATTTATAAATGTAATTAGAATAAAAATTATATCATTAGAAATATCTTATTAAAATTTTTCAAGTGAGTATAATATTGACTATATTTTAATTATTTTTAAAATTTTCATTTATCACGTCTATTTATTAATCAATAACATAATAATTATTTTATTTAAAATTAAATTATTTGAAAGCTTCAATAAATATATATAATTATCATTTAATATAATAATTAACTGGAAATAATTTAGTAAAATAAAAACAATTACATTAATATCTACAAATAAAAATATTAGAACTAAAATAATCACAAAATAAGTACATGAAAATTAAATTAAAACCAATTATTAAAATTAGGTAGATGAAAGATTTAATTATTAAAAAATTAAAATTAAAATTGTTACATGTAAAATAGTTAGGTATAAATATATTATGAGAGTAAATTATTAAGAAAGTTAGAAAAAATATAATTTATAAAGTAAAAAAATAATAATATTTTATTATTTGGAGATTGTAAAATAGAGTATGGTTGGAGTTGTGAATTTATGGAGATGGAATATTCTTGAAATATTCTATTTTGGATCTCTATTTTGATGAAAAAAATAGAGTACGATTGGAGATGGCCTAATACATAAAATATTAAAATAATCTCAAAATTTTTCTATTATTATATATGACCCTGTAATTAAGTTAACAGTCAGAATATAGCGGTTTCTATCCAGTGTTACTGGGTAAAACTTGCGATCATGTGATGCGACCTTGTGTTGGCATGTTTGTCCAGCGAGTTTTCTTTGGGAACAACTCGTGACCTGGACTCGCGACCCTTGGCCAGCAATCCTTGGTTGCATCTTTGACTTTGGGTCTCATGCGACCCAAATTCGTGAGCCTATGCCAACGGTTTGCGATAGTGGTTTTGATTGACAGATGTCATTAAATGAGCTCCCTATAAATACTCATCTTATCTCATTTTCTAAAAGCGACTTCCATCCTTTGTAATCAAGAGAGAAAAATCATAAAAGAAAAGGAGGTAAGTCAAATCCAACCCTAAAGAGTAATTCATTGAGATTCCTGTTTGTCGTCTTTCGAAATCGACTCTCCGTGCTCACTAGCTTCCTTCACAGTAAGATGTGCTTCTTTTTTCTCACTAGCTCTTCACTTTAGCTTCTCTTAAAAACCTAGAAATCCTAGATTTATTGGTGGGCTGTCATATCCTAGTTGTTGTAGGATCTGATTATGGGTTGTGGAGATTTAGGTCACTATTCTAATCTATTCTTGTTTGACCTAACTTTGAGTATTGCCTTAACTAGATTATTTGTGTTGAGATTATTGCATCTAGTTCTTCATAAAGTGTTTGGTTGTACACTTTATTTATATGTTCATGATTATGCTTTGAACACTTACACCATCTTCCGTGAAGTTAAAGTATTGCTATTCTAAGATGTCAAAGTGAATAAGCAAGTTGAAGTCAGGGATCATTACTAAAAGGCCTGCAGGGTAGACTTGATAGGGTACAGCTCAACACGGTGGAAAACTAGCCTGAGATACCAAGAGTGGTGTGCTTAGTAAGCCGATTTTGAGATACCAAGAGCAGTATAATATGTGTACCAACTTAAGGTAGTCAAGAGTGATATGCTGAAAACCAACTCGAGAGAGTCAAGAGTGGTAGTTTTGTAAATAGCATGAGAATTTAAAATTCTTTTCAACTAGTGGATCTTGTAACTGGAGTGGCCAAAAGAGTTTGATCCCTTGGGTTTTACCTCGTGAGGTTTCCACACTAAAATCTTGTGTTATTTTCTCTATCATTTGCTCTCTCCTTACTTTAATTTTACCTTTGAAGATTAAATTTGTATTTTATAATTCTACATCTTACAAACTAAATGAAAAATTGGGTACAACCTATTCACCTCCTTTGGGTTATTGCTACTTCCTTTGACTCACACATCTTTCAGTTATCCTAAACGTAGGTCACTGTGTAAGTGTTAACTCATGGAGTATGCAACTTATGTTTCCGTGAACTATTTATATCATTCAGGGACATATAGTCACATATTCCATGACATATATCGTGTTTCATTCATCTATATAACATGTGTCTGTTTATGTTATTGTTTCATCACTCATTTTAAATGTTTGGGTCGTGTATTTCATGTCCTATTTATGTAAGCGGGATTGGTTTATCGTGATCAATGTACTAGATAACACATGTCAGATATCTTATATGATGCGTTAATTGTTTTTTCTTGTTCAAAAATCGAAGAGACAAATGCACCACAATCGTTGTTTCGAGTTAACTGCACTTAATTGTTCTTAATAATTATGGCGAATTGCAATAAAGTACCCTGACGTTTGACTGTATTATAATGAAATCGTGAGTTTAGCCTTAATTACACGTTACTACCCTGTCGTCAGTTGACCCAGTCAAACATAACTTTGACCATGACTTATGTGCGAAATGACATAACTACCCCTGTACAAAAATTTAATTAAATAAAAATAAAAAATAAATTTTTTAAAAAAAATTAAATTTGTTTTGAAAAATCAAACAATTAAAAAATATATTTTTATGTTAAATTTTTTTTTTTGGGTGTTCTTGGTGGTGGAGATCAAATATTGATCTCCACCACCAAAAACACCAAGAACATAAAAAAAAAAAAACAATTTGCAGACGAACCTAGTTTTCTAGGTTCGTCTGTAATTTTTTTTTTCTTTTTTGTGATAAACCCAGTTTCTGGGTTCGTCTTCAAAGACAAACTCGTTTCTGGGTTCATCTGCAAATATATATATATATATATATATATTGTGTTCTTGGTGGTGGAGATCCAAAAACACAATTTTTTGCATAACACAATTTTTTTTTATTTTCTTAATTTTAATATTTATTTTAAATTGTTCTTTTTTTAAAATTTTTTTTTATTAATATAATCTCTATCGTCCATCAATCAATAAAAATACTTGAAGTGACAAAACTCATAGAAAAGAAAGTTAAATGCTTTCAAACCAGTGATGTTGCAATTATTAAGGTCTTATAAGCTTTAAGTTAAAAGTATGAAATTATTTGCTACGTATAAAATGCTTAGATGAGCAAATAAAAAAAAAATACTACAACTTGAAAGCAAAATGCAAATATTCATTCATTAAAAGCCAAGGGAAATATCCCAAGGTGAGAAGAAATTACAAGGTTCACAATTCGAGAATTGAAATAACTATAAGGAATTTACTTTTTGAAATTACATTGAAGCTTTGAAGAAGCTGAACAAAAACAAGAAATTGGTTAAAAAGCTTGCTAAGAAGCATCATGCCTTTTTAACATCAAAAACTATAATCTTAAAATGAAGGCCTGTATGCTTGGATATGCCCTACATGTTGAAGAGGCTGAGAAAATTAGTCTGGATTATATGGACGTTGAAGCTTTGAAGGATCTTCAGGTCTGGCTAGCTGGGATCTCTCCACCTCTTGGATCAACTAAGGTGTCAGCAAGAGCTGTGAGGTTTGTAGAATTCGAGGTCGAGATCCCCTATTGCTTCACGACTCTACCTTTAGAAAGCTCCCCAGTAGCTCCCCCTACAACCTATTGCGCAACGTTTTCTACCTCAGCCTCAGTGCGCTGAATCTAGAAGTTTTCAATCCAAGCTGTCATAGCTGGGCCAAGGAAGCTTTAGTTGAGGTTGGGATGCTCGAGGCAGACATTGTAGAGGATATCGCCATAGGCTTCATTCTTTATTTCCTTATCTCATTCCTCAAAGTCCTTGTCCTTCTAGGCGTGCTCCTCATCCTTCTTAGCGAGGTCATCGTTTAACTTTTCAACCAGCTTCTTGACATTGCCAATGTCGTCCCCAACTTGAGCGACTTGATGCTTCAGTGCCTGGATTTTGCCCTTGTACCTAGCTTTGTTCTCTTCTAGGGTCTTCTCCAGCTCCTTCACATTGGCCCTGCACATATTGGCCTACTCAGTCAGCTTCTTGGTAAGCTACGTTGTGCTGGCACGATTATCCTTGAGGTTCTTGATTTTCTTTTGTACAACCTTAAGCTCCTCGCGATGCTTCTTAGTCTCTACATAATGTTTCTTAGTCTCGTGCTTGTATTCGAGCAAATCCTTGTGTATGAGAAAAGTGGACTGCAAAGTTCAAAAAAGAGAGGTAAGAAGCAGCAGAAACTACAAAAAATAATCAGGTTGATGCAAACAGAAACTTACCAAGTAGGAGTACCAGAGCAAGAATTGGCGAAGAGCCAACTCTTGTCAGTTTTCTCTATAACCCGTCCCAAAAGCTTGGTCAGGAAATCCTCAGCAATAGCTATAGCCTTCCCAGTGAAGTGTTTCGCAATGGGACCAAGGATCGAGGTCACAACTGGGGTGGTGATAGTGGGGGCTTCAACGTTGATCACCTCATTATTCTGAATCCCCCTTTTAACGGGCTGCTCCCCTTCAACAAGCTCCTTCCAATCATTCTTCCTCTTCTCTCCGCCTTCAGAAGCATCAATTACAGAGGGAGTTAGGGGAAGTGTAGGAATGGATGGAGGAGGCCCTATCAAAAGCGGAGGGAGGTCGTCCTGCTCCCTACGACCTTAAGTTTCTTCGTAACAGGCAGAGAAGTGATAGGGGAAGAGTCTTTGCCACCCTCTTGCCTATAGGGCGCTTCTTCAGATTCAGCCCCTTCATATCTTCTTCTTTTTCCTATTGTTGGTGGTTGTAAGGTCATTATTTTGTTGGCTATGATTCTGTGAGCAAATATATTTTTATGTAATTCTTAGTTAGCTTTGTTAGAGTATAATTTGAGCATAATGAAGATTCGAAGAAATCATACGAAGATGGAAAGCTTCTAAGAAGACTCAAGAATGTGCTTAAAGGTAAGTTTGGAAGAAACGATACTCTTTAATTCTTGAGATCAGATAAGATTCACACATATACTTATAACATGATCATGCATTTGCATTTGAGTGCTAACAAGTTAGTTTAAATATTTTATAAGTGTTGGAGTTTTATTGTTTTTATTTTGTCCAGTTTTGGATTTAATTTTATATATTTTGTATTTCTGAAAAACTGACCTTTGAATTCTTCAATGAGCATAACTTTTTATCTAGACATCCATATCTTTCCAACAGTATAAAGAGCGAAAAAAAATCCAAGGTTGTTTGGTTGAAGTTCGCTTGGCTCAAAGTGGAGTCAAGTGCAGATGGAAACAACTGAACAAGGGAAACATGGTAGTAAGGCTGTGCCCCAGGCGTGGCCACATGTAACATCTTCAATTTTGAATAAATATAAAAAATATTGTGTAACTAATATTGAGTATGTGAATGTGATATTTATGATTTGAAGGGGTGAAAAATGTAATTAAATGTACAAGTAGACCAATTGCAATGGTCCAAAACGGTGCTTGGAAGACAAGGACAATAGGCATCGCGACTTAGAGCCGCGACTTTCAAGTCGCGAGGCAAGTCGCGATGACCAAAAGAGGAAAATTCAACCTGAGAGTGACGCGACTTAGAGTCGCGAGTAAAGTCACGAAGGACAAGAGGAAAATTCAACTCGAGAGTCTTGTGACTTGAGCTGCAACTTACAAGTCGCGACAGCTAAAAATTATGAAAAACAAAATAGAGCACCGAGTGATTGAAGCGGTGCCACTTAAAATAGAAAATAGAAATAGAAAGTGAGCAGAAGCTCACAAGCAAAACAAAGAAACTAGAGCTCGGGGAGAAGAGAGAAGAGGAGAGAGAAAGGAAAGAAGAAAAAGAAGAAGAAGAAGGAGAAGAAGAGTAGGAAGAAAGGGATTGTCCAAGTTCGGTGTAAACGAGTTTTCATTTTTCCAGAAATTTTCGAAATTATCGAATTTTATTGATTCTGAATTATTTGAATTATATTGAGTAAAATTTATAGTTTGAAATTGATTCTGGATTGATTTGAATTACGTATTCTCGAAATATAGTATCTATCCGAAATATTGATTGTGAATAATATTATGAATTGATTTTAATACATTTTGATTATAATGTTGTTATGGGAAATATTGTTGAAGGTGATTTTGATTATATAATGTTTGTGAAATGTATCGGAAAATGATTTTGGGGCATTTTGATTCAATATTGATTTGTAAAATATATTCGAATATGATTTTGAATTGATTTGATGTGATTATTGATTTGAGAAATATACTCGTATATGATTTTATATATTTCTTTTATATAATTATTAATGAAATTTGGATTTCAAAAATATGTTTATTGATTTGAAATATTTGAAAGTTAAATTTGAATATAAGAAAATGATTTGTGAAATTGTATTTCGGAATTGAAATTTCAATATTGAATTTGAATGATTTGAAATGGATTTGAGAAAACGCTTTGCGAAATGGCTCTAATGTATATAAACATAGATATGGATATAGGAGGTTGACATGTCAATTGGGTTTTTCTGAACAGTACTGCGCCGATATACTCTGATGCACCACCCTATAGATAGTGCAGGCCCCAAGTGCCGATCCTAGGGTAGGGAGCTTTGATTTGAATGTACTACCCTTTGGATAGTACATGCCCCAAGTGCCAGTCCTAGGGTTGGAAATCTGATATGGGACATTTACAGTGGGTAACCCCGTTGGTGTCCAACTCTGATCTGATGCTCGGCGGGTAGCCCCGTTGGTGTCCAATGCCGAACAACCCGTAATCCAGTCCGATAAATTATGTTATGTATGTCAGGAGCCCAGTATGACAACTGATTTGTTATATGAAAGCATTTAAGAAATTATGAAGATTTTATCTGTTGATTGATTTTGAATACTATATTTGTTGAGTATATGATTTGATTTGACATGAGCCCCATATGTGATTTATATATATGTTATTTATATTTTCGATGAATAAATAAAATTATTTGATATAGTATATTTGGATATACAATTTTGTGTACACCCACTAAGCAACCTGCTTAGCGTGTTGAGTTTTTTCACACGTAGGTAAAAGAGGTTCCAAGGGAGACAAAGACAAAGCAGAGTAGAGACTGTAGGAGCAAAGTCCAGAGTCACACCGTTCCTATATATATTTGGTAGTCCTTTTGTAATAAGTATATATATTTTAATGCAACATGCATATACAGAAAATGTTTGTACATATTTGAAGAAATTTCGCTGTGTAAATATTTTATTATATGTTTATGTTATTTGAATATTTATAATTTATATTGTGATAAATTGATTTGGTAAGTCGCACTAAATTTGGAAGGGTGCGCAAAAGTGATTTAAAAATTTAGAAGTGTTGATTTTTATAAATTTTAATTGTAAACAGGTTTTGGAAAGTCAGTAAAACAGAGAAAACTCTGACAAGATTTTCGGAAATTTATTTGGACCATTTTCAAATGTTTTTAATATAGTTTTTAGTTATGATTATATGAAAGTAAAATAGAGATTTTGGTATATGGTAGTGCTCCGTGATTCGGTCCGAGTGGATTGAGTAAGGGGGTGTTACACCACACGCCTTTGGCATGCGTCCCAAGCAATAACCTCGTGCCACACATGCCACATGCCACATGCCTTAGGCGTGCAGGGGCTGTCTTGGCCGAACCCTAAATGGTTAGATTGTTGTCTTGAGTGTTTTGAGTCCTCTAAAGTCTTTCAAACATGTGTTTAATGTTTCCTTATCCATTAAGGATGTTTTGTTGGAATTTGAAAGCAAGAGAATCACCTAATAAATAAATATTTTATTTTTAGGATTGATAATCTCTTTTTAATAGGAAAGTATTAATTACATTCCTTATTAATTTAGAAAGCCTAATTGGTTTTTATTTCCTACTACAATTGGAATTAGGGTTTCTAGTGTTTATTATAAATAGTGAGCTTATTGTTTTGAATTGCTTAGGCCAAGTAAGTATCTTTTACTAAGCCTCACTTACTCTTTTTTATTCTTCATTGAATTTATCTTATTCCTCTCACATGTCTTTGTTGTTTTAATGCTTTGTTGTTTCATGTTATTGTAAAAGAAGAGAGAGTTTTTATATAGACTACTATGCTTTGCTTCTGTGTTTAAATGCATAATCTATTCATAATATGTTTTGATCGTACATATTATTTGATTATTCATGTTTTATTAAGCACATAGATCTGATCTCATAAATTGGGGTTATTGTTTCTTTGACCATACGAAAGGAACATTAAGACTTGGAGTGCGTGAAGTCTTTGAGCAGCATATACAGGGTTTGCTAGTAAAAGGCCTGCGGGTAGGTAGTATTGGGTTATAGCAAGAGTCGTGTGATTGAGTAATCAATCAATGTAAGTTGTAAATGATATACCAACTAGTGAAATTTGTGTGGATGTGTTAAGTGGCTTACAAGTTGGTCCCGTGGTTTTTGACTTGTTGAGGTTTTCCATGCTAAAAATCTCTGCGTTATATGATGAATGATTTATTATTTTTAATTCCGCAATAGTTGTTGATAAACCCCCTTCTAGGTTGCCATAGTATACAAATCCACATTTTTCAATTAGTATCAGAGCAGGAGTCTAGATATAGTTAGGCTAGGATCCAAAGCTTAATATTTTGTTGGATTTGTTTTGTTTGATATTCTATGGTTAGAATGATCAGAGAATGAGCATCAAGTACTCAACCACCGCTTTTGGATGGATCGAATTACGCATTCTAGAAAGTGCGCACAAGGGCTTATTTAAAGGTCAATGATGAGCATGTCTAGATATATGTCGAGATCGATTATTCCCCTTTTACCGTGACTGACGCCGAAGGCGTCGTTTCCATGAAGCCAAAAGTCCAATGGACTCGAATCGAGCTATCCATGAAGGGTAGAAAATAATTTTTTTATCAAATAAACGTGCAGAATAGGTTTAAAATTTTTTCTTTTTATTGAAAACAGTTTTCAATCAGGAACGAGTTCCTGTATATACGCAGAAAAAGAATTTCTAAACTACAATACCTTTTTGTCGTGTTCGATTCTTTGACTCCCTGATTCACCACCAGATCTTCTGAGCTATGACCCACGGTCTGACAACGCGTGTGTGGGTACGTCATGGACAGAGATGGAGGACAAAAGAAAAAGAACGGAGAAGAATTCTTCTTCTTCCTTAGCCGGCCGCACCCTACAGGAAAACAAGTCAGAAAAAACTTTTTTTTTCTTTTGCTCTCTCTCTCTCTCTCTCTCTCTCTCTCTCTCTCTCTCTCTCTCTCTCTCTCTCTCTCTCTCTCTCTCTCTCTCTTGTGTTGGCCGAATATTGCTCTTCTTTTTAACTTAGGTTAGGTCAAATTTTTCTAGCAATATAACACTTATATACTAGGCTCTTAGGGTTTCAATTTGAGCAAGTCAAATAGGATTCTAAATCCTTTTGTTTTGGTCTCCCTAGGGACTTGAACCTGTGACCTGTGGGACAATTAAAATAATAAAATTATTTTAATTCTTTTTGTCCCGGTCACTGCTTGATCCTGTAACCTCTTATTTAATAAATAGAATTTCATAATTCATAATTATTAATATTATTTTAATTTATTAAATAGCTAATTAAATATACACATTATTTAATTATTCTCTTTAACTAAATTGTGTTACTTTCGTAACACTATTAATTGGACAATCCAATTAATTTACCGTGACTCTCGTTACCAACAACCATAAGGGCTAGCAAGGGGACCTATAGTTTTGAGCTCCAATAATATTTAGTAATATAAATTAAACTCTTTAATTAACATTTCACAATTATTAACTTCGGAGTTATTCCACTAAAAACTCGAGTCTACACTCTCAGAACTGTAGACGTATTTATACAATCTGAAGTTCAGTGTCTATTGATATAGTTATTTGCATATAGTATGATCCTCCACAAGTAGTTTATAGTTAAAGATGGGTCATAATGTCCGTTATACCCCTCTAGTTATATCTATTCCTTTAAGCACCGTTGATTTTATAATGAACAACTAAATTCTGTCTTCTTCACGGAAGAAGGAGAGGCATCATAATTGTCTAAGCCCTGAATGAATGCTTAAAGGAACTACTCATATACTTTAATCAAGAAGGAGTGGATTCCACTATTGTGTTCATACCTTCCCAGCCATAAGCTAAAGCGTAACTCCAAAATACAGAGGTATTGGTCGAGAATACTACATTGACCTCACTCATGGTTAATCAAAATCCATGATCCTACTTGAAGGAGTCGATAAGACACTCAGGATTAAGATCACCTATAAATAGCCATCGTCTATCGATATATATATATATATATATATATATATATATATGAATCTCATATACTAACGGATCTTAGTGAGAGATTCATATAAATCGTGGTCCAGTCCTATATGATTTCATCATATAAGGTGCATTCATTCTCATGTAAACTACATCAGCAGTCTAGGATAAGACCACCGTACATTACAGATGTCAGGATTATGCTCAATAGCAAGAGTGTAATAGTGTATTTGACAATTTTTCTCATATGAATAAAGTGATTTCAGATTTAACAAATCTTATAGCAATTATATCAATTGTCAAAAGTAAATAATCACAAGGTTAAGAAACTATGAGAAACAAAAGAATTGTTCATACATCTGGATATGTATGAGGTAGACACAATTCTTTAGTTAGTCTCGAATAACATTCACAACTTAAGATACAAGGTTGGGCGTCTTTATCTTGTTAAAGTTGTAGATTCTTTTATTAGCATTTGAGCGGGATCAAATGTGATATGATGAGTATAAAATCATTGAAGTATCTCTGGACAAAAGAATCTAGTGCACTGGGTGTACTGAATAGGATCACTGTAGAAAACTTTATCCGGATAAAAGTATAAATCGGAGAGTCTATCTCAATCCTGAGATAAATGATGGATTTATGGTTGCACGCGTTATCATTTGAGCTGTCAATGAGTACGATTATATTGCATAGTTTATCATCGATGGTTTAGTGGTATTCATGTGTATATCGATAGAGGACATCATTTATAGAAATAGACGTCGTGACTGCATCTAACAAATGTTAGTAGAATACCATCATATAGATGTTTTGAGGTATTGGATATTAAATCTTAACGTTAAGTTTTCAATAGTGACTATTGAAACATGGTTTCTGGACAAGTCAAAATATCTAAGTTCGAAAACATGGTCATATGAGTAAATATGGTAATTTGGAGATTACTGGTATTTTTCACGATGATACATTTTCTCCATTTAGGTTGTTTAGGGTACGAATTAGTACGCTCACTTATTCTATCTTTATTTAAAAGTTCAATTTTAGTTCTTTATTGGAATGAACTAAAATTAATGGATCGTACCTAAGTGAATCATTTGTTGATTGTGATTAGGTTGTGTCTATTGGAGCTTAAATTTAGATAGCCCGCCAAGATCCCAATCCACACGAATTTGAATGGATCACTTGATATATTCTACCTGATCATTTAATGATCCATCTTAAGAATTATTTTTGGAATTTTTCCAAAAGGTTTGAGACGTGCGTTCTTGTGTTCGATCAAGACACGCGGTAACTCATCAAAGTACCTAGAATGGGCGGCCCTATATGATGTTTTTAACATCTCATAAATATATTAAAAATATAATTAGCACATTTAATATAAATGTGTTGTTGAAATTATATTAATATATTTATTTAAGGCATGCGGGCTTGCTTTTTTTTGTAAGAATGGGT
Organism: Xanthoceras sorbifolium; assembly: GCA_003430845.1. NCBI lineage: Eukaryota > Viridiplantae > Streptophyta > Magnoliopsida > Sapindales > Sapindaceae > Xanthoceras > Xanthoceras sorbifolium. The sequence goes on from CM010611.1 coordinate 14,877,285, forward strand.
CTAGTTCACATGTGGACTTATTTTGAAAATCCAATGAGATTAATAAAATGGAAAAACAAAGTTTAGCCCATCAATTTAGGGTTGGGCGGCATTAGTTAATTACTTTATTTTATTTTATTATTAATTTTTTAAATCAAAAATACTTTTCTACTAGGAATTGGATTCCTAATTTCATACTATTGGTGATAGTATGATAAATATCAAAAACCTTATTTGATAAGGTGATAGATAATAGAAATTATTTATCAAATCAAATTAGGAAGGTTTTTGATATTTATCAAAACTCTAAAGTTAACTTTTATGCAATTTTAGGAAGTTTTGATAAGTTGATAATTCTCAATTATCCTTTTATAATTAATTGGAGAATGTTTTTTTAGAGTTGAGATATGATTGACCTCTAGCTTGATAGGTTTATGGTGAAACACAAATCCTCCCACTATAGGACGAATTCAGCCACCATAAAAGGCAAGCAAGGGGAGTTCAGCCACTTAATGAAATTTTGGAGTTTTTGTGAGCTTTTGGAAGCCAAGAAAAAACTGCCCATCTTTAAAGGAAAGTGTGAGAATTAGCCCGAGAGAAATGAGAGAAAGAACATGAAAGTTTAAAAGCGTTCTTCGTTTTCTCAAGAGGGTTTTGAGTGACTAAAAAAAGAAAAGTTTTTTTTTTTGTTGTTTCTCATCTTTAGGTACACAATTCAAAGAAAGGGAGTCCACACTCTAAGGTGATCCACGTTCGTAAAGAATTGGAAGATCTTGCTGTTCGATCTTGACGCGACATCAAACTTCACGTTTCATAAAGGTATGATACTTTTGATGTATATTTAATTAACTAAGGGTTAAGATCAGCTCTTTTAAAAAACTTACCAATGCCGACTTTTTGCACTTCCGTCGCGTGTTTTTTCTACAATTGGTATCAGCGCCAGGTTGTACCCTTAGTTAATTAAACGTATATATATGGATTGTTCTTTTTATTGTGTATGGATAATATGCATGTTTTTAGAAAGAGATGACACTCTAGGAATTCTTATATATATTACATTGGAATATATTGATTATATAAAGTGAATTGTTATTGCTCGATTTTGATCCTAGAATTTCAATGTATTTTGGTTTGGAGTTGTAACAAGAAGGGTGATCTATTATCACCATAATTTCCTTCTTGGTAGTTGTTAAGTTTTTTTTTTTTAATTTAAAAACCGCTGTAATTCATTAGGGATTCAAAGACATGAAGAATTGAAGAATTCGAAGCAAAAAACGAAGCAACGCAAGACTCAAAACAGCTTACGTGCACTAAGGCAGCAACCTTGCGCAAAAGTGTGCAGCGCGTGGCCTACCCAGGGCTGGGCAAGGTGTGCACGGCCTTCCCAATGCTGTACGTGCGCGCGGCCCAGCAAGAGCTGTGCACAAGCCAAGAGCTGGGCGCTCGCTCGCGCCCTAGAGGCAGCCCCACGCTGGCCTCTCGCGAGGCAGCGCGCGCACGGGCTCCATAGCCTGAGCGCATACGCCCGAGGGCCATAACACCTTGTCGCGATTTTAGATGGACGACCGCATGAAGACTTGTTCGACAAGTTAGGGTTAGGGTTTGATTTTTTTCTAACAATGTAATTTACTTGCTTTTCTAGGATAGACCAAAATTGTGGCTATTTACATTTGTGTAAATATTACAATGTTTATTCATTGTTTGATAATATGTTATATAAAACAGAAGTGCCACTCATATATCTCTTTTAGTATGAACATGCACTGAATGATTTAGGTATCTAATTGGCATCTAGATAACTTGATAATCATTCTTTGGAATTCCATCACACACCTTAAACAATTGAGTGGGAGAAGGTGTTTTGAACACCTATGGCCTTCGGGATTAGTTGAGCTTTATGTTTTGTGTGATAACCCCCCAAGGGGTATCCATGAATGAAATTTAGCAAGATGCTACCTTACAGTGATAGACTTGACAGTTGACTCAAGTGATATATATTCTCAAAGAAGGGATTTTCGTGCGGGTGCATATTGAAGGTCGAAACCTTGGTGACACACTCAATGTGATTTTATTGGTATCCTCCCAAGAGTTCTTGTCAATAATAATCGCAAGGCTAAAATTGAAAATGCTAGTTGTTATGTTAACAATTAGATGGGACCTAGTCTAACTAGTAGATGTTGCAAACTCCCAAAGGAGGCGTGGCGTTTATGGGTGTTAGATCACCATTGAATTTTACGATTGAATTATATTAATTAATACAACTGCTTAGTGATTGTTTACTTAATATAATTTTTGTTTTATTCAGAAATCATGACCCCATCCCTAATCAACATCCTAAAAGATAATACTTTGATTGGAGATAACTATGTTACATGGAAAAGGAAAATTGGGCTGTTGTTGCAAGCTAAAAAGCATAGGTTTGATCTGTCAACTCCTAAACCACCTGCTCCTACTAATGAATCCACAAAAGGGCAAAGAGGTGAGTATTAGCAGTGGGAGGCCTCAGATGAGATGGCCAAATGTTACATTATGACCACCATGTTCGACTTGTTGCAATAGCAACATGAAGGAATAAGGACTGCTACTGATATAATGATATCTTTGGAGGAGATGTTTGCTATGAGATCCAGGACGACTAAGAGAGAGGCAGTGATTGCTTTCATGAATCTTAGGATGAAACCTGGACAGGCTGTGAAAGATCACATGATAAAGGTCATAGCACATCTCAACATTGCTGAACTCAATGGCGCTTAGATAGATGGTGAGACGAAAGTTGACATGATTGTCAACTCATTGTTAGATTCCTTTGATGAGTTCAAGTTGGACTATATCTTGAACAATAAGGAATATACCTTGCAGGGCCTGATGCAAGATGTTCAAAGTGCAAGAAGATACTTGTCAAAGGCAAGGGTCAAGAGATTCATATGGTTGGTAAAGTTGCTACTGTGAAGACCCATAAGAAGGTCAAGAAGTCATAGAAGAAAAAGCAACTTGGACCTACCAAGAAAGAGACCAAGAAAGTAACCAAGATCAAAGGAAAGTGCTTCCTTTGTGATGAAAAGGGACATTAGAAAAGAAATTGCCCAAAGTCCCAGAATAAGAAGGAAGAAGGTAATTTTTATTATCTAGAAACATCCTTTCTGGCGGATTCTATAGATTCTTGGATCTTAGACTCTAAAGCCACTAATCATGTTTGTTATTCCTTACAGGGGTTTCAACAAAGGAGAAGACTGAATAAAGATGAATTCAACTTGCGGTTAGGCAACGGAGCGTTGGTGTCCGCCGATGCAATGGGAGATATTAGAATTAGTTTAGATTCTAGTAGGTATTTGGATTTAATAGATATTTATTATGTACCTCATTTCAAGAGGAATTTAATTTCAGTTTCTTGTTTAAATAAATTTGGATATTCGGTTATTTTTAATAAAGGCTTTATTATTAGTAAGAATAACAAGTTTATTTGCAAAGATACATTGGAAAACGGCTTGTTCCATTTACATAAAAATATATCTCATATATTGGACACTGAATCAACTGAATCTAATCATAAAATAGTAAAACTATTAAAAGACGAAACCTACCTATGGCATTTGCGCCTAGGTCATATTAACCTTGATAGGATTAAAAGATTGGCTAGTGACGAACTTTTGAGTAGCTTAAAGGTTGACGATCTACCAACTTGTGAATCTTGTCTGGAAGGTAAAATGACCAAGAGGCTGTTCACGGTCAAAGGCACACGAGCCATTGAATGTTTAGGAATGATATACACTGATGTATGCGGTCCTATTAGCATTCAAGCTAGAGGTGGATATGAGTACTTCATCACTTTCACAGATGATTACTCTAGATTTGGCTATGTATAACTTATGAGACATAAGTCTGATGCTTTGGACATGTTCAAAGCATTTAAAGCTGAAGTAGAAAATCAGCTTGAGAAACACATTAAAATATTGAGATCTGATCGTGATAGAGAATATATATCAGGTGAATTTCAGCAATATCTTACTGATTGTGGGATAATTTCTCAGTTTTCTGCACCAGGAACGCCTCAACAGAATGAGGTGGCAGAAATGAGAAATAGAACTCTTTTGGATATGGTTAGATCAATGTTGAGTTATTCAACGCTTCCTAATTCTTTTGGGGGATATGCTCTACAAATTGCGATGTACATTCTAAACGATGTTCCATCTAAGTCAGTTCCTAAAATACCGCATGAGTTGTGGACTGGGCGAAAGCCTAGTTTACAACACTTAAAGATATTTGGATGTCCTGCATATGTGTTGAAAGGAAAGACAGAAAAGATGGAGACCCGTTCAGAAACATGCATATTTGTGGTATATCCAAAAGGAACGAAATGATATTATTTATATAGTCCTTCAGATCTTAAAGTACTCGTTTAAACGAACACTAAATTTCTGGAAAATGACTATATGAATAATTTCGTGCCTAAAAGTAGAATTGTCCTAAATGAGCTTTCAGGAGATACAATTCCACAGGAGGTTTCACAACCTAGCCCAATTATTAGTTCCATACCATCACAAGATCAACAACCTACCATTCCTCGTCGTAGTGGGAGGGTTATTAGACAACCCGAGAGATACATCGGTCTAGAAGAATCTATCAAGAATCTTCCGGGCGATGATGATCCCTACACATACAAGAAAGCTATGAAGGATGTTGATTGTCGTCATTGGCAAAAGGCAATGGAATTCGAAATTGAATCGATGTTCATAAACAAAGTCTGGACTCTTGTAGACTTTCCTAAAGGGATAAAGCCCATTGGGTGCAAGTGGGTATACAAGAGAAAAAGAGGTATGGATGGTAAGGTGGAAACCTTTAAAGCTAGATTGGTAGCTAAAGGTTATACGCAAAATGAAGGTATTGATTACGAAGAAACCTTATCTCCTGTAGCCATGCTTAAACCTATAAGGATACTTTTATCCATTACGGCATCTCTAGACTTAGAGATTTGGCAAATGGATGCCAAGATAGCTTTCCTTAATAGAAGTCTTGATGAAAGCATCTATATGATGCAACAAGAAAGATTCATTAAAAAAGGCCAAGAGCAAAAGGTATGTGAGTTGCAACGATCCTTTTATGGATAGAAGCAAGCATCCAGATCCTGGAATATAAGATTTGATCAAGCTGTAAAATGTTTTGGATTTATTCAGAACCTTGATGAACATTGTGTATACAGGAGGATTAAAGGCGACAAGTTGGTTTTCCTAGTTTGGAAATGATGTAGGTGTATTGACATCAGTTAAAGAATGGTTAGCAAAACAATTTGATATGAAGGACTTAGAAGAAGCAAGTTATATTCTTGGCATCCAAGTTGTTAGCGATAGAAAGAATAGAATGATTGCATTATCCCAAGCTTTATACATAGATAAAATCTTGTTTAGATTCTTCATGTAGGATTCCAAGAAAGGTATGTTACCTTTCAAGCATGAAATCAAGCTTTCTACGGAACAAGTTCCTAAGGACGCGCATGAGGAGCAGTTCATGAGTAGGATTCCATATGCTTCGGCAGTTAGAAGTATCATGTATGCAATGCTCTGCGCTAGACCAGCTATTTGTTTTGCAGTTGGCATATATATAAAAACTACTGTAATTCGTTCGAGATTCGAAGACACGAAGGATTGAAGAATTTGAAACAGAAAAACAAAAACAATAGAGAACCGGAGCACCTGCACGCACAAGCCAGCAAGCGCGCACTTGCGGCAAGTTTTGTGTGTACGGCCCTAAGGGATGGGTGCGCGCGTGTCCCACCCAAGGAAGGGCAAGGCGCACAACCTTCGCAAGGCAGTGCGCGTGCGGCCAAGGAAATCTAGGCGCTCGCGCGCGCCCTAAGGCAGTGGCGCGCGTGCATCTCCCTAGGTGGCGCGCGGGCAAGCCCCGTAGGGCTTAGCGTCTTCGCCCGTAGGCCATGATACCTTGTCACGATCTTGGATGGACGACCGCATGAAGACTTGTTCGACAAGTTAGGGTTAGGGTTTAAGGTTATCCAAATAATGTAATTTACTTGCTTTTATAGGATGGACCAAAAATTGTGGCTATTTATTTTTTGCGTAAATATTATAATGTTTATTCATTGTTTGATAATATGTCATGTAAAATAGGAGTGCCACTCATATATCTCTTTTGGTATGAACATGCATTGAATGATTTAGGTATCCAAATTGGCATCTAGATAACTTGGTAATCATTTTTTGGAATTCCATCATACGCCTTAAACAATTGAGTGGGAGAAGGTGTTTAGAACATCTATAGCCTCCAGGGTTAGTTGAGCTTTATGTTTTGTGTGATAATCCCCCAAGGGGTATTCATAAATGGAATTTAGCAAGATACTTCCTTACAAGGATAGACTAGACAATTGACTCAAGCGATAACTACTCTCAAAAGAGGGATTTTCGTGCGAGAATATGTAAAGGTCGAAACTTTAGTGACACACTCAATGCGATTCTATTGATATCCTCCCAAGAGTTCTTGTCAATAATAATCACAAGGCTAAAATTGAAAACGTTGGTTGTTATGTTAACAATTAGGTGGGACCTAGTCCAACTAGTAAATGTTGCAAACTCCCAAAGGAAGCGTGGCGTTTATAGGTGTTGGATCACTGTTGAATTTTACGATTGAATTATTAATAGTTAATTCAAAATAAATATTCGAAAGTGCTAAATGATAGTTTACTTAATATAATTTTTGTTTTATTCAAAAATCATGACCCCATCCCTAATCAACATCCTTAAAGATAAAACTTCAAACATAGATAACTATGTTACATGGAAAAGGAATATTGTGCGTTGGTTGCAATCTAAAGGTCATCAGTTCGTTCTGACAACTCTGGAACCACCTAATCCTACAAATGAATCTACTAAGTTGCAAAGAGATGCATATAAGCTGTGGATGTCTTCTAATAACATGGCAAAATGTTGTATTTTGGCCACGATGTCTGAAACGTTGCAAAAACAGCATGAAGACATAGAGACTGCTGCAGACATTATGCAATCTCAAAAAGAGATGTTTACTGTAAAGTTTAGGTTAACTAAGAGAGAGGCAGTAACTGTTTTTCTGCATCTTAGAATGATACATGGACAGTCAGTAAAGGATCATATGATGAAAGTCATGGCTCATCTCAATATTGCAAAACTCGATGGTGCTGAGATGACAATGAGACTAAGATTGACTTAATTGTCAATTCACTAACAGATTTTTTTTTGGGGGCTCAAGTTAGACTACGCCCTACACAGAAAGGAATATACCTTGCAGAAACTAATGCAAGTTGTATTAAACACTAAGAAGTTCCTTAAGAAAAACAAAGGACGAAAGATTCATCGAGTAGGAAAGTCTTTTACTGTTGAAACCGGTAAAAAGGTTGAGGTACTACAGAGGAAAAGGCAGAAGAAGGAAGAATGTAATTTTTATTATCTAGAAACATGTTTCTGGCAGATTCTATAGATTCTTAGATCTCAGACTCTAGAGCCACTAATAATGTTTGTTATTTCTTACAGGGATTTCAGCAAAGGAGAAGACTGAATAAAGATGAATTCAACTTGCGGTTAGGTAATGGAACGTTGGTATCCACCGATGCAGTGGGAGATATTAGAATTAGTTTAGATTCTAGTAAGTATTTGGATTTAATATACGTTTATTATGTACCTCATTTCAAGAGGAATTTAATTTCAGTTTCTTGTTTGAATAAATTTGGCTATTCGGTTACTTTTAATAAAGGCTTTATTATTAGTAAGAATAACAAGTTTATTTGCAAATGTACAGTGGAAAACGGCTTGTTCCATTTACATAAAAACATCTCTCATATATTGGATACTAAATCAATTGAATCTAATCACAAAAGAGTAAAACTATCAAAAGATGAAACCTACCTATGGCATTTACGCCTAGGTCATATTAACCTTGTAAGGATTAAAAGATTGGTTAGTGATGGACCTTTGAGTAACTTAAAGGTCGATGATCTACCACCGTGTGAATTTTGTCTGGAAGGTAAAATTAGGCATGGCCCCGGTTCGGTTCGAACCGAACCGGCTGTTTTTAACCGAAACCGACGATTCCGGTTAAAAACCGGTTCCGGAACCGGGACCCAAGGTCCCGGTTCCGGTTAACTTAAATAATTGAACCGAACCGCCGGTTCAAGGAACCGCCCGGTTCCGGCGGTTCCAGTTCCTAACGGTTTTTTTTTTGTTTTAATTTAAAAATATAAATTAAAAAAAATATATATTAAAATGTGTGTGTGGCCGTTGCCCAACGGCCACACACAGGAAGAATGTCAGGCTGCTGCCAAGTGGCAGCAGCCTGACACCTAAGGAGCCGTTGTCAACGGCTCCTTAGGTGCAAAATTACAATTTGTACCCTTGCAAAATTACATTTTAGGCCCCTAAATTTAAAAAAATATTATTTTTTCCTCAATCCAAAAAACTATATAAACCCCACTCATCTTCAATTCAATTCACACCATTTTCTCTCAATCTCATTCTCTCATTCTCTTAATATTTCTCTCATTCTCTCAATTTTTATTTAATTCTCTCAAAGTTTCATTCAGTTAATTCTCAATCTTGTTCTTGTTTTTCAATACTGCAATTTTTTTTGTTATTTATTTAAATTGTATTTTTTTACCATTATAAATTTATAATGGCATCACAATCAAGACCGTCTATTTCTGGAGGCCGACGATCCGTTTCCAGAAGGTCCGTTTCCGGCAGAGACATTGAGCAGCTATCAGATTTAAATGCTGGAGAAGTGCAAAGTCGCCGTACCGCTGGCCTAGAAGCAAATTTCGATGAGTACCTACAACATAGAAAATTTGAGGAGGTAATATTTGGTAATGATACTCCTCCTAATTTTACTCCTCAATATTCTCATCCCCATCTCTCTGGGTCTGGGGCCCCTGGTCCCTCTTGTGAAAACCCTCCCCCTCCACCCCCAAGTGAAACCGTACAAGGTCCACAGCCAGATTTGATAAAGTACAAATCTGAACTTTTTAAAGTTCATATGAGGAGGGTGGAAAAGGAATCGGGGGAAGTTGTGGTCACTTGCAACTATTGCAATAAAGAGTTTAAGTGGAACAAATCCGGAGGGTACGGGACGTACTAGAAGCACATCAACACCAAGCATCCAGTCGAAGCTGAGCATGAGCGTAGCCGAGGACAATACCAAATTTTCAGGTACACATCTCCTAACCATCCTTTATTTAAATATAGTGATGTAAATAATAGGGAACAACTAGCAAGAATGGTAGCGACTGAACATCTTCCTTTTAGTTTTGGCGAAAAAACTGGTTTTTTAAAATATTGTCATAATGCTTTAAATCCCACTGCATGTAGAGTACCTAGGACCACATTAAAACGTACCATGTGTGACCTTTATAAAAAAGAAAAAAAAGCATTAGTTAGATATTTTCAAAATTATACGGGTCGTGTGTCTGTTTGTGCCGATATCTGGAGCGATCATTGGCAAAAACATTCATACTTAGGACTTACTTGCCATTATGTTGATCAATCATGGGAATTGCAAAAACGAATTCTTGCATTTAGAGTTTTTGACGACACACATACTGCCGATAATATTTACAAATTAATGAAAATTATTTTTGAAGAATATTGTTTTGAAAGTAAAATTTTTGCAATTGGTTTTGATAACGCTGCAAACAACACTGCCGCCGTTCCACAATTAATTCAATTGTGTCAACCCTACTCTGGCGGTAGATTTTTTCATCAAAGATGTGTTTGCCATGTTTTAAATATATGTGTACAACATGATTTACAAACACTTCAAGAATGGATTACACCAATTAGGGATGCCCTATACTTTTTTGTGGAAACATCCTAGCACTATGAAACAATGGGCTAGGTATTGTAAATCTAACGGGAAACATCCAATTAGGTTTTCCCGTGATGTTCCAACTCGTTGGAACTCCACATATAAATTACTTTGTGAAAGCTTTGATTATAGAGAATTATTGGTTAGATTTATGTAGCATAATGTTAGTAGCGTTAATTTGTATGCTCATCATTGGGATGTTTGTACTAAAATTTGCATGCTTTTAAAAGTTTTTCATGATGCAACCACCTCTTTATCCGGTATATATTATCCAACTTCGCATTTATTTTTATGTGAAGCCATTAATATTGTAGATGCACTTAATGAATGTGTACAAGTAATAGAACTATCTGCATGTGTTGCTGCAATGAGAGATAGATGGTTAAATTATTATAGGGACATTCCTTCGATTTATACTGTTGCTTCAGTTTTTGACCCTAGGTGTAAATTTGATAGTTTATATGAATATTTAACACTTTATTATCAATCTCTAGGGCTACACAACGTAGATATTAGTGCTTTATATAATAATGTTAGACAATTATTTTATTCATTGTATGACGAATACCGTTCTGTCTACGATCCCTCACTGAACATTAATGTTCAGCAACCGACTGCAAGCGGAAGTAGTCATTCTCGTTCTCGCTTTCCCTCATTAAGGAAGTTAGGGTCAAGTGTGTTGTCCAAAAAATCAAGGGCACAGGGGAGTTCTTCGTCTTCATTAACCTATGTTTCAGAGGTTGATCTTTACGTAAGCACCTCTTTTGAATTTTTGGACAGCGAAGACTTTAACATCCTACATTGGTGGAGGGAACACGAAACTAACTTTCCAATTTTGGCCCTCATTGCCAAGCAATTTTTTGGAACCCCTGTCTCGACTGTGGCAGTTGAACAGGAATTTAGTGCAGGTGGCAATGTTCTCGATGAGAGACGGGCATTGCTCAGTCCTGACTCAATACAGATTCAGGTCTGTGTTGACGACTGGACCAAGGCCTCCTATCGGCAGCAAGAATTGGATCTCGTATCCGACGACAATGACTTTTTCGACACCAACGATGATACAACGGCTACCGAAGGAACAAGCGACGATTGATCACCTCCGGAACATAACAGGTAAAAGAACTACGTGGGCTTTGATTCCTCCTAGAGGATACGTAGGCAGCTTAATTGAGGTAAAATTAAGTGCAAGCCCTAATTTCTTATTTATTTATTTTATTCTTTTCAATTTTATAGTTTTATCATTTATGATATTATTATTATCGTAATAAATTTCTTGTTGAAGTTGAACAAATGAAACATTTTATTTATACATTTAAATTTTTTTATTAATTAATTTATAAATTTTAATTTTATTTAATTTTAATTAATTAATTTTTATAATTTTTTTATTTTTTAGAACCGCCGGTTTGGAACCGGCAGTTGAACCGCCGGTTCCAAAGAACCGGGGAGGAATCAGAACCGGCGGTTCCTCCCCGGTTCCGACCGGAACCGGAATCGGGACCTCCCCGGTCCCGGTTCCGGTTTCGGTTGCTTCAAATTTGGAACCGGAACCGACGGTTCCGAAACCTTGGCCATCCCTAGGTAAAATGACCAAAAGGCCATTCATTGTCAAAGGCACACGAGCCACTGAATGTTTAAGAATGATACACACTGATGTATGTGGTCCTATGAGCATTCAAGCTAGAGGTGGATATGAGTACTTCATCACTTTCGCGGATGATTACTCGAGATTTGGCTATGTGTATCTCATGAGACATAAGTCTGATGTTTTCGACATGTTCAAAGCATTTAAAGTTGAAGTAGAAAATTAGCTTGAGAAACACATAAAAATCTTGAGATCTGATCATGGTAGAGAATATCTATCAGGTGAGTTTCAGCAATATCTTACTGATAGTGGAATAATTTCTCAGTTTTCTGCACTATGAACTCTTCAACAGAATGGGGTGGCAGAAAGGAGAAATAAGACTCTTTTAGATATGGTTAGATCAATGTTGAGTTATTCAACGCTTCTAATTCTTTTTGGGGATATACTCTACGAACTGCAATGTACATTCTAAACGATGTACCATCTAAGTCAATTCCTAAAACATCGTATGAGTTATGGACTGGGCAAAAGTCTAGTTTACAACACTTAAGGATATTTGGATGTCCTGCACACGTGTTGAAAGAAAAGACATAAAAGATGGAGTCCTGTTCAGAAATATGCATATTCGTGGGGTATCCAAAAGGAACAAAAGGATATTACTTTTATAGTTCTACAAAACTTAAGGTATTTATTTCAACGAACGCTAAATTTCTGGAAAAAGACTATATGAATAATTTTGTACCTAAAAGTAGAATTATCCTAAATGAGCTTTCAGGAGATACAATTCCACATGAGGTTTCACGACCAAGCCCAATTGTAAATTTTGCACCATCACAAGATCAACAACCTTTCATTCCTCGTCGCAGTGGAAGGGTTATTAGACAACTCGAAAGATACATCGGTCTAGGAGAATCTATTGAGAATCTCCCGGACGACGATGATCCCTACACATACAAGGAATCTATGAAAGATGTTGATTGTCGTCAATGACAAAAGGCAATGCAATCCAAAATTGAATATATGTTCACAAATAAAGTATGGACTCTTGTAGACTTGCCAAAAGGGATAAAACCCATAGGGTGTAAGTGGGTATACAAGCGAAACAAAGGTATGGATGGTAAGGTGGAAACATTTAAAGCTAGATTGGTAGCTAAAGGTTATACACAGAAAGAAGGTATCGATTACGAAGAAACCTTCTCTCCTGTAGCCATGCTTAAATCCATTAGGATACTCTTATCCATTGCAGCATCTCTAGACTTAGAGATTTGGTAAATGGACGTCAAGACAGCTTTCTTTAACGGAAATCTTGAATAAAGTATCTATATGATGCAACCAGAAGGATTCATTGAAAAAGGCCAAGAACAAAGAGTATGCAAGTTGCAATGGTCTATTTATGGATTGAAGCAAGCATCCAGGTCCTGGAACGTAAGATTCGATCAAGCTGTAAAAGGTTTTGGATTTATTCATAACCTTGATGAACCTTGTGTATACAATAGGATCAAAGGCGATAAGTTGGTTTTCTTAGTTCTTTATGTTGATGATATACTACTCATCGGAAACAATGTAGGTGTATTGACATCAGTTAAAGAATGGTTAGCAAAACAATTTGATATGAAGGACTTAGGAGAAGCAAGTTATATTCTTGGCATCCAAGTTATTAGGGATAGAAAGAATAGAACGATTGCATTATCCCAAGGTTCATACATAGATAAAATCTTGTCTAAGTTTTCCATGCAAGATTCCAAGAAAGGTCTGTTACCTTTCAGGCATGGAATCAAGCTTTCTAAAGAGCAAGCTCCTAAAGACGCGCATAAAGAGCAATTCATGAGTAGGATTCCATATGCCTCAGCAGTTGGAAGTCTCATGTATGCAATGCTCTGCACTAAACCGGATATTTGTTTTGCTGTTAGCATAGTTAGCAGGTTTCAATCGATACCAGGCCCTGATCACTGGACGACAGTCAAGCATATTTTCAAGTTTCTTAGGAGAATGAGAGATCATATGCTTGTATACTCTGGAGGGGATTTGATTCCCATTGGGTATACAGATTTCAATTTTTAATCAGACTCTGACTCCAAGAGATCCACATCAAGATCCGTGTTTAGCCTAGGAGGAGGCGCAGTCATATGGAGGAGCATCAAGCAATCTTGTATTGCTGATTCCACCATGGAAGCTGAGTATGTTGTCGCATGCGAAGCTGCTAAAGAGGCTGTATGGCTCCGTCAATTCTTGATTGACTTGGAAGTGGTTCCCAGTGCGAATAAGCAGATCACCATCTACTGTGACAACAGTGGTGCAGCGGCTAATTCAAAAGGACCAAGAAGTCATGAGAGAGGGAAACATATTGTACGGAAGTATCATCTACTAAGGGAGATTGTGCATAGAGGAGATGTGACGGTTGCTAAGATCGCGTCAGCTTAAAATGTAGCGGATCCCTTCACAAAGGCTCTACCACAGAAGAGTTTTGATGGGCACCTAAAGAACATGGGAATGAGAGATATAACACACTTGCTATAGCGCAAGTGGGAGATTGTTAGGATTATGCTTAATAAAAAGAGTGTAATAGTGTATTTGACAATCGATCTCATATAAATAAAAGTGATTTCTTTTTTAACAAATCTTATAGCAATTATATCAATTGTCAAAAGTAAATAATCATAAGGTCAAGAGACTATGAGAAACAAAAGAATTGTTCGTACATCTGGATATATATGAGGTAGACACAATTCTTTAGTTAGTCTTGAATAACATTCACAACTTAAGATACAAGGTTGGGCACCTTTATCTTGTTAAAGTTGTAGATTCTTTTGTTAGCATTTGATCGGGATCAAATGTGATATGATGAGTCTAAAATCATCGAAGTGTCTTTGGACAAAATAATCTAATGCACTGGGAGCATTGAATAGGATCACTGAAGAAAACTTTATTCGCAACCGTCAGTGGATAAAAGTGTTCTACTGAGACAATCGGAGAGTCTATCTCAATCCTGAGATAAATGATGGACTTATGGTTGCATGCATTATCATTTGAGCTGTCAATGAGTACGATTATATCGCATAGTCTATCCTCGACGGTTTGGTGGTATTCACATGTATATCCATAGATGTCATCATTTATAGAAATGGACATCGTGATTGCATCTGACAATTGTCAGTAGAATACTGTCATATGAATGTTTGGAGGTATTGGATATTAAATCTTAACGTTGATTTTTCAATAGTAACTATTGAAACATGACTTCTGGACAAGTCAAAATATCCAAGTTCGAAAACATGGTCATATAAGTAAATATGGTAAATTTGAGAGCTATAGATGGTCTATGAGCTCTTGGCGATTAATGGATTGGACCTAAGTGAATCATTATTGTGATTAGGTTGTGTCTATTGGAGTTTAAATTTAGATAGCCCGTCAAGATCCCTAATACACACGAACTTGAATGGATCACTAGTTATTTACTACCGGATTATTTATTTGATCTATCTTAAAGAATTGATTTTGGAATTTATTCCAAAAGTTTTTAGAGGTGCGTTCTTGTGGTCGATCAAGACACGCGGTAACCCATCAAAATACCTAGGATGGGCGGCCAACAGCCTGTGACCCCCTGGACGGCCCTAAGGGATGTTTTTAACATCCCATAAATATTTAAAGAATATAATTAGCACATTTAATATGAATGGGCTGTTGAATTATATTTAATATATTTATTAAAGGCATGTGAACTTATTTTCTTTTTTTGTAAGAATGGGTCTAGTTCACATGTGGACATTTTGTGGAGGTCCAATAGGATTAATAAAATGAAAAAATAAAGTTTAGCCCATGTGTTTAGGGGTGGATGACATTAGCTAACTACTTTGTGTTATTTTATTATTTAATTAAATAAAAATTAATTAATTATTTATTTAATTAAAAGTCAAAACACTTTTCTATTAGGAATTGGATTTCTAGTTTCATACTATTGATGATAGTATGATAAGTATCAAAAACTTTATTTGATAAGAAGATAAATAAAATGAATTATTTATTAAATCAAATTATGAAGGATTTTTATATTTATCAAAACTTTAAAGTTGACTATTAGTCAGTTTTAGGAATTTTTGATAAGTCATTCAAATTATAATTATCATTTAATTATAATTGGATAATACTTTTTAGAGTTGGGATTGAGTTGAACTTTAGCTTGATAGATTTTATGGTGAAACACAAATCCTCCCACAGTAAGGAGAATTCGGCCACTATAAATAGAGGGCTAGAGGAGTTCGGCCAAAAACCTTAATGTTTATGTGCAAGTTTTGTGAGCTTTTGATAGCCAAGAAAAACTGCCCCCTACTCTAAACAAAAGTGTGATTCCACCCGAGAGAAAAAGAGAAAGAACAATTAAGTTGAAAGTGTTCTAAGTTTTCTCATGAGGATTTTGAGTGACTAATGAAAAAGAAAAGTTTTTTGTTTCTCATCCTCAGGTACGCAATTCAAAGAAAGGGAGCCCACACTCCAAGGTGATCCACATTCGTGAAGGATTGGAAGATCTTGCGGTTCATAGTCGACACAACATCAAAGTTTACGTATTACAAAAGGTATGTTACCTTTTAATATATATATATATAGTTAACTATGAGAATGACGTAGGGACTGAAGGGAGTTTTAGAAAAGATTTTGATTATCCTATAACATGCGGAATTGGGTTTTAAAAATTTTTCTTATATTGAAAACCTTTTTCAATCAGAAACGAGTTCTTGTATATACGCAGAAAAAAACTTTAGAAACTACATATCTTTTTCTTAATTTTATTTTTTTTAATTCCTCGATCTACCACCAGATCTTTCGAGCTATGACTCGCGGTTTAACAACGTGTGTGTGGGCAAGTCACGACAAGAGATTGAGTGTAACATCCCAAATTTTGGATAATTAATTTTGAATATGTGGATATAAAATTTTTTGTGAGTTGAGGGGTGTAAATGTAATTAAATGTATGTTTATTTGTATGGTTTTCAGGTGGACCAGATGGAACGGTCCAGAAATGATGCATGAAAAGTGAAAAAAAAACTGGGACAATGAGTACCGCGACCTAGTCACCGCGACCACAGGTCGCGATAAGCTGCTCACGATGAAAAAAATAAAATTCGGACAGTGCGCATGGCAACCACCAGCGCGACCAAAGCACCGCGAGATGTGCTCGCGATGAAGGCGGTAGAGTTGCTCCAGTGAGCAACGCGATCTGGTGGCACGACCATAGGTCGCGATGACGGAAATGATATAAAAAAAAATTGGCTTCTGTGAGAAGCCACGAAACAGAACAGAAAAGAGAACAGAGAGGGAGAGACCGAAAGAAGAAGAAAAAGAAAAGAAAAGAAGAAGAAGAAGAGGGAGAAGAGAAGAAGAAGAGGAAGAAAAGAAGAAAAGAAGAAGAAGAGAAGGGAAAGAAGAAGAAAAGAAAAGAAAGAAAAGAGGAAGAGAAAGGAAAGAGGAGGAAGAAAGGAAAGAAAAGAAAAAGGAAAATTCAGAAGGAAAAAGGCGGAGAACCGGTAAAACGGTATCCAGGTTGGTGTACACACGTTTCTGAACTTATTTTTGATAAATGTTTTGATTTAGTACGTTTGGAAATATAGTTCTGGATTTTATATATATTCGTATGAATTGGTTTATATACTCGTATTGCATATTTGCCTATTGTTGGATTTTTTTTTGTGCGATATTATGTTATTATGGAAATTTGAATAAAAACGTATGATTTCAAAACCTGCTTTACAATTATTGTTTGATTTTCCTATTTATGGATTTTGATTTAAAATGATAAAGTCTGAAACCAAAAAAGTAATTTGTTATGAGTTTTAACGATCATGATATATGTAGAGGGATATAGGGATATAGGAGATTGACATATCAATTGGGTGAATATATGGCAGTACTGCACCGTGATTTATGAGGTCTCTGATTGTGGATTATACGGATACCATTTCCTCGTGAAATGGGAAACCGACTGTTTACTACGGATACCATTTCCTCGTGAAATGGGAAACCGACTGTGAGAATATCCGGATACCATTTCCTCGTGAAATGGGAAACCGACTGTTTATATAGGGATACCATTTCATATGAGATGGGAAACCCGACTGAAAATCCCGTAATCCAGTCCTGTACACCCTGGCATGTGTATTACGGCCCAGATTGAGAATTTATAGTTAGCAAATGTGATGGAAAATAAAGAATGATATTGAACTGAATTCCAGAAATTTTGAAATACTGTATGTTTACCTAGTTTCAGTTAGTCATGGCCATTGGAACCGGAGGTTCCGGTTCCTTTTTTTGTCTAACCGGAACCGGGACCGGAGAGGTCCCGGTTCCTGTTCCGGTTGGAACCGGGGGGAACTGACGTTTCCGGTTCCCCCCCGGTTCTTTTGGAACTGGCGGTTCAACCGTCGGTTGAACCACCGGTTCCAAAACCGGAACCGGCCTAAATAAAAAAAAATTTTGAATTTTTTTTTTCAAATTAAAAAATTAAAAAAACTTAATAAAAAGTTAAAAAATTAAACTAATGAATAAACCAAAGGTAATAAATCATTGTGATGGACAATTAAAACTTAAAAGTGTGTACATATATATATATATATATATATATATATGTAAAGGTAGTTTCAAAATATATTCACTTTCAATGTGGGATTGGTTATATATATAGATAAGTAAAGATGGTTCAAGTCTTGTGCACTTTCAATGTGGGATTTGAGAATATAGTTAACAATGATCTATACTAGTCCCACATTGAAAGTAAAAGAGAAGTGTAGGAGATGAAGTTTTATACAAAATGATAGTAAGTAGTCCCACATTGAAAAGAAAATTGTAGTGTAGAAAGTTGAGTGCTTATAAGTAGTCCTACATTGGAAAAAAAAAAAGAAGTGTAAGAAGTTGAGTGCTTATAAAAGGGATGAGCATTTGTTGGGTTATGACTTAAGTGATATGTGGCCCAACAATAGTATTGAGCCATTTACTCATGTTTATTTATAAATTATTATATGGCCTAACAGTGTTGGGATATATATATATTTGTTTTATATATATATACATATAATGTTTTATATATATATATATATTTGTTATATATATATAATTATATATATATATTAGTGAAAATTAAAAAGTTTTTTTATTATATTTTTTTTTTTAAAAAAAAAAAAATCAGGGAACCGAACCGGAACCGCCCGAACCGGGCGGTTCTGTGAACCGCCGGTTCCTAACCGGCGGTTCCGGTTTTTTTTTAAGGCTAACCGGAACCGGGACCGGTTGTCTCGGTTCCGGAACCGGTTTTGAACCGGAACCTAAGGTTCCTGTTCAAAAGTTCGAACCGAACCGGGGCCATCCCTAGTTTCAGTAATTGAAAACGTTTGTTATATATTTCTGAAATTCTGTTTTTAAGCTTTATTGTTTATTTATATTTTTGAATTTCTGAATTTACGATATACTGTTTTAGATACACTGTTTTATATTATATTACCATTTATTTTAAGTGTACACCCACTAAGCAGTATTGCTTAGCGCATTAGTTTTGTTTCTAACGCGTAGGTAATAAAGATACTGAGGACGGAAAAGACTGAAGAGGCACCAGCTGCAGAGGAGAGTTCAGAGTCATACTCCCCATCTTTTGGGGTAGTTAATTATATAGATATTTCTGTATAATGTAATTAGATATGCATGCATATACAGAGAATTTGTAATTATCCTGTAAAAATTATTTTATGTTTTCTGTTTTGCATTTTTGAAGGATTGTAGTTAATGAATTGTTTTATAAACTGTTTGAAAGTCGCACTAAACGGCAGAGTGTGCATTTGAATGAAATGAGATTTGAAGTGTTGTGGATTTATATGATTTGAGTTTTATTTGGAAACAGGTTTTGGGAAAATCAGAAAAACAAAGGAAACTCTGCCAAAATTTAAAAAAAAAAAAAAAAAACTGAATTTTAATGGGCTCACTCGAAAAGGTTTGTAAATTATAACTTATATGGATTTTCAGTTTATAAACAGAATTAAGTAAAGTTTTGAAAACCCGGTAGTGCTCCCTGAATTGATCCAGACGGGTCGGGTCAGGGGGTGTTACATTGAGGTCACGTGAAAAGAACGCCGGTCGAATTCTGCAAAAGAGGTGAGAGTCAGAAAAAACTTTTTTTTTCTCTTTTCTTCTCTCTTTGGTGGCCGAATTCTCTTTCTTTTTCACTTGTGTGTTAGGTTAGGTTTTTCCTAACTATATAACACTTATATAGTAGTCCTTTAGGGTTTTAATTTGACCAAGTCAAAATAAGATTCTAAATCCTATTTTTTTTAGTCTCCCTAAAGACTTAAACCTGTGACCTTTTGGACTATTAAAATAATCTAATTATTTTAATTCTTTTGTCCTAGTCATTATTTAATCGCATGACCTCATATTTAATAAATAGAATTAATAATTAATAATTAATAATTAATAATTTCTATTAATTTATTAAATATTTAATTAATTAAATAATCACATTATTTAATTATTCTCTTTTATTTAAATCGCATTACTTTTGTAATACTATTAATTGGACCATCCAATTAATCTACCGTGACCCTCGTTACCAACAACCATAAGGGCTAGCAAGGGGACCTAATGGACCCACAGTTTTGAGCTCCAATAATACTTAGTAATATTAATTAAAACCCTTTAATTAATATTTCACGATTATTAACCTCGGAGTTATTCCACTAAAAACCCGAAGCTGCACTCTTAGAACTGTAGACGTGTTTATACAATCTGAAGTCTCAGTGTCCATTGATATAGCTAATTGCATATATTGTGATCCTCCCAAATAGTTCATGACTAGAGCTAGGTTATAAAGTCCGTTATACCCCTCTAGAAATATCTTTTCCTTTAAGTACCATTGATTCTCTAATGAACAATTAAATCCTGTCTTCCTCACGGAAGAAGAATTGTGCTCATAATCATTCAAGCCCCGAATCAACCCTTAAGGGAACTACTTATCTACTTCAATCAAGAAGGAGTGGATTCTACTATTGTGTTCAAACCTTCCCAGCCACAAGCCAAATCGCAATTCCAAGATACGGAGGTATTGGTCGAGATTCACATCAACCTCACTCATGGTAAATGAAAAGCCACAATCCAACCTGAAGGAGTCAATAAGACACTCAGTATTAAGATCACTTATAAATAGCCATCGTTTATCGATTATATATGAATCTCATCTACTAACGGATCTTGGTGAGAGATTCATATAAATCGTGGCCCAGTCCTATATTATCTCATCATATAAGGTGCCTCCATTCTCATGTCAACTACATGAGCGGTCTAGGATAAGACCACCGTACTTTACATAATGGACCGCAGTGGTAGATCAATCACAAACAAAGTACCCAGCTTTGTTTGCTCTCTACGGACTCTTTAGATTGCACGTCTAAAAAATGAATCCTCTCTGTATAAGACCATCGTATACTCATTATGAGATTACATCTTGCAATCTAGGATGTTCTTGCACAATACGAATGTATTACTGAATATAAAACATTTATAAACTTGAATGATAATCTGAATAATTCTTATTATTTTCTTTAACCATTTACAATTACAAGCTTTAGGGCATAAATCCCAACAATTCTCGGAAGTAAAGGGTTAGCTTGCTATCCAATTCCAAATGAAAAGATTTGAAAAAGACAAGTTATGTTCTAGGGATCCAATTAATAAGGGATCGCAAGAACAAACTATTAGCATAGTCTCAAGCATCGTATATCGACAAGACACTTGTGCGATTCTCGATGTAAAACTTCAAGAAAGGTAGTTTACCTTCTAGACATGGAGTTCATCTGTCTAAGGAACAGTGTCTTAAGACACCTCAAGAAATTGAGGATATGAGACGAATTCCCTATGCGTCGGCAGTAGGTAGTCTTATGTCTACTATGCTATTCACGAGACCCGACATCTGCTTCGCAGTTGGAGTAGCCAGCAGATATCAGTCAAACCTAGGATTGGATCACTAGGTTGCTATTAAGTATATTCCCAAGTATCTTAGGAGAACGAGAACTATATGCTAGTATATTCTCATCCGGATTTGATCTCGTTAGCATATACAGATTCTGACTTTTAGTCAAACAAGGATTCTAGAAAATTCACGTCTGAGTCAGTAATCATCCTTAGTGGTAGATCCATAGTATGGAGGAGTATCAAGCAATCTTGCATTGCTGATTCCACCATGAAAACCAAGTATGTAGCGGCTAGTGAAGCTCTTAAAGAGGCTGCATGGCTCCATAAGTTCTTAAGTGATCTGGAAGTTATTCCAGATGTGGATAAGCCCTTGACAGTTTATTGTGATAATAGTATAGTTGTGGCTAATTCCAAAGAATCAAAAAGCCACAAGAGAGGGAAGTATATAGAGAGGAAATATCATCTCATCAGAGAGATAGTGCAAATATGAGACACAGAGAGATAGTGCAGATATGAGACGTAACCATGACGAAGATTGCGTCGCATGACAACTTGATTGATCCATTTACGAAGACCTTAACGGTTAAAGTGTTTGAAGGTCACCTAGAGGATCTAAAATTATGAGAGATGTCCCATCTGCTTCAGTTCAAGTGGGAGATTATTGAGATTTATGCCTTAAAACTTGTAATTGTAAATGCTATTAGACAAAAATAAAAAGTTAAATGTTTATCATTCAAATATTTGTTCATACATTTATATTGTGCTAGTAACATCCGAGATTGCAAGATGTAATCTAAAAAATGAGTATATGAAAGTCATATGCAATTGGATTCATTTTGAGACATACAATCTAAAGAATCCGTAAAGAGCAAACAAAGCTGGGTACTTTGTTTGTGATTGATCTACTGTTGCGGTCCATTCTGCATCATACAGTGGTCTTATCTTAGACTGCCCGTGTAGTTGATATGAGAATGGAAGCACCTTATATATGATGAGATCATATAAGAGTGGGCCACGATTTATATGAATCTCTCACTGAGATCCGTTAGTAGATGAGATTCGTATGTATCGATAAACAATGGCTATTTATAGGTAATCTTAATCCTGAGTATCTTATCGACTCCTTCAGGTAGGATCGTGGCTTTTGACTTACCATGAGTAAGGTCGATGTAGTATTCTCTACCAATAACTTTGTATCTTGGAGTTGCAGTTTGGCTTGTCGCTGGGGATGTATGAACACAATAGTGGAATCCACTCCTTTTTTATTGAAGTAGATGAATAGTTCCCTTAAGGGTTGATTTGGGGCTTGAACGATTATGAGCGCTCTCCTTCTTCCGTGAGGAAGGCATAATTTAATTATTCATTATGGAATCAACGGTACTTAAAGGAAAAGATATAACTAAAGGGGTATAACGGACATTATGATCTTGCTCTAGTTATGAACTACTTGTGGAGGATCATATGAAGGGAAAACTAGAAAAAGCTTGATTATATTATAACATGCGGAAAGAGATTTCAAAAATTTTCTTTTAATATTGAAAACCTTTTTTCAATCAAGAACAAGTTCCTGTGTATACACAGAAAAAGAAACTAAGTAACTACATACCTTTCACTTGATTTTGTTTCTTTGATTCTTTGATCTACCACCAGATCTTCAGAGCTATAACCCGCAGTCTGAAAACGCGTGTATGGGCATGTCACTGCAAGAGATGGAGGTCACGTGAAAAACGGACGAAGAAACTCTTCTCCCTAGGGCCGGCCGAATCCTGCAACATAGGGGAGAGTCATAAAATTTTTTTTCTCTTTTTCTCTCTTGCTATGGCCTAACTCTTCTTGTGTTTCTCACTTATGGTTAGGTCAATTTTTCTAGTATAATAATTCTTATGTACCAAGTCTTTAGGGTTTAAGTTTGACCAGGTCAAATAGGATTCTAAATCCGTTTTTTATTTTGGTCTCCCTAAAGACTTGAACTTGTGACCTGTTGGACTATTAAAATAATCCCATTATTTTAATTCTTTTGTCTCTGTCACAGTTTGATTCCGTAACCTCCTATTTAATAAATAGAATTAATAATTCATAATTATTTAATATTCTATTATTTTATTAAATATTTAATTGATTAAATAATCACTTTCGTAACACTATTAATTGGATCATCTAATTAATCTACCAACCCTCGTTACCAACAACCATAAGGGCTAGTAAGGGGACCTAATGGACCAACAGTTTCGAGCTTTAGGGAAGTCTTAAGAACGGACTTGGATGGAACTACGTTCAGTATGTGAGCCACAATTTGTAGTGAATATCCCCAAAAGGAATTTGGTAATGATGAGAAACTAATCACAGATCTCATCATTTCCATCAGGGTTCTGCTTCTCCTCTCCGCAACACCGTTTTGCTGTGGTGTATCTGGAGCCGTGAGTTGGGATACAATCCCATGCTCAACCATGTAGTCTTAAACTCTTGGTCAAGATACTCACCCCCGTGATCCGATCGTAGAGATTTGATTGTTTTGCCTAATTGATTTTCAAATTTATCTCGGTATTGTTTGAACTTTTCAAAGGTTTCCGACTTATGGTGCATTAGGTAAACATACCCGTATCTTGAGTAGTCATCAATAAATGTAACATAATCCTCATAAACACCTCTAGCTCTAATACTCATGGGTCCACAGATGTAATACACCCTCCCAATAGTTTGTACTGTACATGTACAGGTATTGTAATATATTTTTTCCAGAATTTATTGTACGGTACACATATGAATTAATATGCCTTTATTATAACCAAATTGAATGTTAAGAGTATTAATGGTACTATAGTGGAATTGATTAGATGGTTAGTAAGATTTCGTAAAGTATATACGAAATTAAATTATAAATTTCGGAGTATTAGTGATATTTGGAAGTCAAATAATAAATAATTGGTGACACATGAGATAGTGGGAAAAGTAATTTGAGATGGATTAAATTGATTTGTGTTTTAAAAGTAAATGAATTTTTGTGGAAAAGAGTTAGTGGATTTTTATGGATTGGGTTGAAATCCAACTAACCATTAGAGATTAACCAATCAAATTTCATCATCCCTAACCAATAGCACACTTGTAAATTCTAAAATAGTTTAAGGGCAAGAGTTAAGGAATTAAAGGATAAGTATAGAATATTTTAGAATTTAAATTCCATGGGAAGGATGCGTATTAGTATATGGAATAATTAATGAGATGAAATGTGATTGGTGGATTAGTTTGATAATTAATAGGTTATTGGTCAATCACATGTGATTAATTTTCAAGTTGTAGTCACTTTATGATTATAAAATGTTAAGGGACAAGTTGCAATTTTTAATTTGGATATTTATAAATGTGCTTGAGTGGAATTCCACTCACAAAAAAAATAAAACAAACAAGTCAAAAATAAAAATTGATATTGGCGTGAAAGAAACAAAATAAGAAAGAAAATTCTAGAGACTTTTGAGAAACAAAACACTAGCAGTCGTGACAAAATAAAAAAGAGAGCAGAAACCGTGCAAGGGAAAGAAAGAAAGAAGAAAAGAAAGGAGAGTAGAGAGAGAGAGCAACCAGCCGAAGAAGAAAGAAAAGAAGAAGAAGGCTCGGCCAGAAGAGAAAGAAGAGAAGGAAGAAGCTTCGGCCAAGCAAGGGAGAAGAAGGAAGAAAGAAAAAGAGAGAGAGGAGAGGAAGAGAACTGCCGGCCTAGAGAGGAAAAATAGAGCAGAAACTGTGCAGAAAATTCGAGAGAGGAGAGAAAAGAAAAGAAAAAAAGAAAATAAAGAAAATAAAGAAGAAAGAGGAATTTCGGTCAACCAAGAAGAAGAAGAAGAAGAGCAAGAGGAGTCAAGGAGAACTTTGGGTAAGAATTGTAGGTTATTTTCATTTTTCTCTAGTTTCTTGAGTTTTGATTGTTATGAAAAATATGAGTTTTGATTTGTTCTTGAATTGATTGTTGAATATAAAGTGAAATTTGATTGCTGGAAGTGAAGAAGATGATGGGTTTTGTTGATTTTAGTATTTGATTTGAGTTTTTGTGGTGTTTTGTTTGAAATTAGTTGGATTTGAGTTGATTAAAGTGAAAATCAAAAAAACTAGTAAGGTAAAGTTTTAGGGATTTTATGATTTCAAGTTTGAATTTTTAAATTGAAATATTATTTGAGTAATTTGAGTGTTTTTGAGTTAATTGATAGCATGAATTGAATTTATTGTGTAAGGAATCAAAATAACTCTCAAACTAGTGAACTTGTATTATGAGGTTTTTTGTAATATTGTGTTTGGAATGATGTTAAAGTTAATTATGAATTTAAAGTTAGAAATTTATGTAAGAAAAGTATTAGAAAATGGTATTTGTGTGGTTTTGATGCAAATTGATGCTTAGAAAATAAAGAAAATATGTTGATTTGTGATATATGAAATTCAATCAAAAGAGAAATTGAATGATTCAAAGAATATATAATTATTGAGACATGATTTTTAGCAAATTAAATGTAATTGATTTTGTTATAATAGAAGAAATTGAATAATAAAGTGTAAAATATACTAAATGAGTTTTTGAATAAGTTGTAGTATTTATATTAATGATTTATTTGGAAATATATTATTTTAGGGATAAATTTCCTTAGTGTGGGAGAAGTAAGGAGTTATATGGAAAGACAAGAAATGTAGTGAGACAAAGGAACCAGAGCATCAAAGCTTAGGGAATTCCAGAAACAAGTGAGTGTTAAATTATTTTAAACAAAGTTATAGAAAATTTATTATTTCATTTATGTGAGTATTCAAATTAGTTTCCGAAAAGTGAATTTTATTTATAAATATGATTTACATAAAGTTAAATAAGTTATTATTTTTATCCAAATAAATACGAAAATATATTTTGATTGAATTGTATTTAGTATATTTCCTTCCAAGTTTGATTTAGTATTTTATGATCATATATATATGTTCATTTATACGAGTTTATAAATTAAACAGAATTGATGTTTCATGTTGTGACATTTCTATATTTTAGAAATTTAAGTCTATTATCAATTGAACAAATTTTAGACATGAGATTTAATTAAAGAAATATGTTTTATATTTTTATGCTTTTGATTTAAAAGATATTTTTTTTAAAAGAAGCAAATAAAACGTTTTCAGGCCAATAAGATATCCATTTATTATCATATTATCAGCAGTTTATCAGAATTATCAGATCAGCTATCAGTTATCAGATTATCAGCAGTAGACCCGACCGGTACACCCCATTTTTGTAGGGCAAGTTAAGGGGGAACAGTCCGCTAACTCCTGGGGGGTTGAGTCTATCGAGTCTGTCAGTCGACCACATACTGTGATGTTATCTCGCTATATATAGGCGATGCAGAATTCCGCCACATAGCCAGTGAGATGTCTTTTATCAGATTATCAGAGTCACTAGTGCAGCGCCAAATTAGTCGCTTGGTGACCCTTCATATGGTGCGGCACCAACTGAGTCACCCTATGGATTATCAGTTGTCAGATATGGGTTTCCATTGGCATTATCAGAAAAAATATATTTTCACAGTTTTTCAGTTTTCAGAAAAGTATAATATATCAGTTTTTCAGTTTTCTCAGAAAAGTGTTATCAGAAAAGTTTTATCAGAAAATGTATATTATCAGATTAGCTTTTCAGTTTTCAGAAAAAGTGTGTTCTCTCAGTACAGCTTTTCAGTTTTCAGCGGAAGAAACATACATATATATATATATATATATATATATATATATATTATATCAGTTTTTCAGTTTTCAGAAAAGTAAAAGTTTATATATTCTCAGCTTTTCAGTGTTTAGTAAAGCAAAGTATACATATAAATTTTTAGCTTATATTTAGAAAATACGTTATATCAGTTTATCAGTTTTTGGTAATAATAGAAAGTTTGGAAAAGTTTTCAGTACAGCTTTCAGTGTAGATTTCAATATATATATTTCAGTATAATTTTTGTGAAAGAGATTTCAATATAGTTTTCATGAAATATATTTCAGTTCAGTTTTCAAGAAAACAGAGAGACTTTTATTATTATGTAAATTGTTTAGTACAGTTTTCAGAATCAGTAAAAGATTTATTATTTTGAATTCCAGTATATTACTTTCAGTAAATAGATTTTAGTTATCTTTTCAATTTAGTTTATTAGAAACAGATTAATATTCTTTTCAGATTTTAGGGAGGTTAATAGAAAAAAGATTAAAATTTATTTAGAAATTGATAACACTCACTGAGCTCATTTAGCTCACCCTAGTTTTTCTTTATGTTTTATAAATCAACCTCCCAGATACCAGTACAGGCATTGCAGGGACTTCGAAGACCAGCGGGACCAGTCAGAGGATGCTGTGACTATTTTACAAGCATATATAACGTTTTAGTTGTTAAGTTTGTATTTTGATATTGTTTTAAGTGCATGAGTATTTTATTTAAAGATTGATTTATCTATTTTTGATAACTATCTATTTTAATGTTTAAACTGTTTGAGTTGTAGATGAATTATTGAGATGGACCGGAGGTCCGCGGTTGTTGAGATTTGAGAGTTTATAGAAGTGTTCAAGTTTTTTTATGCAGGTCTCCAAGATTTGGTAATCTTAGAAAAACATAGGAGACTGCCAAAATTTAAAAAAAAAAAAAATTTCCTACTCAGATTTCCAAGTTAAGAAACGACTTAGCTTCATGGAAGCCTTTCAGCGAGGCAAGCCTTAACTAGGAAGCTACCGTGGAGTGCCGGCAAGCCGCCTAGCGTGAGATAGTAGGTTAGGGGCCTGTATAAAAAAAAAAAACTTTGCCATAAACAATTAGTCCAAAAACAAAAACCAATCCTATAACTCATTCACCATATATTAACGATCAAACACGCTTTTATAATTATACAATCAAATCATATAATCAATAAAACAAATCATACAATCTAGATTTGTACCTACACAATAATATATCATAGATCAAGAATCAAAAAATAAAAATAAGAAACAAGAAAGATGTAGTTTTTCTTTTTCTTTTACGTATATACAAAAACTTAGAACCAAAGGCTCTGATACCAATTGAAGGGAAATTTAGAAAAGATTTTGATTATTGTATAACATACGGAATTAGGTTTCAAAAATTTTTCTTTTATTGAAAACTTTTTTCAATCAGGAACGAGTTCCTGTATATACGCAGAAAAAGAATCTTTGAAACTACATATTTTTTTCTTGATTTTTGCTTTACTGATTCTTCGATCTACCACCAGATCTTCTAAGCTATGACTCGCGGTTAAGTGAAAAACGAAAGGAAAACACCTTCTCCCTATGGCCAGCCGCACCTGCAAGGAAAGAAAGAGTCATGAAATTTTTTTTTTTTTTTTTTCTCTCTTTGGTGGCCGAACTCTCTTGTGTTTTTTTTTTTTCACTTGTGGTTAGGCCAATTTTTCTATCTATATAACACTTATATACTAGCTCTTTAGGGTTTTAGTTTGCCAAGTCAAAATAGAATTCTCAATCCCTTTTTATTTTGGTCTCCTAAAGACTTTAACTTTTGACTTTTAGGACTATTAAAATAATCTAATTATTTTAATTGTTTTAATCCTAGTCATCGTTTAATTACATAACCTCATATTTAATAAATAGAATTCATAATTTATAATTATTAATTTCTATTATTTTATTAAATTTTTAATTAATTAAATAATCACATTATTTAATTATTATCTTTTAATTAAATCGCATTACTTTCGTAATACTATTAATTGGACCATCCAATTAATTTACCGTGACCCTCGTTACCAACAACCATAAGGGCTAGCAAAGGGACTTAATGGACCCACAGTTTTGAGCTCCAATAATACTTAGTAATATTAATTAAATTCTTTAATTAATATTTCATGATTATTAACCTCGGAGTGATTCCACTAAAGACCCAAGGCTGTACTCTCATAACTGTAGACATGTTTATACAATCTAAAGTTTCAGCGTCCATTGATATAACTATTTACATATTGTGTGATCCTTTACAAGTAGTTCATAACTAGAGCTAGGTCATAATGTCCGTTATACCCCTCTAGATATATCTTTTCCTTTAAGCACTGTTGATTCTCTAATGAACAATTAACTCCTGTCTTCCTCACGGAAGAAAGAGAGATCTCATAATTGTCTAAGCCTTGAATCCACCCTTAAGGGAACTATTCATCTACTTCAATTAAGAAGGAGAGGATTTCACTATCGTGTTCATACCTTCCCAGCCACAAGCCAAACCGCAACTCCAAGATACAAAGGTATTGGTCGAGACTCACATCGACCTCACTCATGGTAAATGAAAAGCCACGATTCAACCTGAAGGAGTCAATAAGACACTCAGGATTAAGATCACCTATAAATAGCCATCGTTTATCGATATATATAAATCTCATCTACTAATGGATCTTGGTAAGAGATTCATATAAATCGTGACACAGTCTTATATGATCTCATCATATAAGGTGCCTCCATTCTCATGTCAACTATACGAGCAGTCTAGGATAAGACCACCGTACTTTACAGAATGGACCGCGGTAGTAGATTAATCACGAACAAAGTACCCGGCTTTGTTTGCTCTCTACAGACTCTTTAGATTGCATATCTCAAAATGATTCCTCTTGTATATGACCTTTATATACTCATTCTGAGATCACATCTTGCAATTTAGAATGTTCTTGTACAATATGAATGTATTACTTAATATAAAACACTTTTAAACTAGAATGATAAATTGAATAATTTTTATTAAGTCTTTAACCGTTTACAAATATAAGCTTTAGGGGATAAACCCCCAACAAAGACTTGCTCACATCAAGGTGGATCCATATTCGTTAAAACTTGCCTAAGCAATCTCTTGTGGCTCTTAAATCCAACTCGCACACTTCTCCAATTTGACATCCCAGAAAAAGGCCAATTTCTTGAGTCATACAAATAAGGGGGACATTATGAATCTGGACCAGAACTCAACTTTCCAAAAACTCATACTGCCTATATCACCATTACCTGGTGGTTCTTCTAATATCAGCAGAGAATTATCGAAATTTCAAGGTCCTCCGGCAAGAATTCATTTCCTATTGGCCATGTTTTGGAAATGAAATACAAAAATATTACTATTCAAAACCTCAATATCCATATCATGTAAAATCTTCCATATTTTTTTGAATGATGGACCTAAAAGCTTCTCTATTAACTGTTTTGTTAGAAATAATTTTCCCAACGAAGCTCAAGGTTAACTTCTTTGAACCCATCCTTCTCAAATTTGAGCCCAGATTTGCGTTGGGACCATCTTTCTCAGAAAGAGAGGGAGATTCGCATAAGTGGGCTATCTCTGTTGCATCCATGGCAAGAAGAATATAAATCACAAAAGCCTAAAGACTACAGTTAGTGTGAGAACTAGGTCAATAGACCTCCAATCTCCCTCCACTCTAATTTTTCAGAGAGAAAAACAGAGAGAGGACACCAGTTTCAATATCAAAATGCTTAATACCCATAAATTTTCTTTATTATTAAATAAGAGTGTTTATTTAAAATTTAGCATTATTTTGAGATGTTTACTACATAAAATCAGCTTACGGCGTTGCAAAAAATTGGTTAAAACAATTTTGTTTAGATCCGATTAAGAATTTTTAATGTAATTGTGAAATTTACTTATAATATTTTTAGTCTTAAAACCTAGATATTTATTTTTTGGAAATTTAGCTTTCAAAAATTTATTAATTATTTTAAAATTTTAATTATGAAATTTAAGCATTTGAGATTATAACTATCCATTTATTCATACAGATTTGAGATCTCATATTTCTAGTCAGTCTTTTGATATTTATTTACAAGTCTTTAAGAGAAAGAAAAAGTTCCTTTTGGTATTTGAAAGCGAGATGATCTTATAGATTAAATATCATTGTTTTTAAACCACCAGATGTGTACCCTTCCCCTATTAGATTCAGATTAAGGTGTTTGAAACCCTTTCAGGCATGCACATAGGCTTTTGACCGTGTGTGTCTGGGCGCCTTATCCTTTGGGGGCCGCTCTGCATAAATATGACTAGTTTATATATAGATTGCTCTGTACGTGCGTTTAGCGACTCACCGTGTATGACCAGCTTAGCTTAGTTATTTTCCCACTCTGTGTGTGTGTGTTAACGTATTATGCAGGTATGACCAGCTTTTCCCCTAGGTATTAGCTAATATGGTTGTTCAAAGTAATTCAAATTAATATATATCGTATACTTTGAAAAGAATTAGCAGAGACATGATTTTATACGAACAATATATCCAGTTATAACAATTTCCAGTTATTCAGCATTTAGTTTATAATCAACAAATGATTTGGTTGTAATTGATTTTAGGACCCAGGGACTGTTTTAGTAGTATTTGATTTTTAGTAATTGAGATCCTTGGAAATTATATCTGGTTGAGTAGCATGTGATTTTGCTAGTAGAGTTGAATATATTTGTTTAGCAAAATTATATCTTTATTTTTTCTAGTGTTGCAATTATGTTTACAAATTTAAACGAGATTTCAATTATTATATGGTTTTTATAGCTGTTCAAGAATCTTAGTTCAACTTCTAGCTACATTGATTTAGAATCAAGTTTTAGGATAAGGGTTCTTGTCTTTACAATTTTATATGATATCCTTGCTGCTTATATATTATTATACGATAAGGTAAACTGTAATAAAATGCCTTAACGTTTAGTCATATTATAACGAAATCGTGAGCTTAACCTTAATTATACGTTAGTATCCTTGATTAACTAGTTGACCGTTAGAGCT
The DNA here is from genome assembly GCA_003430845.1 of Xanthoceras sorbifolium. NCBI lineage: Eukaryota > Viridiplantae > Streptophyta > Magnoliopsida > Sapindales > Sapindaceae > Xanthoceras > Xanthoceras sorbifolium. The sequence goes on from CM010611.1 coordinate 14,909,394, forward strand.
GACAGTCAACCATTAGTCATAAGTGTAATATAGTAATTTTTTAAAAATTAATAAAATTAAAAAAGTAAAAAAAGTAAAAAAAAATTTAAAAAAATTTTAAATTTTTTTAATTAATATTATTTTTTATTCAAGGATATTTATGTCATTTCATGCATAAATTATTCTCAAACTGATACTTTTGACTGAGTTAACTAACGGTAGAGTACTAGTATGTAATTAAGGTTAAATTCACGATTTCGTTGTAATATGGTCAAACTTAGGGTACTCCATTGCAATTTACCTAAAAAAATATTTTGTTAGCAAATGGTCATCCCCGTCTGCTATTGCCTTCTGTGACTGTGTAAAGGGTAAATTGCAATGGAATACCTTGATATTTGATCATATTACAATGAAATTGTACTTTTACTTAAACTACAACTAAGTACCTCAGTAATTATCAATTTGATCCCTAATATAGTTGAAAATATCACTTTTTGACCTATTTTTACTTAATTTTTTAACTCACATTGTCCCTAACGTTTTCAAAATACATCAATTTAGTCTCTATGACTAAAATTTTGATGGTCAAACCTGACATAAAGTACACATTAACCATTTTAAACTTTTTTATTAAATTATTAAATTAGAATGACGTTTTTACTCTTTAATTTTTTTTAACAGTTTTACCTATTTAGATAGTCCAATAAGAAGTTGACATATGTTACAAAAATTTAATTTTTTTTAAAAAAATTTAAAAAGGACTAAATAATAAAACAAATATGATAAAATTTATTAAAAATAAAAAATAAAATTAAAATTAAAAAAATCTTTAAAGTAATATCATTTATTAAAAATAAAATAAAATTCAATATTAAATACTTATAAAATTTAAAAATTTAATAATTTAATACATACATACATACATATATATTTATGTTGTATGTCAAATTGCACCAGGCCCAAACAGGCCCAAAATGCCAAAACCACCGAAGGAGACCCAATGCACTAAAAGGGCCAAAGAATCACTATAAAGCAAAATGGGCCTAACCCAACATACTACAAAGGAAGAAGCTCTGAACAAACAACAAAAAAGTCAAATTATTGCACCTTGCCAAGACTAGCTGCTCGCAAATGAAGCAGCCCACAGCTCGCAAGACACGCAGCCCGGGGCCTCAATTAAAGGAAGAATCCCGAGAATATAGAGATCACACCCGGTCAAATAGCAGACTTCCAATCAATTACAAATTCCTCACAATCAGTAATTGTATTTAAATTAAACCACGCTCATTAAGAGATAGGATTTCGCCCTTAATTTATGTTATCAGATTTCATGTAAAACATGATGACTCCCACCCCTTCACACTATAAAAGGAGCGGGACATCATTGTTATAAAGGTTACCAATTTATTTAGAAAACACATATATAAGCGAGCTCGACTTGAATACCAAGAACAGTGGATGTAGGCATTCTTTTAAGCCGAACCACTTTAAAAATCTCTTGTGTCAATTTTTTTATGAGTTTCATCCCTTAGTTCTTATATATTCACCAATTTACCACGCTGACTAAATTTGCACCTCAACAATTTATATAATAAATTTATATATATTAGAGTTTTATTATTATATTTTTATTTTTATAATATAATATATATATATATATATATATTGTAATTTTATTATTTATATTATATTTTTATAATACACACACACACATATATATATAATGTATATATACTATATAATATATTCTAAAATATGTATATATAATATATTAATTTTTTTTAACTAAATTTTGAGTTTTATAAGTGTTTAATCATTTTATTTTTGTTTTAATAAATGATGTTACTTTTAATTTTTTTTTTTATAATTATTTTTAATTTTTAATGAATTTTGTTGTATTTTTTATTTAATTCTTTTTAAATGATTTTGAAAAAAATTAAATTTTTATCAAAATCTTATTAGACTATACAAATAGGTAAAATTGTTAAAACGTAAAAAAGTTGAAGAGTAAAATCGTCTTTTTAATTTACTTATTTAACAAAAAAGGATAAAATGGTCAATTTATACTTTATGTCAAGTTTGATTGTCAAATTTTGGTTATAGATACTAAATTTATGCATTTTGAAAAATCTAGAGATTATATGAGCTAGAAAAGTAAAAATAAATTAAAAAAATGATATTTACAAATAAATTAGGGACTGAATTGATAATTACCTGATATACTAAGTTGTAGTTTAAGTAAAAGTTGCAATATGACCAAATGTCAAGGTATTCCATTATAATTTGCCCTTGCGTAAATTATAACCAAAAAAAAAAAATTGACAAATACGGTGGGATTTTGGCCATAAACCCAAATCTGTTTATTTAATTTCAAAGCAATACTAATGAGATTCAACAAAAGAAAAACAAAAAAAAGGATAAATTATTCTACTTGAGAAGAAAAGAAGCCAAACATTTGATCATTTTGTTGGCATTTTCAGACTCGTAATTGAGAATATGAAAAGCATGGTCATCTGCCTCTAATTCAACCAATTCAACTTATCCTTGAAACCCACTCTCCTTGACTGCATTCACGTACCTAATACCTCTATCTCTCTCAACACATCTAATTGAGCAACACCGGCCACCGGCAACCTGAACACCCAAGCCTACTCAAACTTGGCTTGCCTGGACCCGCTGGATTGACAATAACATTATCGATACCATCGCTTGCTGTTGAACTCAAATACTGCCAAAATGGTGCAAGCTTTTCTCGTCGACCAGCTATGATGGCTCCATGGGAGCAGATATGCTCCAATTCTTTTATTTTTTTATTTTTTTTTATTTTTTATTCTAAGTTGGATAATTGGATCTTTATTGTCCATCAATTTTGATGGACAATGGAGATCTATTTTTATAAAAAAAAAAAAGATTTAATTTTTTTCATTATTATTTATTTTATTATTTTCATATTTAATTAAAAAATAAAGTTAATTTATAGGTAGAGGTATTTTAGACATTTCATATATTTTGACCAGTTAACAGCTAAATCTGACAGTCTAGCGGCTAGCTAAAGGTACTAAGTTGTAATTAAAAGAAAAGTTCAGTTTGGTTACAATTTGCCCATATGTTAGGGTCTTCATTACAATTTGCCCTATAAAAAATAGCATAATTCTCAATCTTTAGATGAAAAATCCTTCACACTTTTGTTATGTAATTGACTTTTATGTTGCATTTTTGGCCTATTTTGATTATGGAAGTATACAACTTATTAAACTTATCTTTAGCATATTCTGTGTACATAGAATTATTTTTTTATATATGCAATTAAAATATTATAGGTAGTTCTCAACTGGTATGCTAGCTCAGCTAGCCATTATAGAGAAGTAGGGCCTATCGCAGTCCTACATAGTTGTCTCTCATTGACCAAATTGAGGACTTCTATTTTATAGCTAAGCACTCACTTGACAATTCCATTGAATATAATCAACACTATGACGACCTAGTCATATAGCTATCAGTTCTTTCTGCGAGATAGATTAACGCGACTTTCTATCAGCATTAACTACACCTATAAAGTAAGAACTAATGCATGTGCTATCAAAATAAATGCGGACACATTGCATTTAATGCTGACGTCCTCTGGCTACCTAATCCCAGGCACACGTCTACAAATTTCTTGATTTACTTATTAATGAGGATTTGACGTGGAGGGTATAGTCGAACGATGATGATTTTGGCCGACTATCTCGTCAATGACATAAGTCCTCCAATTGGATACCTCTTATAGCATGGCGACCAACTCGATCACCTCTATTTATAGAGGTGAGTTCTTCAAGAACAAAGTTAGACATTTTTTTTTATAAATCAAAATTCTGCCTCTTTTACTCTAGATTTTCTCTCACTATAATTATTAACTGATTTGACCGTTGGTGTATAATCGTTGGTTACTAGTCGACAATCCTAACAGATTTTTCTTTAATTTTAGGTTAACCATTGATTGAGTGTGTGCAAGGCAGACCCATCTTCATCGAGAGAGACCTCTCACATGCATGACGAACCTCTCGACAACCTAAGCGTCACAACTATAAAGACTATTTTTAACATTTTTTACTTCATTAGTCTTACCTGTTAATTTGACCGTTCGACTTAGTTGTGGACTAAATTCCACTGTCAACAAAAATAACTATAGTTTAGTTGATAATAATTCAAGCGTATCTAAGTGGTTTGAAATTGGAGATGCTGTTATCTATATTATCATCAATTAGTTAGAAGAAAACTATACGGAAATTTGTTAGAAACTCTCTCAAAACTAGATAAGGGCTTTTTGAACCGTAGGATGAGTGATATTGACTCTAGTTAACAAATTAAATAGTTTCTGAACTCATTGGATCTATGTTTAAATTAATCAACAGTTAAAACCACAAGCCCTGTTCGGGGCAATATATATACAAAAGCATGAATTTTTTGGAATTAAAAATACTATCTATAATTTCTTTAGACAATAGAACAGTGGAACAAGTGAAAATAGTATTGTCAGGTGGATGTTGGTAGAGGCAGTAATTAATGGATGTTCATGGAAGCTGTCACAGGGCCACACAAGATCACTGTCAATGGCGATGAACGTGTGGTTATGCAGTTGATCAGGGACTTCCTGCCCCCACAATTTAGGCTTCTATCTTCACTGTCCCATGTATGCTTTTTAATTCATCTCAAGCTTTTCAGAGATGGTGATTGTTCATCAGATCAAACTCCCTATATATTATGTTAACCGTACCCTTTTATTGGTGTTCCAATGATGATAGCCTTAATGAGAAAGACAAATATATATAGACAATGTCAAATTTCAGTCATTAATTGTATTCACGTTTAAACAAATGTTAAATCCCAACTTTAAAACATGTTTTAAGGTAATCACTGTTCTTGAATATCATCATATATATGAATATGATCAATAAAAATAACTTTTATTGAGGTGATGAGCCTGGCCGCCTGAGTGAGCCATCACATCTATTGTGATGTGAAATGCTCTCTCTCTTTTTTTCTGGGTTGAAAAAACATGCATGAATTTCACTATATCATTATTTCATATGAGCTTTCAAGTATCAGGTAACTGTTACATTAAGCTGGGTCCAGCCAACCATCCTCCAAGTTTGAATATTGGTTCCATAACTTTTCATATGTCTAATCAAAAATGGGATCCATTTCAAAATTTCTCAAATGGTCCTGATAGATAGATAGATTCCTAGACGCTAGCTAGCAAGCAACTGTCAATCTCCTTTGAAATTACATATTGATCATGTATCAAAATTTTTACCATATATAATTAAACTCACTAGCTGGGCATGTTAATTAATCACATTGCTTGCCCTCCTGTTATTTTCATATTGGTGATACTTGAACCTAGTTTCTTAGGGTAAAATTGATTCTACCACTTATTGGTAATGAATGTAAACAATATTGATTTAGAACTCCCTATCTCACTTTGATATAATTTTTTTTAAATACAAATCTATAGAAAATAATTAAAATGTTATTTTTAATATTAGTACATTTTGAAATGATTTTCAAAATTTATTTTAATATTTGTTTTGGTAACTATATAATCAAATGCATTTGTAAAGATCTTTTTTTATATTTCTTGTGTTTCCAAATATATATAGTTAATTGGGTTATACTAATATATAGGATTTGTAACTATAAAACAACGATTTCAATTAAAGAGACATTTATTTCCTCTCAATATCTTGAAATCAAAATTTTCTCTGGCTCATGAAACAAGAATTTGATAAAAGAATTTCAGTTTAATGTTTCAAGGGTCATGTAAGAGCAAAAAGCTGTCGGTGATTTTATTTTCTTGATTATATATGATGATCCTTTCTGTTTCTTGGCTGCTGTTAAAATGTCAATTGCAGTGTATTATTTATGTTCATAAAATTAGGTATAGTGCTCTCTGGCTTGCCTCTTCTATAAATTATTGAGACAAAGAAGTGATAGTTTAACTAACTATATATAAATAAGGTTATGTTCAAGTAGTGGATGAAAAGATGGATTGCCCACAACAACAAACATACGAAAAAAATCATGTGTATGTTCCATTTAAGTTTAAATTAATTATTAGCATTTCATGTGTGTGTCACAATCTCTTTAATCTCCTGAATAATTTTCTGCATTTATTAATAATGAAGATATATATATATATATTTAGAAATTTTGTAGCCCAGAAAAAAATATATATATCAATATTTTTGAAAAAATTTGAGGTGTGGGTTCTAATTATCTCCACTCTCTCCTAACTCTCAAAATATTTAATACTAATAATTTAATTAATCTGGTCTTCATGTACTTTTCCTTGTTTTAATTAAGTTAATTATTTAAAATGAGTTTGGGGATTTGCAATGGCAGAGCAGAGATGTTTGAAAATGGAAGAGCAAGACATAAACTTGGAAACTCCAAGTCATGCAAGCACCACACTCGTGCTGTCTTGGAAACATAAAAGAGCATGGGATTTTTCTAGTCAACACAACCAACACACTTTCTGCTAGAGATGTTTGATTTTGTTCCCGGCCAGCACACTTTTCCTTCAAAGTTGATCGATCAATGCATGCATATATATAAATATGACTTGGTTCTAATGAAGCATTTGTACAGCAGCATTACAAAAATTACATATCCAGATGCTCATAGTGCTTCACCCACTCCATGTTCTCCATGCACTGAAAATATGCTAACATGTTTCATTTACTGCTACTTGTTTTCTAAACACGAGGAATTTTATATATATATATATAGGTTTCAACCCTAGGGGTTTTGAGCTTTTAATCAAGTGAGGAAATTAATTTGATAAAGAGATCATTTGTGTAATTTGGTCTTGATAATACATGCATAACATTCTTAATAAGTACATAAGGAGTTGTGTGTAACAACTTTAATATTGTGTTTTAAACATGATATTAAAATTTATTCGAGACGTCGAGTGACAAAACTCATGTAGAATTCAAGAATTGATATTTGAGAAACATGAGACATTGGTTGGACTTTGGAACTAATTAAACACTTATTTTACTTCCCCACTTGGAAAAGTCTAATTTATTTACACATCTCTTAAGGGTAGCTAGGTAGAGCAACTTTTAAATGCTTTCTCATGATCACTTGGAATTTGAATGATACAAGTTTATTAAAGCAAATCATAATTTCGTTATATGAAAGAAGGGTCATAACTACAAAAGAACCTTTTTTTTTTTTTTTTCTTTTGCTTTTAAGGAAAAGGAGAAAAGTGAAATTTGCTTGCTGTCTTGGCTTTAATTTTGTGTTGAATTACAACTATGCATCCCTTTTTTTATGGCCACCCATAAACACCACACACAAGTCCAGTCTTCCTCCAGCAATTTGTCCCACCCATCAATACATGCCCACCACCACCCCATCTCCCTCTTCCCCTAAAATCCAAGTGACAATCAAGGTCCCACAATGGTTATATGTGCTGATGGTCTGCTTTACGCCTTGTAATACACTTGGTATTATACGGCCAACCCATTAATATTGTACCATGTGATATAAATCTCTTATGTGATAGATTATTTATATCACATGATATGGTTTGAATGATTTGGACGTATACGATAAGCGCACTGAAGCATTTCTCTTCACCTAGATATAAGCCAATATTTATGTCTTTGATGTACTTTCTTTTGTGAATTTTCGCTCTAGCATTCAATTCCCTTCTTCATCTTCTTTTTTTTTTTTTTTATCACTTCTTACAATATGTGTAGATGCAATGGCAACACTCAGCTAGATCTTCACTTCACTTGACTGCCTCGTGTTGTTGTTATTTTTTTTTCTTTTTCCTTTTTAGTTTTTATGAGAATTTACTACTTATTTTTATATTTTTATCTTACTACTGACTAGGGTCAATTTTAGTGTTATGTGACATCAAAAAAGACTGCATATAGATATGTTTAAATTGAACATTAAATTAATTGTACCTTTGAAAATACTGTGCTTACTAGAGCACAATTTGGAGTAGGTACTGACATATATATAATTCCCTATTGCAAATTTTTTAATTTTTTTTTTTTTGGTCTCACAAAATCAAATGTACATCAATAAGAATTAATTGTGAATGAAAAGGACAAAATGTGCAAAATGAGATGGACTTGTGTTATGCTATAATTGCTAATATCCACTAAATGTACCTCAATTTATTTCACACCTAAATACTGAGGTTATTATTATTTAGCTGGAGTAGTTTAAAACAAAAATTATATATTTTTTTTTATTTTTAATATTTTGTTCCAGAAACCACCGTCCAATATGGCTCGATGGTAAAGGCACTCATTTAGCTTGACAATATTCCAGGTTCGAGTCGTAAGCACCGTAAATAGTATGTGAAAAAAAAAAATTATTTTGTTCCGGAAAATATTGAGTGGCAAGTAAATATAGGCCAGCAGAGTTGACCTGACATGTAAAGAAGTGATTAACAGTCAATTGGTAAGTGAATTTATATTCTTTGAGAGAGTGAAGAGAGATTTTGAAACAGTGACCAGAATCTGTGGGACAATCTCATGAGATCATGTTTGCTAATGCCCAAGAAATTGTCTCTCCTTTTTCCTCTCTTCAATAGTCTCTTACTGTGGAGTTTGACAGGATAAAAAAATGTCGTAATCTCTCTGCAGAGAATTTGTCTGTGCATAACTCTTTCTGTCATTCAGTTTTCCTCTCTCTCTCTCTCTCTCTCTCTCTCCCCTTCAATTTCCGACCACAAAAGCCATTACCAATATTAAATAACACAATATATATATATATATATATATGTAATTTGCATGCAAATATGATTAACTTTACTATATGTCTTTAGCTAGCTGAATTTACTTTTGAAGTTTGAAACATCTCCTAGGTTTGTGTCATATCAATATTTTTTATAGAAAATAATGCATGCTCTCTTTTGCTTCTAATTATTATTTATTATTTCCCAATTAAACACTTATCAAATCCATGTACTCATGTACAAAACTTAATTAAACCGAATCCTCTCCAAAATTGATAACATTAGTACTAATATTTGTGACATGTTTTAGATTTGGATACACAGTATCATGCCCCCTTCTAGTTATAAGAGCTCGGTTCGGTTCGAACCGAACCGCCGGTTGTGAACAGGGACCAGCGGTCTCGGTTAATCAGATCCGAGACCAACAGTCCTGATTCCCGTTTTTTAATTTTAGGAACCGAACCGCCGGTTTCGGTTCCTTTTTAAAAAAAAATTGAAAAAAAAAAATTTGTGTGTGTTGGGAGATGAAAAAAAAATTAAATCCGATTTAAAACCAAAACCGGCGTTCAACCGGCTCATGAACCGGAATGGGCGGGGAACCATCAGTTCCGATACCCCGCGGTTCTAGTTGCGGTTCCCTCCCTAGGGGAACGGAACCGACGATTCCGGAACCGCAGCCATCACTAAGCTCATTAATCCAACAGATTTCCCATACTCTCCCCTCCTTTTGAATTCACTATTAGAAAATCTTTTTTTCTTACAACTTTTTTATCATAGTCATATATTCGTGATAAAATTAGGGTTTTTTTTTTTTCTGTAGACTTTTAAGTCATTTACTGTGTCTTGAAAAAGAATATATGTCAAACACTTAAACTAAAAACAGAGAAAAATTGAATGTCATTGATGGGACTCTGAGAAACTAATTGCATTGAATCGATTAATTAACAATACACAACTCTATTTATATAAAACGAAAATGGTAACATTTAATGTACATTTCCTCACGGGAAAATGTAACAAAAACTCTAACTACTTAAAGCTCCCTAACCCTAACAACTTTGCCAAGTCAGCTTCAGGAATGTTTGCCAGCAAAATTAGGTAGATACTAACTACCAGACTTTTAATCAAAATCATAGTCTTAAACTCTGATTGCACAGATTTATGATGATGATAAATTGAGTTGTAATAATTAGTTACACAAGGATATACCAAATAATGTGCTACATGTGTTGTATTAGCTAAAGCATACACAAAGGAAGCTAAGAAAGTTGAGTGTTGATGAGTTGAAGCTAAGAGTTGATGATGATTATAGTCATCATTCCTGAAACTAAACCTAGGTGAGCAAACCATGTTCGGTTTGGATAGAAGGAACTTAAAACAAGTTTGAGAGAATATATTGAACTTTGAGCAACTCGATAGCAATTTTCTCCCTTAAAAAATGGACATTGATCTCTATATGTTTGACCTTAGTATAGAAAACCATATTGTTACCTAAAGAAACAACACTTGTATTATTACATCAGATAATTGAACATGAAAACATTGAAATTCCAAGCTCTTGAAATAACGAAGTCAACCAAAGAACCTCAAATGAAGCGTGCAAATGAGCCCTATGCTCAGCCTTTATGCTAGAACGAGCAAGAATTCCTAGAAACTCTGAGTAAATAGATTGGAAGCCAAATAGATACAACACCCACTTATTTGAATTTATATCATCAAGACATGAACCCTAATCAGTATCAATATACGCCTTAATTTGTAAGGCAGAAGTGGCTGAAAATGAAGCCTAAAACTAGCGGTGCACTTGAGTTATCTAAGAATCATTTTGCTAGTCATCCAATGAATGTAGAAGCTATAAGGTACTGATTCTGATTTAACTTATTGACAATAAAAGCTATGTTAGGCCTTATGTGAGTTAAGTACTGTAATGCCCCTATTGTACTTCGATACAAGGAAGGATTCGAGAATGAAATTCCATCTTCAAGTGAAAAGTGAGTGTTTTTGCTTAAAGGTGTGGGACAAGGCTAAGAATTCTGTAACTTTGTTTTATGAGTAAGTCTGAAATGTATTTCGTTTGGGTGAGAGAAATACGATCAACATTGCAAAAGGCTTCAAAGCTTAGAAAATAACTCATTGAACTAAGAACTTTCAAAGCAAAAGCAGAATTTAGAGTGGTACTGGTGTGACGAATCAAGGAATGATCACTTCCAATGATCAGGATGTCATTTATATAAACCAGCAAATAGATGATGAAAGTGCGTAAGTCTATATCACTAGCAATAACCTAAAAGGGAGGGGGGTGAATCGGTATACCCGATTTTCATGTTTAGTTTGTAAGTTGCGGTATATAAATACAAACTCAATTTCAAACATACATAAAGCTGTAAGAGGATAGAGAGATTTGAACACAGGATTTAGCGTGGAAACCCAACAAGATAAAAATCTGAGACCAACACTTTGGCTATTTAAGTTGCAAGATCCACTAGTTGAATTATGGTAACACCCTCAAGTGATTTTCAAGTCTACCACTCTTAACTCTCCCAAGTCGATCTTTAACTTATCACTCTTTACTCCCTCAGATAGGTACACATACCATATCACTTTTGGTATCTCAGACTATGCTTATTAATCGCACCAGTCATGGTATCTCAGGCTTGCTTTCTTAATCCAACCATGTTGGGCGGTACCACATCAATTCTACCCCGCGGGACCTTTTACTAGTGATCCATGACAACAATATGCTTAATCAATCTGACACCTTCGAATAACAAGATTTTAGCTCAAATAAAGTTTGGTCTATATGCTCAAATGCATGAATTAACAAATAGAGTAGATAATCAAGATAGTCTATAATAACTAGCTGAGTTAAGCTCAACACAAATAAACCTGGTTTATGAAATACCTAAAGTTAGGTCAAAAAAATGCAATAACAATTTCTAGAGACCAACTAGCTCAATAACCCTATGATACCTAACATAAGTATATATTAAGCTTGCATACAGAAATCTAGATTTCTAGGTCTAGGAGAAGCTAAATGTGAAGCTATTAGAAGAACAAAACAAAATTACCACCAAGGATGCTAGTGAGCGGAAGAGAGATGGGTTCCGGTTGGAGACGAACGGAAATCAAACGAACTCTCTTGGGTTGGAAATGTGATGATATCAATGCTCTATATAATTTTGCCCCTAATTCCTGGTCTTTATGTGATGTTTTTGAGTAAAGTCTAATGTGTTATTTGAGCTTGATATAGGTAAGATCTCTTGAAACGAAATTGCCAATGTGTCTAGTTAGAAAGGGGTCTCGCGAGTTCAACTCGCATCGTTAACTCCCAAGGGTGATAATAGCGGAAAAATCTAGAAGCTGATTCTACTTCCTATTGCCAATTCATTTCGCAAGAAAAGGTCGCTAGAGAAGAAGATACCAAATTCCAGTATTTGTTGCTAGTTCGTGCTTGCCAGTGCATCTCGCGAGCGAAATAGTGACGACTTTTTTTTTTCCTATTTTGACGAGAAGTCTTATTTTGGAAGGAAAAATGATAGGTATAAAAGGATTTTTGCTGAACGAATAGTGGAGTTTTGGAGGAGCATTTAAAACCCTAGTTCTTTACATAGAAGAAACAAAAAGCTTCTTCATTCCATACAAATTCTGCAACATTGATTCATATTTTTAAATAACTCAAATATAATATGCAAAAGATAAAGCCATGTATATCGAAAATAATCATCCACAGAAATAACAAAATATTTGGATCCCCCATGGTAGTGATTGGTGAGGGCCCCAAAATATCAGAATGGATCAAATCAAAAGGTGCATGTGAAATGAAATCACTATTATTGAAAGGCAGAGCATGTTGTTTTGCTAATTGACAAGGAAGATAATCAATATATTCATCCGTTACAGAGCCCAAATGTCCATTAGTTATTAAAGAACGCAAACGACTAAAGGAAACATAGCCTAACCATGAGTGCCAAAGACTCAATGAGGAAGACACGGAAGCGACATATTGCTGTAGTGAAAAGACCTGAGAAGATAGATGAAGACTAATGAGCTCAAACAAGCATCCAACTTTACGGCCTATCCCAAGCGTCTTCCCTGTTTACGGATCTTGCACACAATAACCAGAAGAGGTAAAAATAACATCAAAACCAAGATCACATAGTTGACCTACAGAAATAAGATTTAATGTAAGTTGAGGAATGAAATAAGCATTAGACAATGAGAGATTATTTGTAGAAATGTGACCCACATTTTGAACATGCATCGAAGAGCCGTCAGTAGTATAAATGACAGGTAAATAAGGATTATATGATTTTACTGAAAAGAAAGTAGGATTAGAGGTCATATGATTACAACGAGCAGAATTAGCAGAATTAAAGTATCAAGAAGAATTACCTACGGATACTGATGAAGTAGAAATGGAGGAATTACCAAACTTAGAGAGAATTTGATAAAACATGGATTCAAGATCATTAATGGAGAATGAAGAGGGTTCTGGGTCATGACCAGCAATACCGTGTGTGTCAGCAACTATAGCAGCAGAGAATTGTTGACTGTTCTTGATGTTCTTAAAAGGAGCACCCTTAGGTTTGATAGAAACACCTATCTTATCAAAATTGCTGGGAAAATCATCATTATAATGGCCTGGTTCAAGCTTATGATAATGTTTACAACGTCTGGTAGGACACTGCAGAATGAAATGGCTTGACTCCTGACAATATTGATAAATAAGTTTATGTTTGGAGGACTGCTTAAAGTGAGTAACTAAAGCACTAGTCGTGCGTTGACTCTGAAATGTGGCAAGACGATTCTCCTCAGAAATAAGCTCAGAAACAGCCTGCTCAAGAGTAGGTAGTGGATGGCAATGAAGGAGAGATGCATGAGTGGGCTCAAATGTGTCATATAGAGCCATAAGAAACTGTATTAGGTGCTGATGATCTCTGTAGGTAGTGAACTTGATAGCATCGGTAATATTCGTCCAAGTAGGTTCCAAAAGTGCTAGTTAATCGCAGAGAAACTGCATTTTGGAGTGGAAGTAGGCAATAGACTTACTAGGTTCCTGACGCAATTGATGAAGAGTGTGTAATAAATGATACTAACGAGAAAGATTAGAGGCAGTGTACCGTGTAGCCAAGCAGTCCCAAAGAGATTTGACGGTTTCAAATCTACCAAACTGGAGATTGATAGATTGAACCAAGGTATTACAGAACCATGTGATAATCTGATGGTGTTTGCTATCCCAATCATCAAGTCGCTCAAAATATTTGGCATCAGTCTTAGCGGTTGTTTTAACAAGCTTGGAAATATCTCTAGTAATATAATGCCATAATTTTCGTCCTTTAAGAAAACTCTACATCGCTTGAGCCCATAAATATAGTTGGCCTCATCTAAAATAACTTGAATGGGCTGAGACATCCAATTTCCAGGAACTTTTCATAATAAATTATGAAAAATAACCAAATAATGAAGCAGTGAACAAAATACTGAAACAATAGAGTAACCAAATAATGTAGAGAAATGGAAGTGGCAGGAGTAATAATGTAAAATAACCAAACAATCTTGAAAATAATCAAAGTGACCGGAGTAAGTCACGGCTGAGTCCGGTGGAGGCACTGGCGATGGACAGTTGACAACAAGAATACCAGATCGGGGAAGCTCGTTGGCCGACGCATGCAGCGATGCTAGCGGTGAGAAAAGAATCACCGGCGATAAAATGAGATCGGACGATAAAATGAGGCAACAGCTTAAGGCAAGCGTTAGGCTCCAACAGGTGTCCGATGGCGAAGTTTTTGGTGGCATTAGAACCGACAGAATGGGCCGGTGCAGACGGCAGTGGCAGTGAGCGGAAAATATCAACGATGGTTGCCAAGTGTGAAGAACAGACGCAAGACTGCGGTGCACCAGGAGAGATGATCCGATGTGCGCGAGACTACATGAAGACAAGCTGTTGAGAGATGATCGGATATGTGCAAGTGCGCAGGAAGCCTGGGTGCACTAGGAGAGCAGATCCGGTGTGGGCTATTGCAACACCCAACAATGGCAAGTGACCAACCAGAAAACAAAAAAAAATAATAATAAATAAAGAAACAAAGCTTAAATTACCACAGCTCTCTGATACCTGATAGTGAAACTTGGAATAATATTTTACAGTCTGAATATGAATGTACAATAAAGAGCCTATTTATTGGCTACATAGAATCTTCTATACATAGAAACTAAAATAATATAATATATACAAGGAAATATGAATATATCATAATAACATCATAATAATATCGTAATAATATCACACAATATATGGTAACATAATATTGAGTGATATTATTGGATTATATTGTGTGATATTATTGGATTGATATGGTAACAGATATATATTTTATTTTAAAATTTAATTATAAAATTATTTAATTATAATAAAAAAAAAGTTAAAAAATTGTTGCCCAACCCAGTTTGTTAAGGGCTCCACCCCTAGCCTTATCTTATTATTATTTATTATTATTTTATATTTTCAATATCTGATTCATTTCATCTTCTTTGATAATGTGAACCTTTAAAGTTTGAAAAAGAAGAAAAGTATTTGACAAAAACTCAAACCAAAAAAAAAAAGAAAAGGAAAGACTAGATACGATTGATAATGCTCTGAAAAATTGATTCCATTGATTAATTAACAATACACAACTCTATATATACAATAAAAAAAATGGTTACATATAAAACACATTTCCATGAATAAAGAGAAAATGTAACCGATTCTAGCAACCTGAAGCTGCCTTACCCTAACAACCTTGCCAGGTAGCTTCATGAATCTTTGGGAGATCAACAAAGTTAATTATATACTAACTACCAGAATTTTAATCACAGTCATAGTCTCTATACTCGATCAGATTGATGATGATAATTAACTTATTGTAAATTGCTTCACAAGGATCTACCAAACACTATATATGCTACATGTGTAGTATTAGCTGAAGCATAGTTGACGAAGCTGAGTGTGGATGACTTAAGCTATGTGCTGATGGTCATTATTGTCATTATCCTTAACACCACGGAGGATTCACAATAAAAGGTTTTTAAAATAATTGTAATTGGTGGTAAAAATTTTTGACACGATAGCATTTGTAATGCCCTTTCACTATAGACTGAAATATATTTCCTCCACAGTAAAATGTGTTGGGATGTGAAGATGAATCAGACTTAGATCAATGAAGGACAGTGTGTCGCACGACCATGGACGCTCGCGACTAGAAGGTCGTGATATAGGTCGCGATATAGGTCGCACAAGTAGGGAAGACAAGTTTGGCAGTGAGTGGCGCGAACATGAGGTCGCACGACTAGGAGGTTGCGTCACTAGGTCGCGCGCGAATCCTGTTTCAATCAGGACAGCCAGTTTATAAAGAATTTGTTTTCTATTCAAACTAGACTATGTTTATGCCCACTCTAGCCCTAACAAATCAGTATATATACCTTATATTAATGGAGAATAATGTATTGGCAATATATACCTTATGCAATGGAAAATAATGGACTGACAATTAAGAGCACAGTGAGAGAGAAAAAAGAGAGAGAAAATAATGTACTGGCAATTAATATTTGAAGTTTACTACACCTAGTTCACTCATCTTGGGTAATACCTTAAATCTACCTACCCTGCGAGCCTTTTATAATGATGCTTGACTGATACTTGACTATCCAAAACCTTCGAATATTAAGACTTTAACTCACGAAGAGATTTAAAAAATTCTAAGGAGTCTTTTGTTTTTTTATCTGAAGAATGAATAAGCCTGATCTTTTCTAAAGATGAATAGGAACTGAAAACTGAAACATGACTGACATTTTTATTTTTTTTCTTTTAACTACTAAATAAAAGTGTTGATTTTTTTTAAGACATAAACATCTGATTAAAGATAAATTTGAAAATATATTAATATAATAATGATAATGATGGAAGAAAATATTATAATTATAATCTAGTGATGATGTTAAGTGATAAGTCAGGATTTTTAACTTTTTATTTTAAGTTATTTTTTAGTATTTTTAAGTTGTTTGACCATTTAAAAAAACAAACAAAAACAACTTAATGTGTTCAATTCAGACTCATTAAGTATTAAGTAGAAAAAACAAATTACCCATAAGTGAATGACATGAAACAATCATATGCATTATATGTAGAAAGGTAAACCAAACTAACTACACTTTCCAAGCATACAAAGATATGCAATGAAAACCTAGTCAAATGACAAACCCTTTATAAATAAGTCTTCGTCAACCAAGACCCGACATTAATAAGATCTTAAAAGTAATAAATATAGGATTGAAGAGAAGATAACTACTTACTCTGACTTGATACACAAATGATGACAAAGCCCAAGAGAATCTTAGCACGTGGAGAGCATGAAGGTTAGTGTTTGAGAGAGTGTGTGAGTTAATTAAGATTGAGAGTTTGAGAGAGAGTGTTTCTCTTTCTATTTCGTGGTGCTTTCTATTTCTCAATTTTAAGGTTTCCAAAATGCAAGGGTCCTATTTATAGAGGGCCCAAGATTTCACTTCAAAACATTCCTGACGAGGAAATCGCGGCATGACTCACGATCACGTGATTGCGCTATGGGGTCACTAGATGGAACCAGTGGTCACGAAAACCCAACTGAGACCCTTTCTCACGATCATACGATCACAACACGAGGTCAAGATAAAACCCGAGACGCTTGCAATCAAACAATGTTATCGCAAAAGTCACGAGCAAGGTCGCGAGATAAAACCCGAGACACTCGCAATCAACCTTGCTACCGCATAAGTCGCGAGCAAGATCGCCACCCAAACCAACTAATCACTACAATGTACATGCGATTGCAAACAGTGGAATACAGTCGCGTCAACCATCGCAAAACAAGACCAATATGTTATGCTTTGAACCTGCGAGGTAACTTGCAATCAAGGGGCCTAACATCGCAATCATAGGATCTCTCATGCGGTAACGAGAGACAACCAGTGGCTATTAACTGAATTCGCGACCAGCCACTCCTAGCGCATGGTCACATATAAGATCGTGAGTGAGAACCAACTTAGGTTCCCAGTGGTTGTTTCATGTGTTGACAGTCACAAAGAGCTTGAGGCTCGAGCACAAATATTTTCAACTAGAAACCAATTTACACAAGTAAATATGCAATCACAATATATGAACTAATGTTGCATGCGATAATTGGACATACATCGTGGGACACATAGCTGAGCGTTGATGACTTAAGCTATGTGTTGATGGTGATCCTTAATGCCGCGAAGGATCCACGACAAAAGGTTTTTAAAATAATTGTACTTGATGGTAAAACATTTTTGACACGATAGTATTTGTAATGCTCATTCATTGTAGACTGAAATATATTTCCTCCATAGTAAAATGTGTTGGGATGTAAAGATGAATCAGACTCAAATCAACGAAGGACAGTGTATTGCGCCACCATGGACTCGCGCGACTAGAAGGTCATGATATAGGTCGCATGAGCAGGGAAGGCAGGTTCGGCAGTAAGTGGCGCGAACATGAGGTCGCGCGACTAGGTGGCGCTCGAATCTTGTTTCAATTAGGACAGTCAGTTTATGAAGAATTTATTTTCTATTCAAACTAGACTTTGTTTAGGCTCACTCTAGCCCTAATAAATCAGTATATATACCATATGTAATGGAGAATAATGTACTGATAATATATACCTTATGTAATGGAAAATAATGTACTTGCAATTAAGAGGAAAGTGAAAGAGAAAAAAAAAGAGTCTGATATAGTGGATTGAGTGCTGGGGCGCTCTCTAGATATAGGAAAGTTTTTCAAACCACGTAAAACTCTTATTTTCTTATTTGATTATTATCTCTGTGCTTGTGTGGGAGTTTAACTAATTATGAATCATTCTGTTGCATTGGGATTCGACGTAATTCCTAACAAATAGTATCAGATCTTAGAGGATCCTAACAATTTGCATCAATTTCCTAACAAAATGCCACTTTTTGTTATTTATTTATTATAATAATTTCAGGTTTTCATGAGGGTTAGCAACGTGCCCAGTGTCATGTCACAAGCCAACTATATATATTGAATATTTGATTCTTTTATTTATTACCATATATAAAATAATTTATATGGTTACATTTTATATTTGAATTTAAATTATTTTCATATTTTTTTTATATTTTTCTATTTTATATAATATCTTAGGCCTATAAATAGGCTTATATTGTAATAACAAAAAATAATAAAATTATTTTTTATCCTCATATTTTACAATAAATGATACCAATTATAACACCCATCTAGTGTAGATATATTGTTAGTAAATTAAATAGTTGTCAGGGTTTTGTTAATGTACATTGCAACTGAAAATGTGTCATAAACATTCAAAAAGTCTCTTGCCAGTGATGTAGCTTGTCTACTACAAGGTTCCACATCCTAAACTTCAATAATGTCAAAAAAGTAATTTCCTTAATTTGCTGTAAAGGTAAAGGTGTTCCGGAGTCAAACAAATTATTAAGTCATGCATAGAATTTTATCAACTGTGGAATGTGAAATTGAGAAATTTCGTTTGTCGTAAAACTTTAGGTTACATAATTTAAGTATATATTGGGAGACTTTTATGTTTAGCTTATGAACTTCGTCATTGTATATTGATGATTACTTATAAGACTATTGAGCTTTATTTTTATAAAAGTCTTTTTCAGTTTACATTTTAATTGACTGAAATCACGTGCCTTATACGTGCAATTGGGTTCCAAAAACATTACGCGCATGACTAAGCCGACCTTCTCTGTGACTGTGCGGACACCAATGGAATTGTTGGTGTACATTGAAACTGCTTGTTTCCTGTATCTGTGGGTCGCCCTCTAAATCATTTTTTTCTCTTTAATTAAAAAAACAAACACAAAACAACAAACCAATAAAATACATTATGTAATATATTGCTGAAAGTCTCCAATTAAAATATCAATATAAATAAATAAATATATAAAATAAGATGAGGTTCATCAACCAGTATATATTCTTCATATTTATACCTTAAGATTGTGAATTTAAATTACGAAATAATTGTAATAACTTAAAAAACAATATATACGCATATAGAAAGTTTTAGGTAGAGACATCAAAATTTTAATAAAATTATAAACTGAGATTTGATATCATTTTTTTTTTAAGAAAAAGAAGAAAATTTTTAGGATCATATGTGAAAAACATTGATATTTTAAAAGTTTTTTCTAGTTATATTTTAAAATTTTGAATCCAAATTCATATCTCTTGAGATTTAAAATGTGCATCCACATTGATATGACACACATGTATTTGATGAGTGCAGGTCAGTATATCTTAGTATTTTACGTGAATTACACTGAACCTCCAATTTTGTTGAATTTATTCTCCTCAAAGTAGTGACTGTGCAGTGTGCACACAATATTTCCCTTTTCTTCAGTAACTTTTTTTATAAAAAAAATAATAAAATAAAATTCTCAAGCGAAAGGATATTCACTAATAGGAAACTTTTAACATTTAATTTAAATTGAAAGGAGAGAAGCTTCACAAACAAGTTCTCAAATGAGTGTAATGCATCTAATTTATGACAAGTTCAGGCTCCACCATCAAGTCACAAGTTCTTTCAAGCCATCAAGATTTTAACCATGATATGTAAATATTGTTCCAGTATTGCGCATAAAAACGCAATTAGTGTGGGTAGATCTCTCCCGTATTGAGCGTTGACGGTTCCCCGTATTGAGAGTAGACGGCTTCCGCTATGAAAGTAGATGTCCGGACAATAAGTATGGGTAAATCTCTCCCGTGTTAAGAGTAGATGGCTCCCCGTATTGGGAGTAGACGACTTCCGCTATAAAAGTAGATATTTGAATAATTAGTGTGGGTAGATCTCTCATGTGTTGGGAGTAGATGGCTCCCCGTATTGAGAGTAGACAGCTTCAGCTGTAAAAGTAGATATTCGGATAATTAGTGTGAGTAGATCTCTCCCGTATTAGGAGTAGACGGCTTCCGCTATGAAAGTAGATGTTTGGGCTGTACGATTCCGATAACAGTACGTAATTAGATTCATACCAAATGACATGATGTAAATGACTTGTTGGGTGGAAATAACATATTCTAGATTTTATTAACCATATTGTTATTTTTTTAGTTTAAATTGCTTAGGTGAGAAAAGGGTATAAAGGGAAAAGTTTGGGTACATTTTGGTCAATCTGCTAAGCTAACCCTAATGGGTCAAATACGGTAGAAAGAAATTAACGATACCATAAAACGGCCATTAACGGTATTTACCTAGATTCTATTCACATTTTCTATTGAAAAAACAACTTTAATGTTTTTATCTTAAAGAGAAAAAAAGATTCTTCTAATAAAATCCAAATAATAATTATAGTCTCTCACTCTAGGCGATTTCATCTTCCCTTTAATCTCTCTTTCAATAAAAAATATCTCTCCACCATTCACACCCTTCAGTGATCTTGTACTCTCTCTCTCTCTCTCTCTCTCTCTCTATAAAAGCAATCCCATCAAGTCCAAACTATTCAGCTCTGGGAGCTTCATCATCATCACCATGGCTGACCACCCCTACTCAAAATCCTTGTCATCTGCAGGCTTCATCAAGTTCAACCCTCTTCATCACCATTACCCATCTTCAAACCACCCACCTCCACAACCCTCCTCCTATGCTCACAACTTTTACACAAACATTAACCAAACCCAAATCCATTCTTATTTTCAGTACCAAACCCCACCTCCTTCTCCTCCTCTCAGAGAAGCCCTACCCCTTTTGAGCCTGAGCCCAACAAGGCATGACAAAGAAGAGGAAGAAGAAGAAGAGGAAGAGGAAGACCATCACCACCACCATGAACAGTCTTGGGCTGCCATGGATGTGGACAAAAACAAAGGCAAAGGGGAAAGTTTGTTCTTGAGTAGTAGCAGTGCTGCTAATGATGGAGATGATGAAACTGTCACTGTTGCACTGCACATAGGTTTACCAAGCCCTAGTGCAGCTGAAATGGCTTCTGTGCTATCTTCTTCCTCAGAGATCACTGATAAAGATGGAGATCAAGGTGATGATTCTGGGTACCCCATAAACAGACTCAACAAGGGTCAATATTGGATCCCAACCCCTTCTCAGATTCTTATTGGCCCTACTCAGTTCTCTTGCCCTGTTTGCTGCAAAACCTTCAACAGATACAATAACATGCAGGTACAAATTTCTTGCCCATGAATTATATAGATATATAGAACCCCAAAAGCCTCATTTCCTTTCTTCTCTCTCCTTCTTCATCTCTTTTTATCTCTTGTAATTTAATTATTCCAAGAAAAGTAGTAACATAAAACCAGGTTGGAATTAAGCAACTAGTTCTTTTGTTTTTCCTTGAATTTCTAGCCTGATTTGAATTTTTAACAAATCGATCCCTATGTATTAATTTCTTTCTTGTTTTTCATTAAAAAAAAAAAAAAATTGTATGGGTTATCCAAGTGTCACTCACATCAGAATAGGGAGTAGTTTGATATATGTTTGTTGTAACAAAGTTTTTTCTTTTTTAAAAATATCATCTTCTTTAATGTTTATATTTTATTTTACTTTTTTTGCATGGTATATGAAGTTGGAGGTTTGTATAATTTTTTTTCTGATTCCACTGAGAGGGAGCTTAGTACCTTCCATAATGTGATTGAACAACACGGGCAATGTTCTTTATGCCTTTAGTACTTTGAAGTCTGTGCTTGCCAGGCTTGTACAACTGAAAATTTTTCAGTTTTTTCAGGGACTCAGAAAAATTATAATGAAGGAAACAAATATACAGATCAGTTTGAAACCAAACAAAACATTTTTACAGACATCATGAAAACCCCATACGTAGTCTATTCACTTCTCTTATCTTCTGATTCAAAGAAAACCTTTTAGCCGTACAATATTACAACTAGCAATTCTTATAATTCAACTTAGAACAAAGATGATCTTTTTGTATCATACTGTCACAGATGAAGCAAATACATGACTCACACTATCACACAATGGTTTTTAGTGACAGATTAAAGCCAGAAAATTAATTTCCATGGAAAGGCCTTCTTCAACAAGAAATACATACAAATAGAAATTTGAAGCACCGAATTTTGGCTTTCTTGATATGTTCTTTTTAACAGAATCTCCCACAACTGGTAGAAAAAGAATGTTACCCTTTTCGTAATTCTCAAATGTATCGACCAAATGCAGCTTTCTTCTTTCTACTCTATTCCAGATCAACTATATATATTGTGGTTTCTAATGTCTAATTCTTGTGGATACTAGCTAGTTCAACTCTCTTGTTGTCAGATAATAGGTGGTTTTGGTTTGAATCTTAAGGGTTTGGGATAGTTGGAAGGATGTTAAGTTCAAATGTCTGTAAATGTATTGGTATTGATGTAAATGGATATCAAATGTTGTAAATGGATATCAAATGTTGCTGGACTTAATTAATTACTTGAATGTGTGAATTGTCGTAGATGCATATGTGGGGGCATGGATCTCAGTACAGAAAAGGCCCTGAATCACTAAGAGGAACACAGCCAACAGGCATGCTTAGACTTCCTTGCTATTGCTGTGCACCAGGATGCAGAAACAACATCGACCATCCAAGAGCAAAGCCTCTTAAAGACTTTAGAACCCTTCAAACACATTACAAAAGGAAGCATGGTATCAAGCCTTTCATGTGCAGAAAATGTGGTAAGGCGTTTGCTGTGAGGGGAGATTGGAGGACTCATGAAAAGAACTGTGGAAAGCTCTGGTACTGCATTTGTGGATCTGATTTCAAGCACAAGAGATCTCTTAAAGACCATATCAAAGCTTTTGGAAATGGCCATGCAGCATATGGCATTGACGGTTTTGAAGAAGAAGACGAGCCTGCATCAGAAGTAGAACAAGATAATGAGTCCACGCAGTGAAATTAGATGAGGTGTTTAATGAAATATTAATTTATGGCTTTTCCATTGGGAGCTCTCCAAGTAAGAACATATACATAAAGGATCAATTTACTTGGAGAGTCATCTCCTTTATTTTCTTGTTTCTTTTTCAGTTATATTTGCCCTTTCCTTAATTAGCATTGTAGGATACTAATTAACACATCCATGTTAGGTTAGTTAATTAAGTTAATGTAAATTCATTTTCCTTTCTACTCATGTTGTTGGCTTCTTCTTCTTCTTTTCTTGTTCACCTTCCCAGTGTTTTCTCATCATCTGGTGAGTTTCTGATCACTTTTGCTCGTGACCATCGTCCATAATCAATATATATATATATATATATATATATATACAAATGAGACTTTTTTGTTATGTGATATATGTGTAAAACCAATTAGTAAACCTAAAAGATGTTTATAGTGATCATGAGATTCTATATGAAATAATTCTACCAAATTCGGCTGGAAATTCATAGAAAATTATGCTTGAGAAGGAGGTTTCAGGTGCAGGATCCCGCACCCAATAATTCTTATATGTTTGAGATATGTATGTTGTATATATATAATATAAGAGGATTGTTCTCTCTCTCTCTCTCTATATATATATATTAACCTTTATATATATAGAGAGAGAGAGGGTGTTTAATGGGTTGCTGAACAAAAAGAAATCCACCATAGAAAATAGCTTCATGATCTGTTTTCTTGAATTTCAAACTAAGGTAAATTCTGAATTCTTGTTGGAAAGACAAGAAAAAAGGATAAGAAACACTGATTTTTACCGAGGGTAATTTGTAGACTACTGGACTTCATTTTTGTCAATGTATACATGGATTTATATCATGAGATATGATGCGGGTCTTTTCATGCACTATTTATTGTTCTTTCCCAACACAAGCTTGGTTGAGAATATGAATCCAGGAAGATGATGATCAAAGCATGGAGATCAGAAGAATTGAAATAAGATCATGATCATGATTCATGCAAGGATAATATATGTGGGGTTTTCTGGCTTTTTAGCTTTAATAATTCATGTTCTTTTTAAGATCCTCATATGAGTCTTCACCAATATAATATTCTCATATGGGTACAGTAGTACTGATATGAAGGGATGAACATATTATATATTATAAGGATATCACTGGATAACAAGACAGCAGTAGTAGTAGTGAGTATATTTTGTACCAAATGTAGTTGAGGGAGGCTTTTCATATCCTGCAAAAACATCAGCTTTTTGTGATGCCCTTTTGCTTTGGTTAGTGGAGAGATGTGTTGTCCATGGATGGAACATATACCATTTAAGATTCACTATTACTTGGAAAATTCAAAGCAAATGATTAGCTTTAAGAGATACAGCCAAAGATAGAGAAAAAAGGGGTAAATATGGGTAGGGAGAGCAATAATATAAGTAGAGTTATACATGAGGCTTATATTAAGCTACAGGAGGATTGAAATGAAATAGATCTCATTGTCAGAGAGAGACGGAGAGGATGGGCAAAATTCAGGATAAAAACAGCAACAGTGTGGAGCCCAAGTTCTGTTGGTTGGGCAAAAATGCAACACATATACTGATGCCTCCTACAGTGCATGCATACACGGATAAACACCTCTTCTGATGGATGAAACTGTAGATTGAAGGGACATTTCAATAAGTCCTTGACTCTCTTTCAAAGATGTTTGAAATATATATATATATATACATAGTCTGCAATTTGGTGTTTAGTACATTGAGTATATCTGTATGCAGTATATATGTAAGTGTGTAAAGAAAAAATAATGATAATGAAGGGTACCACCAGGAGAGAAGAAAAAAAATACAAGAATAGTGATTTTGTTTTTTCCCCCTTGAGCATTAACCCCCAAGCGAGATTACTATTTAACAAAGTTAACTGGCAGTGTCAGTTGATAGCATGTGGGGCTACTAATTCCTTTGTATAATGTTGTGCAATATCATCCGAGATCAAACCAACAGTAACATCTAAGAATTCAGAACTACAGCATTTATTGACAATCAATATCTTACCCCTTTGTTGGGGATATCAACCCTATCATTATTGACCCTTCGGCCCACTACTCTCTCTCATTTTTTTAAATACATTTATATATATATATATATATATATATATATATATATATATATTATCCTCTCTTATTCTACCTGTCTTTGTCTTTCTTTTATATATATATATATATATATTAATAGTAATTGAGGATACAATTAATCATCAAAACTTGATTGTATTACTAATTATCACTCATAATTTCATTTTATGTAATTAAATAAAAATGAAAATCGATAATATTATAAATATATGGTACATATATCAAGTTAATTAAAAAACAAAGTAACCAACAAGATGAGGTAGGAGGAACTTATACTTTGAAGTTGTGTGTCCGAATCGTATCCCCGCACTTAAATCTCGAATTAATTGTAATAACTATATAAATTAACTAATTAAGATAAAAGTTTAGCTACATACATTTATAAATACATCTATATATATGTACGTATGAGTTCATGCATGTAGCTACATGCATAATTAAATTACTTTTGTATAAATAATTTCTAGGAAATGGCACCGTGAGATCAAATCAGAGAGATTTTGGCATTTGAATTGAATCAGAGAGTTTTATTAAAATAAGAAGAGACACAAATGCAAGTTTTATTCTTTCTTGCCCAACATTACTTGAACACAATCGCAGACACTTCCCTGTTTAAAATCCCAAGACCCTTTATTTTATTTTATTTTTTTTCTCTCTCTATATTTTACCATGATTTATATTATTTTAATTGGTTCTATAATTCCATTATATACTTGGCTTTTCTCCATGACTTTGTCTGTCAGGGAGACCAAGCATGAGAGAATACGTACACAATTTTATTTCCCCCTTGTATTCATAATCCAATACAAAGGGGACAGCTTTGTCTCCCTTCGCTCGAATCACTAAATTTAATTTACATATTTTTCTGTAAATATGTTTCATGAGCTTTTCAACTTTTTCTCCTTTCAAGATTGAGTTTCAATGTAGTTATATCACGTAACAACGATTTTGAGCCTATCTAATTTAATTAGGAAAACCGGATAGAGTGGTTATTATTATTCTAAGACCAAGCACAATTTTAATTTAAAATATTTTTAATTAAGATGAGTTTTATTATAACATGAGTTACTAGAGTAGAATATTAGGTTTTTTAGTAGAGTAGCCAGAGTTAATTTTAAAAAATTAGTGGTTCATGAGATGATTTGAATTGGATTTTAAATTGGAGTTAGAAAGTTCATAAATATATCAGTCCCTCTACTAGCTTAATCCGATGCAGACTAGAGTTATGTATAGTGGCACTATAAAAAGATAAACTCTAGATTTATATTTTAACCGTTGAGAAAAAGAAAATGAGCGTACAGTATAGTAAAAAGTAATTATGCCCGTACAACATAAGATCTAAAGATTAAAGACGACAGAGAATATTACAGCCCCATTTTTTTTTCTTTGAAGATCGAAAATAAAATCTGAGGCTATTTTCTATCCCTATATATGTATAAATGAACAAGTTAACCGTGCTTTCGCGTTTTATAAAAAAATTATTTCATTTTAATTAAAATTTTATTTTGTTGTATTGATTTAATACCAACAGTATGGACTAAGTGGTATAACACCCCCGAGACAGCTTTGAAGCATAATAGATTTCTTTTTTTCTCTTATTCTTTTCTTAAAGAAAAATTTTAAGGTACCACAATAGCATTCAAGATCCTCTTCATATAAATGAGTTCTCTTGAGTTTAAATATTGTTCTTATGAGATATGATTATTTATTAGTCAAAATCTATATATGAGACCTCACGTAAGAGTTCAGATTAATAGGCCTTTTTGTTCAAAATAAATAAGATTTTATCTTAATTTTAAAATAATTAAACAAGAAGTATGTTCCTTCTCAGTCTCCAAAACTTTGAATAGGGGTCAGCAAAAAAACAAAAAACTGAGCCGAACCGATAAATCGAACCATCCAACTAATTTTGGACCTATTTACACCTTTCAATCGGTTCGATTCGTTTGATATTTTAAAAATCGAAATTGTCGGTTCGGCTTCGATTCGAAACCGCAAACCAAGCCCACTGAACCGAATATATATATATATATATAAACAAAACCCCTAAATTCACTTTTTCCTAATTACTTCATATGGTTTGCCTCTCACGACTTTTAGTCCAAAATTGAACCGAATCAGACTCCCACCCCTAACTCTGATAGAAATTAATGAGATATTGATTTCAAAATTTCTTCCAATTGAATTAGCTAGTTTTCCGTTCACAAGTTGGAAAGAGAGGCACAAATCCTTTTTGTAATAGATTATGTTACTTTAAATCTGATTGATGTGAAGATATGCTGGTTCTTGTAGAATTTTCATGAACAAATCTTTTTTACTATGGCATGTGAGACTCCATTAATATCTATATTAATCAGAAAGGACAAAATTAACTACCATGGCAGAGGTTTAACTTTTTTTTTTTTTTTTTCTGTATGAAATGGCAGACAGAAAATGTAAGATCAAAGTACTTCACGATTCAGTCATGCTAGCTATAATCTCAGTGGGATATCATAAAGATGATGGATATATTGAATGACATAAAAAGATAGGGCACCCAAATTTATAAATAAATAGACACAGTTAATTAAAATGATTTTCAGTGAAATGATGACCATGCCCTCACTTCACGTGCCCACAAGAATATGACCTAACCATAAAAACACAAGAATTTCAGGTAGCTTTGATTTGATCTTCAAAGTATATGAGACAACTTTGTTAGAGAGGCCCCAATGAACAAAAGGAAAAGGAGAAAAAAGGCAAAAATAATCTTGACCCATGATTACGTACCCTTTGAAAAGAAAGCAATATGTGTATAAATATATAAATATTAGAATTTAAAAAAGAAAAAAAAAAAAAAGGAGAGTCTACAAAACAAAAATCCTTCTTTTGGACATATATATATATGAGAGATCTCCTTTTCCCCTCATCATTATCCGCGTCCATATATATATAACACACATATATATATATATATGATTTTCCTTTGATCCATATATTATATATATTATTATATTTCTTCTTCTGTTAAAGTTGCCTTGCTTTGGTGGTTTGAGATTCTCCAAGTTGTAGGCAATATTGGGTATCTATCTTTGTAATTGAGAATAATATGATATAGAGGTAGCAAAAACTTCAAAGTGAAGAAAACACATACAAATTTTTTAGAAAGAGAGAGATCATAAAGAGGGCATATCTAGGCTTTTCTCTCTGCTCAAAGTCAGGAAGAAAAGTGGGTTATTGACGTTCTTGGCAATGAATAAAATGAAATAGGTATAATCCCATTTTTTTTTAAAAAAAAGCACTACTACTATTTGACAATAAAGTACTCTAGCTAGTTGCAGAAGATCCTATATATAATATCTGTTAAAGATAAACAATCACAAAGCAAAAGAAACCCATACCCAACACCACTCATTACAAGTAAACCCACACGAACATACCCTCTAAAAGTACTTCTCTCAAACGATTACATTTCCAGAGATTCCATGCAAATATTTCAACTTGGGAGCTGATGAGAATAACAAGAATACATTTGCTTTTTATCTGTACACTTGTGTACAAGTTTTATGATAATATATCTACCTTTTGTCCCACAACCCACCAGACTAGACTTTACTTTGCTATTTAATAGTATAGAATGTAATATTAGATCAAAGTTGACACATGTGGAGAAGTGTCACGAATTCAAGCCTACCCACTTTCTCCATTTAAGGATTGATTTTATAGAATTATATAAAACACCATATATATGACAATGCCAATGAAAATGAAAAAAACTTAAGTTATTAGGTGAAATTATCAAGTGTGTATGTCCACATCATGCCAATTTATTTTCGTGTTTACTAAATTCTTTATAATAATTATTTGGTTTACAAAAAGACAAAATAATGTATTTTTCTTATATATGAATACAACTAAATGGTTGAGATTTAACACATGGATGAAAGAAATAGTAGACTTATGTCGGTGCATATTGGATAAAAGGTAATTTATTAGGAGCTAACTCCAATGACTTCTAGGATGTGTTGGCTAATAAAATATTCTAATGAGGGAAATAAAATTTTATTTATTTTTAATGAATTTATATGTTTACTAATACGATTTATAATTAAGTTACGTAAATTCTACACATAATTTATGATTTAAATTCCTGTTGGAATAAAAACTTAATTTTCTCCTCCACGAGAGAATCAAGTTTCTTTTTTTAATTGAAAAAAACCATATATTTTTTATATTTTGTTTCTAAATAACTCCACATGTTATATATATATATATAGAGATATTTGTAACTTTTTTTTACGTTAAGTTCTAAATATTAGTAAACATTTTATAATATAATTTTGATTACTCTTTTTTTTTTTTTTTTTTTCAAACTGTGAAATTTAATTTTCTTTTATTTTTATTACGGATTAGTAAATGCGTTATTAAATAATAGTAAGAAGCTATTCCTAAATCAGCTTTCAAATACAATCTTAAAATCGAGTTTTGAGACTTGACAGTTTAAAAGGAAAAAAATGATTTTACTATATATTATGAAAAAAAAAATTCAATTGTATTTCAAAATTCAAAATCATAATTTTTCGAAAACTGTTCTTGACTGTCGAGGACTTAACGAATAATCTTATTGTAAATTATAATGATAAAGAGTAAAGTTTCTCGGACATAGACAAGCTACAAATCTTGTTATTTAAAATTGTGATGGCACGGGATAATTAGTATCATCAACTATTGTATTGATCAGTGACTAATCAAATGGTTTGGATCGATGCTTTGGTGGGCCATCATGATCAGAATATGGACTGTAGGACCCATTAAATAAGATTATAATTTATCAAAAAAACAAATTGAGAATTGAAAAATATAAAAAAGAAAAGAGAAGAGCTTTTACTTTCAAAAAGAGAACTTTCACCAGCTTCCTATAAGGATCCTATCCTTGGAATTAATACGTATGTAAAAAGTAGAAAAGGAAAGGTTATCAAAAACAAATATTATTGCAAAAGAAATTTCAGAATTTATTATAATAGAAAAGGAAAGAGAAAGCCAATGCTCGTGGAACTTTTATGACCAAGAAATCGAGGAAAATTCTTTACAGGAAGATTAGTTTCATAACCATGTTTAAGTGACATTGTTTGATAATCATCTTTGTATAAGAATACATCCAACTGTGAAGTATAATTGGAATTATGATATTTGGTGTGTGGTTTGAGAGGGATTGAACTGCACATGGCTGAGATTTTACACTAGGGATATCATCCATCGTTGCCAAAAAACAAAAAAAAATATTATAATTATTATTGACAAGGATAGATGGAGCGTCTCATGATCTATTCCATTCCTTAAAATCAGGGATGATGAGTCATGAGAACAGCACCAATGGTGTTCCAAAGTAGAACATGCATGCACCAATCACTCATGTGTAGACCCTACAGACCAGCTGATTATGTCTATATATCATATACATATATATATATATATATATATATATACATACGCATGTATTAATTGTGGAAATGACAAAATCCACATGCCTCTATAGAGAGTGGACTAGTATGACTACATTCATAGTAGGTGTAGGACCATGTGAAAGTGGCTCGACGACCTTGTGTTGTTCTTGGTTCCCTTACTAACTCATTTTGCTTCGTTTTCATAAATCATGTCAAAAGTTATATTATTACTCGACTTCGGAATCTCGATCATATTATTCACAGTTTCACACAAAGCAATTCCCAAACCCAAATTAATTTGTTAGACCTCTTCATCTTTTATAGGACTCATATTATTTGAAGCCCAAATAGAGTAAGCCTATATCTAATAACTAACCATAAGGCCATTATTATATGTCTAATAGTATCTTAACTCTCTGTGGCCTTAGATATGAGAAAAACATCTCGTGTTCTGTACCTTATCCTCCATTAACTATTTTTGTATCACCAAAAACTCTACTTTCAGAAACTTGTATATAAAATATTTACATTATTTTTCAAAAAAGAAAACTCTACGAACAACCGCTTTAATTCGCTTAAATAAACACGCGTTTTTAATTATTTAAAAAAAGTAGTAATTTTATTAAATAGATATTTCTAATATAATTTCCTATCATTAAATATTTACAGCATGTGGCATGAGAATTAATAAGTTGGATATGATTTTCACCACTCTGCCCATACTTTTGGTGAATTAAGGATAGTTATCAATCAACTTTCATATTATTCCTCACTGTCAGTATCCTGTTGGGGCATTTTCAGGTATCGTTTTACTCTTGTGTTCAAATCTGTGAGAATGAGCATTCAATTTCAATCCATCTTTCATTAAGTTTGGTTTATCTAACAAGCACTCCCATCTTCCCAATAAAGCATTCACTATAAAATATGCTCTCTTTCCACTACAGAGTTAATGGAGCATTTGCATTGAAAACCCTAATTTGTCCCTCTACAACATGTCCCTTTTCAAAATCTTAACTAATATGTCCAGATTAAACACTATCGTGACATGACGTGGTTGACTCCTTGCAACTATAAAAAGTTCCTGAGAATGATGCAAAGTAAATTCTATTTGAACTTATATGTATCTTGATTGAATTTGATGAGTCCATCGAATTCATATAACTTAAAGTTATTTTGGTTAGATTTATACTGAATTTGTTTAGATTTTAGTCCAGGATTGGATGAAAGGGTTTGGTAAAGAAATCAATGTTAATCAAATTGCAATTTTATAAAATTTATTATATTTGAAAGGATGAACAATACCCTTTACACTTTCTTGCACAACAAAAGAAATTTGAAGATGAGGATAGAATTGTACTTTGACACTCAGGTGACCTTTAAATCAAAAATTGAAGAAGAGCAGTCCCCCACTGTCTTGATGCCTCTTTTGCTTTAACTGAAGTGCCTTTTATCTCCTCTTTTGCCATACTCTTTTCCCTCAAATTTAGCTTTGGGAGATCCAATCAAAACCCATCTTTTTCTAAATTAAGCAAACATTGCCAAACACATTCCTTTACTTCCATCAACTCTCCTTCTCAGATTTTATGTTCTTTACATGACATGTTTTCTGTTGTAATTAATAGAAACCCACTCACATTAATTGCATTCTCTATAGAATTCATCAAGTAATCAGTGATTCCACAGGAACCTTGTTTCAAAAACAATCAATCTGGACTCAGTTTTGGAATGTTTTCTTTGAAAGCTGAGTATAAATTTCTGGCATTGTTTGGCAGCCACTAGCCAGGCATTTGGTATTTTTTTTCCTTGTAACTTGCTTTGCAATGGTCACCATCACCCTCTCCTAATTTTAAGTTACATTTATGGTTGTCTGGGGTATCTTTATTGCCACCCACAAACATTGTTTTTGAACCCTTTTTTTTTTTTTATTAAACTTTTATACTATAAAAATATCCTTAAATAAAAATATTAACAATTTTCTAAATATAGTCTAGAAACAAAAATATGAAATAAAGCACCAATCAAAATGAGAAAGAACATGGGAGATAAAACAATTCCATTTGATTTAATTGATGGTATAAAGGAAACTTATATAATATGCCTTTATATAGGTGAAGAATAATTTTGTAATAATACCAAAAAAGAATAAAATAATTCATACCTATCACCATTCGAAAAATAATGCATAAGCGAAATCAATAGTCAAATCGGTCACTGGTCGGAAGATGATTACCTGATCGAAAAATATTCTCTAATCAAAATGCAAGAACCCACACACACTGCCTGTATATGTATTTGTTTTGATTGAAAAAAAAAATTCTGATAATTTTTCACAACAGTACTTGATCACTGTTGGTCGGTTTTCACAATAAAAAATAATATTTCTTACAAGTGCACAAATCGTATTGGTAATATAGTAGATAAATAAGGTTGATTCACAAAGAATTATTACTTGCTAAAATCTCGAATTTATATTAAAATAAACTTTCTAAACCTAGACACACTAGAACTCTAATCCTAACTAGAATAGAAAACAAAAACACTATTGAATCCAAAAAGGACTCCACACACACACCTGTTGGAAATAAAACACTCAAACAACTTTTATTTAAACTCAAAACAAATATTATAAGAAAACTCTCACTCAAGAACTCACTCACTCTTTACTTCTTCTTCACTTACTTAGAAGCTTTGCTTCTTCTTGATGTCTAAACCAAAATGAGGAAGGGGTATTTATACTACTTACAAACAATTTTAGACCACACAAATAAACTAATCCAAAATTATAATAACCATACACCTCATCATTCTACATCCTTCCACACTCTTCCAATTGACCACATGATTTTTATGTCTAATTACCAAACCCTAGAGAATTCTAGATAAAGGGCTTGGATCTTATTTATGGACTTGGACTCTAATTTATTTGGGCTTGGGTTTGAGCTCCCATAATAGTTCGGGCCTTCAAATGGTTTGGGCCTAAAACAAGTTTACACTTCAACACCCCCCTTTAAACTTGTTTTATCATGCCAAGTAAACTTCTTAATCTCGAAAAATCTTCAAACCTGAGTGGCTTGGTGAAAATATCTGCAATTTGATCTTTGGACTTCACGTACTCCATTTGCACATCCCTTTTCGCTATGCACTCCCTTATGTAGTGGTAACGAGTATCAATATGCTTGCTTCGATCATGGAACACTGGATTCTTTGCTAAGGTAATGGCTGACTTGTTGTCGACACAAATCTCAGTTGGCTTTTCTTGTGGCAAACCCAATTCCTTCAGCAAATTTCTGAGCCATATTACATGACAGACGCTCGAAGTAGCAGCTACATATTCAGCTTCATAAGTAGATAAGGTGACAATCGGTTGCTTCTTTGACATCCATGTGAAAGCTGTGTTTCCCATGAAGAACACGAACCCACTGGTGCTCTTCCTGTCATCTATGTCTCCACCCCAATCGCTATCGCTATATCTCACAAGCTTGTAATCATTAGAAATTGAATAAAACAAACCAAAATCAATTGTACCTTTGATATAACGGAGGATTCGCTTAGCGACTTTGAAATGGGTAGTTGTTGGATTCTCCATGTATCGACTCACAAGTCCAACAGCATAAAGAATATCTGGCCTTATGCACGTCAAATAGCGTAAGCTTCCAACTAAACTCTTGAAGAATGTTGGATCTATGCTTTCACCTTCACCATGCTTCGATAGTTTGATTCCGCATTCTGCTGGTGTGTTTATCGGCTTACAATCATTCATCTTGAACTTCTTGAGTATCTCCTTTGCATAATTTTCTTGGGAGATAAAGATACCTTCTTCCTTTTGCTTGACTTCAATACCAAGATAGTACGCCATTAATCCGATGTCAGTTATCTCAAATTCCTTGGCCATTGCTTTCTTGAACTCTTCAATTAGGCTTAGGTTATTGCCGGTGAAAATTAAATCATCCACGTACAAGCATACTACCAAAATATCTCCATTCATGATCTTGATATATAGGGCGTGCTCGTAAGGACATTTGGTAAAGCCATTCTGTTTGAAGTACTTGTCAATTCTGCTATTCCATGCCCTTGGTGCTTGCTTTAACCCATAGAGAGCTCTTCTCAGCTTCAGAACTTTGTCTTCTTGGCCTTTGACTTCATAACCCGGTGGTTGCTGTATGTAGACTTCTTCTTCAAGAACTCCATTTAGGAAGGCAGATTTTACATCCATCTGATGTATCTTCCACTTGTTTTGCGCTACCATATAAATGATTAGTCTTATAATTTCTAATCTAGCAACTGGAGCAAATACCTCATCATAGTCTATTCCAGCTCTTTGACTGTAGCCCTTCGCAACTAACCTTGCCTTGTGTTTTTCAATCTCTCCCTTAGAATTTCGCTTTGTTTTGTTCACCCATTTGACTCCAATTGCCTTGTGTCCTTTTGGAAGTGGAACAAGTTCCCAAGTGTTGTTCTTCTCAATAGCCTTGATTTCCTCATCCATCGCATCTCTCCACTTCTTTTCTTGAGCAGCTTCTTCAAAACTCACTGGTTCACAATCAGCAAAGAGGCAAAAAAGAGTAAGATTATCAGATCTCTCAGTTACCTCATATAAATCTTGAAGACCTCTTGTTCGCTCCATTGCTCTTTCTTGTAAAAATGATGGTGGTGAATTTTCATTATTTATTGAAGCTGGTGATGCTGGTGGTGTAGTGGGTTCTTGTTGAGGTTCTTCTAGTTGCTCCACTGGCATCTGCTCTGTTTCTTCAAATTGTGGAGTGAAATTGAAGTTGTCCACATGCGATCCAAAATCCCATTCTCCTTCTTCATCAAATATCACATCTCGGCTGATCACAAACTTTTTGTTATTCGGATTGTATAGCTTGTAACCTTTCGAATAAGCGGGATAGCCGATGAAGATAAAACTCTCACTTCTATCGTCAAGCTTGGTTTTTCTCTCATCTGGTACATGAACATGTGCTATGCTTCCAAAAACTCTTAGGTAGGAGATGCCGGGCTTTCTACCATTCCATGCTTCTTGAGGCGTCTTTCCCACACACTTCTTGTTGGAAAGCGATTGGACAAATAGACTGCACATGCCACTGCTTCCGCCCAAAACTCCTTAGGCAATCTCTTGCTTTTGAGCATACTTCGCGCCAAATCCAGGATTGTTCTATTCTTCCTTTCTGCAACTCCATTTTGTTAGGGGGATCTGGGAACAGTTAGAGGACGTCTAATTCCATTCACTTCACAAAACTCTAGGAATTCCTTGGATGTGAATTCTCCTCCTCTATCGGATCTCAGTGCCTTGATCTTATGGCCACTCTCTTTTTCCACAGCGGCTTTAAACTTTTTAAATACTCTCAAAGACTTCTGATTTCTGCTTCAAGAAATAAACCCATGTTTTTCTTGAAAAATAATCAATAAAGAGAAGGAAATAATTACTGTTACCGAGAGAACTTGGCTTGATCGGACCACATACATCGGTATGGACTAGCTCGAGTGGCTTCTTGGCTCTTGAGTCTGACTCTTTTGAAAAGCTATTTCTAAATTGCTTCCCGAGTAAACATCCTTCACAAAGTTGGTCAGGATGATTGATGCATGGTAGTCCTCTCACCATTTCCTTCTTAGATAGTAGCTCCAAGCTTCCAAAATTGAGATGCCCAAATCGAAGGTGCCATAACCAAGATGCATCTTTGTAGCAGGCTTTCAGACACTTTGCAACATCGTTTTGAATGTTCAAAGAAAATAATTTATTCTTTGACATTTTTACTATGGCTATTAGATTCCCTTTGCCATCTCTTATAGAAAGACTACGATTTTTCATATGAATATCATAGCCTTTTTCTAAGAGTTGGCCCATACTCAGGATGTTGCATGTCATGTTGGGCACATAGTAGACATTAGAGATTAATTGATGACTACCATTTTTAGCGCAGATAAGGATGTTACCTTTTCCTTTCACTGATATTATTGAATCATCTCCAAATGAGACATTGCCAGCCACTGATTCATCTAGCTCTACGAACATACTTCTTCTTCCACACATGTGGTTGCTTGCACCAGTGTCGAGGTACCAAGCATTTTCTTGGTCTCCATCATTGTCTCTACAAGTTAGTAGCACTGTCTCTTTCTCTTCGGTTTTTACTTCCACATAATTGGACCTTTCGTCAACCTTACTGCTGGGAGCTCTATATGCCGAAGCATAATGCCCAAATTTCTGACAATTATAACATTGAACTTGAGATTTATCGTACCTCGAGTTTAAATTGCCTCTCCCACGGCCTCTTGTTGAGCTTTCTCTTTTCTCATAGTTGTTGAGGTTGCTGCTGTTAGAATTCCAACCTCGTCCATGATCACGGCCTCTACCTCGTCCTCGGCCTCGGCCTCTACCTCGACCATGCTGGCTTCTCTCGTGGCCTTGACTTTCTTCATTCTCCTTCAGTTGCATCTTGAGGAGTTGCTCGTTGATCCCTTGCTTCCTCTTATGTTTTTCTTCATATGCTTGCAATGATCCTTGGAGTTGCTCGATCGTCATTTCTTCCAGGTCTTTAGTTTTTTCTATCGTCACGATAATGTGCTCAAATTTTGGATCCAATGAACGGAGTATCTTCTCTATTATTCTCACATCTTCTAACTTTTCACCATTTCTTTTCAATTGGTTAGAAACAGCTGCTACTCTTGAGAAATAATCTGAAATAGATTCAGATGCTTTCATGTGTAAAGATTCGAATTCACCTCTTAATGTTTGGAGACGGACCTTCTTTACCTTTTCGACTCCTTTGTAAGAGATTTGCAACTTCTCCCATGCTTGCTTAGCGGAGCTTGCACTCGAAATCTTCTCAAAACCATCATCATCTAAGGCTTGATAGATGAGATAGAGAGCCTTCTTGTCTCTCTTCCTTGAGTCTTTTAAGCTATCCTTTTGAGTTTGGGATAGAGTAGACTCATCTTCTGGTTCGGTGTAGCCTTTCTCTACGACCTCCCAGACATCGTGTGCTCCAAGGAGAGCCTTCATCTTGATACTCCAATTATCATAGTTTTCGTTCTTGAGTGTTGAAACTTGAAACGACGCCATACCATTAGCCATAACTCTCAATATGGTGAGACTTTCGAAATTCTGACTACACGGATGAACTCAGAACGTCGAAAAACCTTAAGATGAACTTAGACAAAAAATCGATTTTTCTTGTCAAAGTCAAAGTCAACGGTCAACCTAACCTGGTCAATAGTCAACTTTTTTGACGGCTCGGTCAACGGCTTGCGGCTCGGTCAACAGGCTTGGCAGCTCGGTCAACTCGGCTGACTCGGCTTGGACTCGGCTTGAACTCGGTGAGTTAACTCACTCCCTGGCAGCAAACTTCCGGCGGCCCGTGGCGGCTCGTTTGAACTCCGATCGGGGCGATTTTTGTGGCGTCAGCTTCGTCTCGTCGAGAACTTTAATTTGGATATGCTATAGTGCACACCTTCCAACTCAGCTCTGATACCACTTTGTTGGAAATAAAATACTCAAACAACTTTTATTTAAACTCAAAACAAATATTACAAGAAAACTCTCACTCAAGAACTCACTCACTCTTTACTTCTTCTTCACTCACTTAGAAGCTTTGCTTCTTCTTGATGTCTAAACCAAAATGAGGAAGGGGTATTTATACTACTTACAAACAATTTTAGACCACACAAATAAACTAATCCAAAATTATAAT
The DNA here is from genome assembly GCA_003430845.1 of Xanthoceras sorbifolium. NCBI lineage: Eukaryota > Viridiplantae > Streptophyta > Magnoliopsida > Sapindales > Sapindaceae > Xanthoceras > Xanthoceras sorbifolium. Next base: position 14,948,264 of record CM010611.1, read on the forward strand.
AACCATACACGTCATCATTCTACATCCTTCCACACCCTTCCAATTGACCACATGATTTTTATGTCTAATTACCAAACCCTAGAGAATTCTAGATAAAGGGCTTGGACCTTATTTATGGACTTGGACTCTAATTTATTTGGGCTTGGGTTTGGGCTCCCATAATAGTTCGGGCCTTCAAATGATTTGGGCCTAAAACAAGTTTACACTTCAACAACACCAACACTTTGGGGGTTTTGAGAGTGATTTAAAAACTGAAAATTAACTAAACAATTAATAAAAATTGCAGTGAATAAACTTGAGAAAAATCAATGGAGAACAATAGTGAAGATTGAATCTCAGCAAATATTATGAAGATATTCACAATAAGACAATGACATCTTACTCAAGTTATATTGATTCTCTTTTAGGTCGTAAGTAAAGCGCATGAAATCTAGGTATATTCTTGTATACCTTAATTAAAACTTAGTATGACATTTACTAGATTTAATAACAGGAAACCATTAAGAACCAAGATAATATGAATATCTCATGAACCCTAAAATATGGCATTTATTCTAAGTATCAAAAATTAATTTCCTTTAATTAGGTCATAGTTAATTAAGTGTTGTGCACAAGAACATGTTGGTAAGGCATTCCAACTCTATTATATAACATAGAATCCTAAAACATGCTCCTAAGGTGATCAATCAAATAAACAAAATAAAAGAATAAACAATTCTTGTGCAGAAATTAAAATCATCATATAAGAGAAAAATAATACTTCATTAATACATGTCTATGGATTGAAATCATGTATAGAACTTCAATAGAGCCCTAACTAACAAGAAAATTAGTTAGACTTAAACATAATTAAAAACATAAACATCTAAAGAAAGGTAGAAAAAATGTTGCTCTAGGTCTTCAAACTTGGTTCAATAAGGAATCCAACCAAATAGCAATTTATATGAATTTAGGAGAGTGAATACCTTTCTAAACGTGACTTTCTCTTTCATAAGAACAATAATAATTGACTTATAATTGTTTTAGGAAAGTCTTGAGCCTCTTTTGAATTTGATTCAAGGTAGGACTCACATTATTTGTGCAAGAAGAAACTCTTATTCAACTAATTTCGGGTTGGTGCTACTTTGGCACAACCTGTGGGTCGCACCATACAACTTGCGGTGCTCTCAGCTTTTGGCGGCACGACCTATGGTGCTAGTTTTGGGTTACACTACAGGTCGCGGGAATCTTGAATTTTGCTTGGTAAGACTGCGCATTGATACAAAAATGGGCATAACTTCCTTCAGAAATCTCGGAATTCTCAGAAACTAAACTCCTAGATCTTTTTAGAAATATCTGGTTTGCAACCCAATTCATCCTCTTGAATTTATGACGACATTCGCAACATAATACGTTTGAACAAAAAATCTTAAAAACCACAATTTTTAACTCAATTTCTTCTTAAAAGTAATTTTGTAAAAGCTCCGCAAACACGTTAAAAAGATCAAAGTTGTAAGAAAACATATCAATAAACATAGGAATTAAGGGTCTCAAATATGAATATTTATCAACCTAACAATCACATCAGCAATCTTTTGTTATCTATGTATTTTTCTTTGATATTTTGCACACAAAACTCAAACCATTTTTGCATAGCCACACACCCACTTTTGTAGGTGGTGACCGGAAAAAAAAAATGGTTTGACTGCATGACCAATTTTCTCATATAACTGCTCATGCAGTTGGTTGTTCAAAATTTAAATCTTAGCTCAATCTTGGGAGCATAAACCAACATCTCCCACTCGTAAAAGATGGGATTGTATTTATTAACAGGGCGTTACAGAGAAAACAACAGAAAACTGTTTAGATCCAAAACACAAAAACTTGTCAGAGTGTTCATACGGGCAAATACATCGTGTGACCCATGAACAATTAAAATAATTTATAGCTTGTAATTTGATATCTCAATTGCAAATCTTTACAATAAATCCAATATTGTTCATAACTGTCCTAGATTTAATTTTTTTTTTATTTCATTACACCAAAAAAGCATATCTAATCCCTCTAAAAAAAATTTCAAAATATGTTTGACATTATCGCAATCCATGTATTCACAATTATGTTCAATACACAATTGGTCAACCAATGAAGTGAGATGAACATAAAAATTATTAAATCTTTCCATTAAACTCTTGTCTTTCCATTTCAAAGTAACTGCCAATCTAGACGTGTTTCATAGACTGAATAATGTCAAAGTCATATATAACACGCTAAAGTAGCTAATGTTACTCTGTTACTTCAAAACAAAATCAATAGTCACAAAGGACACGACTTGAGATTTTTATGAAATCTCAACGAAATTTACACAATGAGAAAGTAGGGATTTATTCACTCGTTTCCCTTATTGGTCACTAAGCACACACAATATGAATCACGTGTTATAGTGAATCTCATTCTCCACAAAGAATATATATGCCTAAAAATAATATTCACTATATAGATTTGAGTTCAGACCCTGCTCTAGCGCCTAATCCGAGTCTCTAAAAACTCGCTAACTACAAGCGCAAATTAAAGTCTTAAAGCTAGCTTAATCAGGTGTTCACAATAATAGGGTATATAATGATCAGTTTAACAACTCATTTAATATAAAACCTCATCCTTACCTAGTCAAGGATATATATATATATATATATATATGTATATGAGCCCCATTAGTATAAATTTCACTTTTATCCCCTCATATATGTGTCTTATCTCAACTTGCTATCTTAACAACTCAGGGGACTGCACGTGTAAGAATGTTGGTCTCAACCTGTCTTAACAAAATTTATATATGAAAAAATTTGTACTTAGCATCATATATTAACACAATATGAAGACAACAAATATATATATATATATATATATATATACATACATATGTGCTCCATTAGTATAAATTTCACTTTTATCCCCTCATATATGTGTCTTATCTCAACTTGCTATCTTAACAACTCAGGCGACTGCACGTGTAAGAATGTTGGTCTCAACCTGTCTTAACAAAATTTATATATGAAAAAATTTGTACTTAGCATCATATATTAACACAATATGAAGACAACAAATATATATATATATATATATATATATATATATATATATTGTTGATAACTGTCCTAGATTGAAATTATTATTTTTATTTCATTACTCCAAAAAAGCATACTAATCCCTCTCTAAATGTTTTTTCAAAATATGTTTGACATTATCACAATCCTTGTATTCACAATTATGTTCAATACACAATTGGTCGACCGATGAATACGTTAGTGAGATGAACATAAAAATTACTAAATCTTTCTATTGAACTCTAGTCTTTCCATTTCAAAGTAACTGCTAATCTAGACGTGTTTCATAGACCGAATAATATCAAAGTCATAGATAATATGCTAAAGTAGCTACTGTTACTCTATTACTTCAAAACAAAGTCAATAGTCACAAAGGACACTGACTTGAGATTTTTATGAAATCTAAACGAAATTTACACAACAAGGAAGTAGGGATTCATTCACTTGTTTTCCATTTTGGTCACTAAGCACACACAATACGAATCACGTGTTATAGTGAATCTCATTCTCCATAAAGAATGTATTTGCCTAGAAATAATATTCATTGTACATATTTGAGTTCAAACGCTAGTCTAGTGCCTAACCTAAGGCTCTAAAAACTCGCTAATTAACTACAAGCGCAAATTAAAGTCTTAAATGTGGCTCAATCAGGTATTCACAATAGTGGGGTATATTACGATCAGTTTAACAACTCATTTAATATAAAACCTCATCCTGACCCAGTTTATATATATATATATATACACATACATATAAATATATATATATATACATACATATATATACATATATATATATATATATATATATATGAGCTCCCTTAGAATAAATTTCAATTTTATCCCCTCAGTGTCTCATCTCACCTTTCTATCTTAGCAACTGAGGCGACTGCACGTGTAAGAATGTTGGTCTCAACTTTTTTAAAAAAAAATTTATATATGAAAAAATTTATAGTTAGCATTACATATTAACACAATATGAAGACAACAAATATATTATATATATATAGATAGATTCTAGGAAAATCCAATAATTCAAAATATAATTGCATCATTACAATCTACGTAACCCTAAGGATCTAGTATGTGATGAGTAAACATCTCTAATCACTGCCTTAGTAAATGGATATGCTACCATTTCATGCGTTGATATGTATTCAATTGTTATATCCTTTTTCTCTATGATGTCTCTGACAAAATTATATTTGGTCTCTATATGTGTTGGATTTACTGTGATATTTAAAGTTCTTGGCGTAATCAATTGATGCCTGGCCATCACTGTAAACAATTACTGATTTTGGTGCACCTGCAACAATGCTCAGATCTTTCAAAAATCTTTTAAGCCAATTTGCTTCTTGTACTGTTGTTGAACATGCCACAAATTAAGCTTTCATTGTGGATAAAGTAATGGATGTTTGCTTCTTACTACTCCATAAGATAACACATCAGTTGAGCAAAAATGCATACCCAATTGTAGATTTTCGCTCATTTAGGTCACCTCCCCAGTTGGCATCTATATATCCAATTAAGCGTAATTCTCCTCCTGGATAGCATAGAGAGTAATTTGCAATACCGTTGAGGTATGTCGAATTCATTTTGTCAGAATTCTAATGTTTCTCTCCAGGATTGGATTGGTATCTACTCACTAACTCGATTGCATAGAAAATATCAAGTTCTGTAAACATCTCGCAAGTGACGAGTAAACATATCTAGTCACTGGCCTTGTAAATGGATATTCTACCATTTCTCACGTAGATATGTATTCAATTGTTATCTCATTTTTTCCTGTAATATCTCTGAAAAAATTATACTTGTTCTTTATGTGTTTGGATTTACTGTAATATTTAGTGTCCTTTTGTGTAAGCAATCATTGCCTAACTATCACAGTAAACAGTTACTGGTTTTGTTGCACCAGCAACAATGCCCACAACTTTCACAAAACTTTTAAACCAAAATGCTTCTTGTACTTATGTTGAACATGCCACAAATTCAGCTTCCATTATGGACAAAGCAATGCAAGTTTCTTTCTTACTACTCTATGAGATAGCATATCGGCTGAGCAAAAATGCATAACCAGATGTAGATTTTCGCTCCTCCAGGTCACCTCCCCATTTGGTATATGTATACCCAATTAATAAGTATAATTCTCCTCCTTGATAGCATAGAGAGCAATTTGCAATACCCTTGAGGTATGCCAAAATCCTCCTGACAAAATTCTAATGTTTCTCTCCAGGATTGGTCTGGTATCTATTCACCAATCCAATTGCATAACAAATATCAGGTCTTGTACATAACATAACATACATGAGACTTACAATAACACTGGAATAAGGAATCATTTTCATTCTATTTTGTTCATGTGAAGTCTTAGGACACATGTCGAGATTAAGAGTTTGTCCCTAATAGGAGTATCCATAGACTTACAACTAGCCATATTAAATCGTTCAAGAATCTTTTTGATGTAAGGCTTTTATGACAGAACTAAAGATTTTCTTGAGCGATCTCTTGTGATCTTAACCCCTAATATATATATGACTTCACCCATATCTTTCATCTAGAAATTCGATAACAACAATTCTTTAATGGTCACAACAATCTCTTTACTATTTCCAGCTAACAAAATATCATCCACATATAAAAATAATATTACAAAATTATCTTCAACCCGTTTAATATACACACAATGGTCTTCTTCGACCATCATAAATTCATAAGATAGTACAACCTAATGAAACCTAAGATAGCACTGTCTGGAGGATTGTTTGAAACCATATATTGACTATTTGAGCTTGCATATTTTGCGCTCTTAGCCTTTTGAAATGAAATATTCATATTGTTGCTCCTTATAAATTTCTTCCTCCAATTATACATTGAGAAATGTGGTCTTTACATCCATCTAATGTAATTCTAGAACTATATATGCGACAATCGCTAGAATAAGGCGTATCAAAGCAAACCTTATTACAGGAGAAAATATTTCTTCATAGTTTATACCATATCGTTGAGTGTATCCTTTCGCAAATCAAATTGCTGAGTATATCCTTTCATGATTGAAAGTGTATGAGCCTATATCAATTGCAATAACTGAAAGTAGGGGTAAATAGGTTATGCCCAATTTTCATGTTTAGTTTGTAAAATGCAGAATACTAATACAAACTTAATCTCAAACAAATATAATACAAAGTAAGAGAAAATGATAAAGAGAATTGAACACATAATTTTAGCGTGGAAATTTCAACAAGGTAAATAACCATGGGACCAAACTCTTTTGGCAACTTAGGTCACAAGATCAACTAATTGAATTATGGTTACACCCTCACAATTTACAAGACTACCACTCTTGACTCCCTTAGGTTGATCTTCAGCCTATCACTCTTGACTCCTTAAGTTGGTACTCCGACCATACCACTCTTGATATCTTATACTCGACTTACTAATCACACCACTTTTGGTATCTCAGGCTAGACATCTTCATCCGTATTGGATTGTACCCTATCGATTCTACCTCTCGGGCCTTTTACTAATGATCCCTGACTACAAATTGCTTTCTGTTGGTCGCTTTTCACAACCAATAATAATAATAAACCTTACAAGTATACAAATCGTGAAGATAATATAATGGACAAGTAAGGGTCAATCCTACAGAGAATTATTTAAATACTAAAGTCTTGAATTTAAAAAGAAATAATTTTTTTAAACCCAGACTCACTAAAACTCTAGTCCTAACTAGACTAGAAAACATAGACTTTGAATCCAAAAAGGATTCAACACACAAACCAACACTCGGGGGTTTGGAAATCGAATTGAAAACTCAAAAATTATATAAACAACGAATAATAACGCAGCAAAGAAAATATTTTTGTAAAAATCAATGGGAGAACACTAGTTAGAACTTTATATCCACACTAAACAATCCTTCAATCCACAGATAAAAATGAAGATTAAATCTCAACAAATATGATGAAGATATCCATAACAAGGCAATGGCATCTTGCTCAAGTTGTATTGATTTTCTCTTAGGTCGTATATAAAGTGCATGACATCTACATCAATACTTGTATCCCTAATTACAACCTAGCATGGCATTTACTAGATTTGATAATAGGAACCCATTAAGAACCAAGAGAATATGAATACCTCATGAACCCTAGAATATGACATTTATTCTAAGTATTCAAGAATTAATTTCCCTTAATTAGGTCATAGTTTATTAATTGTTGCACATAAGAACATGTTGGTTAGGCATTCCAACTCTATTCTACAACATATAATCTTAAATCATGCTCCTAAGGTGATCAATCAAAGAAATACAATCTCAGAATAAACAATTCTTATGGAGAAATTAATATCATCATATAAGAGAAAAATAATACTTTATTAACATATATCTATGGAACTGCAATCATGCTTAGGGCTTCAAGATAGCTCTAACTAAAAAAGAGTTTAGCTAGACATAAACATAATTGAAAACATATAAAAAATCTAAAGAAAAGAAAGGTAGAAGAAGAATGTTGCTCTTGGTCTTTGATCTCTAATCTCTTATACTCAATTCTGCAGAACAACTTCTGATTTATAGGTGATGTGGTGTCCTTGTAGTCTTCAAACTTGATTAAGCTAGGAATCCAATTTATTAGAAATTCTTGTGTCTCTAGGGGAAAGAATCCTTTGCAAAATTGACTTATTCTTTCCTAAGAACAACAATAATTAAATTATAATTGTCTTAGGAAAGTCTTGATCTTCATCTGAATTTGATCCAAGTTAAGACTCACATTCTTTGCTAAAAAACAACTCTTCTTCAGCTGATTGATGATGGTCGCGACTTTGGGTCATGTGACCAATTTGTGTGTGAACTTGCGCGGGTCTCTGGTTTCAACTGACTGGACTGCGTAATGGTATAACATGCATAACTTAATATAGAAAACTCCAAATCACGAACCGTAAAATTTTTCGGAAAGTAGACTTCTATATATTTCCATAAATATAAGGCTCGCAATCTAATTCATCTTGTATAATGTATGGCGGCTTCCACAACATAACTGGTCTGCACAAGAAATCTTAAAAAACCACGATTTTGAACTTGATTTCTTTTTAAGCGCTAATCTCTGCAAGAACTTAACAAACACATTAAAAAGACCATTGTTTACAATAAAAATAACAATAACCATAAGGATTAAGAGTCTCAAATATATACATACATACATACATATATATATATATATATATATATTTATTGACCTAACAAATATCCCATAACCTATCTTTTGCTAGTCCACGAGCAAAACTAGAATAACAACCTAAAAAAAATAAAAATAAAACTAATCTAACCTATGCCTCTTTCGTAGGGAACACAATAGCATTTAGCATATGCTACAAGCCTTTAAACTCTTAGGTGTCTCTAGTAGGAGGAGTTATAGTCTCCTGAGGGTTTACCAGCTACGATATCAACAAACGCCTCACTGCGATTCCAATGCGTCAACAACCACTTTAAACGAGCTAATAAAAACCAATGAATGCAAAAACCACTAATTCAAAAATAAGTTATGTCATTCAATTAATTGAACCATGTGTTAAGTGTAAGCCTCCACTCAAAACATCTTAAATTGAAAATAGCCATACTCAAGTGCCATGGATAGAATTCGTTTTAACTCTAGGTCCTCGTATGATATCTCTTAATGTCACTAGGAAACTAGGCAACATTCTCAATAAACATATGCGAGTAGAAGTTATGCACAAGAAAATCAAATTATATATCACATATGAATATAAGATATAAAGAAACTCAAATTTCTATACAAAAGATCTCATGAATGGAATTAGATAATAATAATATAGATAGAGCACACTACTTACCTCCACTCCAAAGCTAGAATCTCCAAAAGATCAGTTAGGACTTCATTTTCGGTTGTATCGTAGCCAAAAGTGAAGGGTAACAAGGAAGTGGATGGGAAAAAAAGAACCTAAGATCACATCAAGACACGTACTTGTTATTTGTAACACAAAGGTAACTCTTTGTTTCTATTTTGATTTCTTGGCATCCAAGCTTTCTATTTTTTTCCATCATCTTTGATCTTTCGATCTCTCTCTTTTTCTTTTTCTTCTTCTTTTTTCTTTTTACTTTTTTTTTCTAGTGAAATTTATCGACATAACTCAATTAGTTCATCGATGATTGTTTTTTTTGGAACATGCCTCTTTATGAGCTTCATCTTTTGTCTTTTCTTTATATCACCTTGATGTGATTCTAAGCTATAAGGTATAGCTTTGAATTATGTGTGCATGAGTTAGGAATGATATGGGTGATGAAAGAAAAGGCTAAATTGTGTTTAGTTTTGAAATGGCTAAGGGAGCATACACATAGGTAGAGAAATAGGCCTTTTACAAAGTTTAAGCACACATAGAGCCTACAATCACGTCTTAAGGATCATCCAACTGAAGAGTAAAGGAGTAATGTGGTACCTATAAAAGAGAATAATTCATTAGTGTCCAATGTAAAAATCTAATGAGATCAATCTAAAACTTTGAAGAATATGAGAAGTGTTTAAGAGTAGAAAAAATAAACCCTATTAAATAACGCAATAAGGCTCAAAATATCACTTGGGTAGTCTCCACTTTTCTTCCATAGACGTTCAAGCATGGTACTGTAAAAATCTGATAGAAATCAGATTACAACACTATTCTTAATAGTGAAGAATAATCAGCTAAAGTTGCTTGTGTATAAAGCAATGAGTAGACAGAATTGTGTAATCAATGGAATTGAATGATTTTTGATTATTCTGAATAATAAACTCAACAACTTTACATAGAATATATATAGCTAGAGAACAACAGACTAAATTGATCTCAGCTCACCTAAACAAACTCAGCTATAAGTTGCCAAGTTGCGTAACAAACTATTAACAGAAAACAAAATTCTTAACTAACTTTTCTAACAAATTCAAGTTGATCATAATCAAGTCTGTAGTGATTATGATAAGTTTGATATGGACTTGTTAATGAGCTGTAGAGTGCTATTCCAGAGCGATAAGATGAGCTGCTATGTATCATATTTCTGTTGTCCATGCTCAAGCTATTGTTAGAAATACTGTTGCATGGCAAGATGCTATTGCTTGTTGTGCTAGCTACACTGCATTCTTCTTTGCTTTGTTTGCAGACATGAATTGAGTCCTTGTTGTTCTCATGACAATTGTGGACTTTTCTCAGATTTCTCCGTGAAAAACGTGGATTTGTATACTATGGCAACCTGGAGGGGGGGGGGGGGGGGGGGGGGGGGGGGGGGGGGGGGTTGAATATTTATCAATAAATATTTGCTGAATTAAAAACAGTAAACCATTCAACACATTACACGGAGATTTTTAGCGTGGAAAACCTCAACAGGTCAAAAACCACGGGACCAACTCGTAGGTCACTTAACACATCAACACAAATTTTACTAGTTGGTATATCATTTACAACTCACGTTGATTGACCTCTCAATCACACGACTCTTGCTATAACCCAATACTATTTACCTGCAAGCATTTTACTAGCAAATCCTATTGATGCTGCCTAGAGACTCCTCGCGCTCAAGGTCTTGGAAGCTTTCGTAAGGAAAAAGCAATAATAACCCCCACTATTATGAGATCAGATCTATGTGCTCAATAAAACATGAACAATCAAATAACATGCATGATCATAGACATGCTATGAATAGACTATGCAATTATGCTCAATGCAAAAATAATAGTCTATATAAAATAACTCCCTCTTCTCTCACAATAACATGAAAATAACGAAGCATCAAAACAACAAAGACATGTGAGAGGAATAAAATAATTCAATGAAGAAACATAGAAAGAAAATAATGAAGCTTAGTAAAAGAGACTTACTTGGCTTAAGCTTAATGAGACTCAAAACTAAAGCTCATATTTATAGAGAACATTAAAAGCACTAATTCTAATTGAAGTAGGAAATAAACTCAATTAAGGCTTTCTAATTCAACAAAAAATGTAATTGATACTTTCCTATAATAAAGAGATATATTTCCTATTAACTAGAAGACTAATTAAATAGGAGATCTCTTGCTTCCAAACTCAATAAACTAATTCTTGATGGACAAGGAATCATTAAAAACATGTAGGAAGACTTTAGGGGGCTCAAAACACTTAGGGCAATATTGTAGCACCTTTAGGGTTCGGCCAAGACTGCTCCCGCATGCCTGAGGCTTGTGGCCACGCTCAAGGCATGAGGCTGCTGCCTGGGATGCACGCCAAAGGCATGTGGCCCTTGCTGCCCCGTTTTGCCCGTTCAACTGTTTCCAGCTGCACTTGACACTTATTTAAGCCAAGCGAACTCTAACCAAACAGCATCAGATTTTTTCATTCTTTATACCGTTGGAAAGATACGGATAGCTAGTTTCATTACCAAAAAACCAAAGACCAATTGGATTTCTAGATAGAAAGTTACGCCCATTGAAGTATCCAAAGGTCAGATTTTCGGTAATACAAAAACATGGAAATAAATTCCAAAACTAGACAAAACAAAAATAATAAGACTCAAAACACTTATAAAACATTTAAACCAACATGTTAGCACTCAAATGTAGATGCATGAACATGTTAAAAGTGTGTGTGTGAATCTTATCTGATCTCAAGAGTAAAGAGTATCGTTTCTTCGAAACTTACTTTTAAGCATGATCTTAAGTCTTCTCAGAAGCTTTTTGTCTTCGCATGATTTCTTCGAATATTCATTATGCTCGAATCATACTCTAACAAAGCTAACTAAGAATTACATAAAAATGTGTTTTGCTCACGGAATCATAGCCAACAAAATAATGACCTTACAATCTCCCCCTTTGGCTATTCCGTGACAAAACACTATATACTCACCAACAATCAAATGATTGTTTTTACTTTCGCTCATAACACTCAAATTACATAGAGAGACCTAATCTAACATTCTTCAATCTCTTCAGAAGTCTTAACTTTGTACTTGAATAAAAAAAGAAAAACTATGTTCTTCCCAGGAACATTGGTGAGCGAAACGATAATTATATCAATTTGAAATAACTCAATTATTAATATCAATTACCACAATAATCAATTTGTCGATTCTAGAGATAATATGCAAAAGCAACAATCAAGCACATCGAGTCAAATATGATTATATATCTCCACCTTAATAAGATCTCCCCCTAAGTATGCTAACGGTCACAATAGCAACTTAATCACAGGGATTAGAAGAAATAATTTGAACAAATTAATATCAAAATTACTCTCCCTTTTTGTCATGGGATAGACAAAGACCAATAAACACTCAAGTATTTTAATTGACAACCGAATTTAAAGATATTTGCACAAACAAACATGAGAGGGACCACAAAAACACAACAATAAAATAGATCCATACAACCTTGAATGAGAATCAATTTACTCCTATTTAAAATAAGCAAGAGATAATTGATGATATGAAGATCAAATACAAAGTTATATATTACATGCCAAATAGATAAGTTCATGACTATTGAAATAAAGTTAATGAAACATAAATAAAAGTACATAAGCACGTAAAGGCATTCTTAACAAGAATCCGGATCACTACTCATCTCCTCCAATGTTATCGCCATCAACGTTGCCCTCACGTCCATCAGAGGAGGAAAACACACCACCAGCACGTGCATGGGGGGTAGATCCACTAATATATATCTTTATGCTTCGCAACCTTTCATCATGTGCATCGAGTCTCGTCAAGATGGCTTCATCCCAATCCTTGAACATACCCATTAGTTACGTCGCCTAAGTAGGTATCTCACTCTTAACTTGAGTGGCTTCAGAAGTTTGTGGAGCGTTCCTATTCATATCTTCCTTGGAGAGATAGTGGAACTTAAAGAAATCTTTGTCAAACATTTGACTATTTTCTACAACTATATCGAATCTCCTCAACTTAACACCTACTTCTAAACATAGTTTAGTAATTAAACCCGGGAATTTCAACTTGGACTTGCTCATATTAGCACATTTACCAATGAGTCCAAAGATATAGGTTCCAACATTAAAGGGCTTCCTTATTCCAATAACATAAAGCAATTTTCCGATGGTGAAATTGACTTCGAAAATGTTGGATACCGGGTGAATATTTGAACACACAAATTTGTTCAAAAAGCGATAGAATGGGGTACATTTGGCATAAGGAATAAAATTAATGTCTTCGCCCCAATTTTATAAACCCCTAGTCAAAGTGAGTGCAATATCTTGCTTAGTGACTTGAATAGATTCTAGAAAACAATCTCCATGCGATAAACCATAGAGTGAGTTGATTAATTCATCACTCACTAAAACTCTAGTCCTTCTAACTATCACTCCTAGGTTTTCTCCAAAATCATCAATATCCAAGTTTGCATAAAACTCTCTCACTAAGTTTTCACAAACATCAAGGGGTTTCTCAACAAACTTGTCCTAACTTCTCTCTAGCATGAGATTATAAACATCATCATTAATTTTAACACTTCTAAAATCAACTCCTTTTTCAAAAATCAAAGATCTAGAGAGGTTATGTTCATACATTTCCTCACATTCTTGGTTGATGTATGGGAAAAATGGCGAGTACGGTGCAGTGGAAGGCGCAAAAAACAAATATTTTTGCATTGGTACGTTTTAAAATTTTTTTTCCAAAAAGAGATCTTAACCCATAGTTAATCAAATATATAACAAAAGGTAACATACCTTTTCAATTACGAGAGGCTTGATGTTGCGTCGATTATGAACCACAAGATCTTCCAATCCTTCACGAATGTAGATCACCTTGCAGTGTGGGCTCCCTTTCTTTGAATTGTGTACCTGAGGATGAGAAAAAAAAAAAAAAACTTTTCTTTTTCGTTAGTCACTCACAGCCCTCTTGAGAAAATAAAGAACACGTTGTTCTTTTTCTCTTTTCTCTCGGGCGAATTCTCACGCTTTTTTCTAGAGATGGTAAGTTTTTCCTTGACTTCTCAAAGCTCACAAAAAACTCAAAACATGCATCCAAGCATTAGTGTTGGTCGAACTCTCCACGGTGGTTTATATAGGGTGGCCGAATCCTCCCATAAGGAGGATTTTGTGTTTCACCCAAAAACCATCAAACCAAGAGTTCAATCCTATTTCATCTCTTGAAACCATTATCCAATAATTATTAAAGGATAGTTGAGAATTAGAATGACTTATCAAAAACTTCCTAATTTGATTTGATAAATAACTCCTTTTATTTTATCTCCTTATCAAATAAGGTTTTTGATACTTATCATACTATTACAAATGGCATGAAAACTAGAAATCCAATTCCTAGTAGAAAAGTGTTTTGACTTTTAATTAAACAATTAATTAGTCAATTTAAATAATTAACTAATTACCATTTAATTAAATAATAAAATAAGCTAAATAATTTAGCCATTGCCGCCTACCCCTATTGGCATGGGCCAAATTTTGTTTTTCCATTTTATTAATCTCATTGGACCTTCATAAAAAGTCCACATATGAACTAGACCCATTCTTACAAAAAGAAACAAGTCCACATGCCTTTAAATAAATATATTTAATATAATTTAACAGTCCCATTTTTTTTAAATATGCTAATTATATTATCAATATATTTATGGGATGTTAAATCATTTATCTCAGGATTGAGATAGACTCTTCGATTGTCTCAGTAGAACACTTTTATCCACCGACGGTTGCGGATAAAGTTTTCTACAGTGATCCCATTCAATGCACCCAGTGCACTATAATCTTTTGTCCAAAGACACTTCGATGATTTTAGACCAATTATATCACATTTGATCCCACTCAAATACTAACAAAAGAATCTACAACTTTAACAAGATAAAAGTGCCCAACCTTATATCTTAAGTTGTGAATGTTTATTTGAGACTAACTAAAGAATTGTGTCTACCTCATACACATCCAGATGTATGAACAATTCTTTTGTTTCTCATAGTCTCTTGACTTTATGATTATTTACTTTTGACAATTGATATAATTGCTATAAGATTTGTTAAAACAAAAATCACTTTTATTTATATGAGATAGATTGTCCAATACACTATTACACTCTTGCTATTGAGCATAATCCTAACAATCTCCCACTTGCACTATAGCAAGTGTGTCATATCTTTCATGCCCATGTTCTCTAGAAGCCCATTAAAACTCTTATGTGGTAGAGCTTTTGTGAAGGGATCCGCTAGATTTTCAGCTGACGCGATCTTGGCAACCGTCATGTCTCCCCTATGCACAATCTCCTTTAGTAGATGATACTTTCTCTCACTGTGTTTCTCTCTCTTATGACTTCTTGGTTCTTTCGAATTAGCCACTGCACCACTTTTGTCACAGTAGATGGTGATATGCTTATTCGCACTGGGAACCACTTCCAAGTCAATCAAGAATTGTCAGAGCCATACAGCCTCTTTGGCAGCTTTGCATGCAGCAACATACTCAGCTTCCATGGTGGAATCAGCAATACAAGATTGCTTGATGCTCATCCATATGACTGCTCCTCATCCTAGGGTAAACACGGATCCTGATGTGGATCTTCTAGAGTCAGAATCTGATTGAAAATCGGAATATGTATACCCAATGGGAATTAAATCCCCTTCAGAGTATACAAGCATATGATCTCTCGTTCTCCTGAGATACTTGAAAATATGCTTAACTGCCATCCAATGATTAGAGCCTGGTTTCGATTGAAACCTGCTAACTATGCCAACAGCAAAACAAATATCTGGTCTAGTGTAGAGCATTGCATACATGAGACTTCCAACTACGGAGGCATATGGAATCCTACTCCTGAATTGCTCTTCATGCGTGTTCTTAGGAGCTTGCTTCTTAGAAAGCTTGATTCCATGCCCTGAAAGGTAACGGATCTTTCTTGGAATCCTGCATGGAAAACCTAGACAAGATTTTATCTATATATGAAGCTTGAGATAATGCAATCGTTCTATTCTTTCTATCCCTAACAACTTGGATGCTAAGAATATAACTTGCTTCTCCTAAGTCCTTCATATCAAATTGTTTTGCTAACCATTCTTTAACTGATGTCAATACACCTACATCATTTCTGATGAGCAGTATATCATCAACATAAAGAACTAGGAAAACCAACTTGTCGCCTTTGATCCTTTTGTATACACAAGGTTCATCAAGGTTCTGAATAAATCCAAAACCTTTAATAGCTTGATTGAACCTTATGTTCTAGGATTTGGATGCTTGCTTTAATCCATAAATGGAACGTTGCAACTTGCATACCCTTTGTTCTTGACCTTTTTCAATGAATCCTTCTGGTTGCATCATATAGATGCTTTCATCAAGACTTTCATTAAGGAAAGTTGTATTGATGTCCATTTGCCAAATCTCTAAGTTTAAAGATGCTGCAATGGATAAGAGTATTCTAATGGATTTAAGCATGGCTACAGGATAGAAGGTTTCTTCGTAATCGATACCTTTTTTTTATGTTTAACCTTTAGCTACCAATCCAGCTTTAAAGGTTTCCACCTTACCATCCATACCTCTTTTCCTCTTGTATACTCACTTGCACCCTATGAGTTTTATCTCTTTTGGCAAGTCTACAAGAGTCCAGACTTTGTTTGTGAACATAGATTCAATTTCGGATTGCATTTCCTTTTGCCATTGACGACAATCAACATCCTCCATAACTTCCTTGTATGTGTAGAGATCATCATCGTTCGGGAGATTCTCAATAGATTCTCCTAGACCGATGTATCTATCGGGTTGTCTAATAACTCTCCCACCGCAATGAGGAATGGTAGGTTGTTGATCTTGTGATGGTTCGGAATTTACAATTGGGCCTGGTCTTGAAACCTCATATGGAATTGTATCTCCTGAAAGCTTATTCAGGACAATTCTACTTTTAGGTACGAAATTATTCATATAGTCCTTTTCCAGAAATTTTGCGTTCGTCGAAACGAATGCCTTAAGATCTGTAGGACTATAGAAGTAATATCTTTTCGTTCTTTTTTGGATACCCCACGAATCTGCATGTTTCTGAACAGGACTCTATCTTTTCTGTCTTTCCTTTCAACACGTGTGCAGGACATCTAAATATCCTTAAGTGTTGTAAACTAGGCTTTCGCCCAGTCCACAACTCATGTGGTGTTTTAGGAACTGACTTACATGATACATCATTTAGAATGTACATTGCAATTTGTAGAGCATATCCCCAAAAAGAATTAGGAAGTGTTGAATAATTTAACATCAATCTAACTACATCTAAAAGAGTCATATTTCTCCTTTCTGCCACCCCATTCTATTGAGGCGTTCCTGGTACAGAAAACTGGGAAATTATTCCACTATCAGTAAGATATTGCTGAAACTCTCTTGACAGATATTATCCACCACGATCAGATCTCAAGATTTTTATGTGTTTCTCAAGTTGATTTTCTACTTCAGCTTTAAATGCTTTGAACATGTCGAAAGCATCAGATTTATGTCTCATGAGATACACATAGCCAAATCTCGAGTAATCATCCGTGAAAGTGATGAAGTACTCATATCCACCTCTAGCTTGAATTCTCATAAGACCACATACATCAGTGTGTATCATTCCTAAACATTCAATGGCTCGGGTACCTTTAGTAGTGAACGACCTTTTGGTCATTTTTCCTTCTAGACAAGATTCACAAGTTGGTAGATCATCGACCTTTAAGTCACTCAAAGGTCCGTCACTTACCAATCTTTTAATCCTATCAAGATTAATATGACCTAGGCGTAAATGCCATAGGTAGGTTTCATCTTTTGATAGTTTTACTCTTTTATGATTAGATTCAGTATCCAATATATGAGAGATGTTTTTATGTAAATGGAGCAAGCTGTTTTCCAATGTACCTTTACAAATAAACTTGTTATTCTTACTAATAATAAAGGCTTTATTAAAAGTAACCGAATAGCCAAATTTATTCAAACAAGAAACTGAAATTAAATTCTTCTTGAAATAAGGTACATAATAAACGTCTATTAAATCCAAATACCTGCTAGAATCTAAACTAATTCTAATAACTTCCACTCCATTGGCGGATACAACACTCCGTTGTGTAACCGCAAGTTGAATTCATCTTTATTCAATCTTCTCCTTTGCTGAAACCCCGTAAGGAATAACAAATATAATTAGTGGCTCTAGAGTCTAAGATCCAAGAATCAGTAGAATCAGCCAGAAAGCATGTTTCTAGAAAATAAAAATTACCTTCTTCCTTCTTATGCCTTTTCCTCTGTTGTACCTCAACCTTTTTACGGGTTTCAATAGTAGAAGACTTTCCTACTTGATGAATCTTTCGTCCTTTATTTTTCTTAAGGATCTTTTCAGTGCTGAATACAACTTGCATTAGTTTCTGCAAGGTGTATTCCTTTCCGTGCAGAGCGTAGTCTAACTTGAGCCCCTAAAAAGAATCTGACAATGAATTGACAATTAAGTCAATCTTAGTTTCAGTGTCTATTTTAGCACCATCGAGTTCTGCAATATTGAGATGAGCCATGACTTTCATCATGTGATCCTTTACTGATTGTCCAAGTGTCATTCTAAGATGCAGAAAAATAGTTACTGCCTTTCTTTTAGTTAACCTAAACTTTACAGTAAGAGATTGCATAATGTCTACAGTAGTCTCTATGTCTTCATGCTGCTTTTGCAACGTTTCAGACACTGTGGCCAAAATACAACATTTTGCCATTTTATTAGAAGACTTCCACTGCTTATATGCATATCTTTGCAACTCAGTAGATTCATTAGTAGGATTAGGTGGTTTAGGAGTTGATAGAACAAATCTATGTTTTTCAACTTGCAACAACAACCCAATTTTCCTTTTCCATGTAACATAGTTATCTCCAGTCAAAGTATTATCTTTAAGGATGTTGATTAGGGATGGGGTCATGATTTCTGAATAAAACAAAAATTATATTAAGTAAACTATCATTTAGCACATTCGAATATTTATCTTGAATTAACTATTAATAATTCAATCGTAAAATTCAACGGTGATCCAACACCCATAAACGCTACGTCTCCTTTGGGAGTTCGCAACATTTACTAGTTAGACTAGGTCCCACCTAATTGTTAACATAACAACCAACGTTTTCAATTTTAGCCTTGCGATTATTATTGACAAGAACTCTTGGGAGGATATCAATATAATCGAATTGAGTGTGTCACCAAGGTTTTGATCTTTAATATATTCTCGCACGAAAAATCATTTCTTTAAGAGTAGATATCGCTTGAGTCAATTGTCTAGTCTATCCTTGTAAGGAAGTATCTTGCTAATTCCATTTATGGATACCCCTGTAGGAGGTTATCACACAAAACATAAAGCTCAACTAACCTTGAAGGCCATAGGTCTTCTAAGCACCTTCTCCCACTCAATTGTTTAAGGCGTGTGATGGAATTCCAAAGAATGATTACCAAGTTATCTAGATGCTAATGTAGATACCTAAATCATTCAATGCATGTTCATACCAAAAGAGATATATGAGTGGCACTCCTATTCTACATGACATGTTATCAAACAATGAATAAACATTGTAATATTTACGCAAAAAGTAAATAGCCACAATTTTGGTCCATCCTAAAAATGTAAGTAAATTACATTGTTTGGATAACCTTAAACCCTAACCCTAACTTGTCGAACAAGTCTTCTTGCGGCCGTCCATCCAAGATCGTGACAAAGCGTTGCGGCCCATCGAGTGAAGGCGCTCAGCCCTACGGGGCCTGCGCGAGCGCTGCCTTGCGAAGGCTGTGCACCTTGCCCTTCCTTGGGTAGGCCGCGCGCTCACACAGCCCTTGGGGCCGCGTGCATGCACAACCCCTTGGAAGGCCTGCGCAAGCTTGTTGCAAGCGGGCCTGATCACCTAGCACGCGCGCTCGCTGGCTTGCCCACGCGGGTGCTTTGGGTCTCCGTTGTTTTTGTTTTTCTGCTTCAAATTCTTCAATCCTTCATGTCTTCGAATCTAGAATGAATTACAATAGTTTTTACATAAAATAAAACAAAACAAACTTCTAACAACTATCAAGAAGGAAATTTTGGAGATAATAGGCCACCCTTCTTGTTACAACTCCAAATAAAAAATACATTGAAATTCTAGGACCAAAATCGAGCAAAAATAGTTCACTTTATATAATCCATACATTCCAATATAATATATAAAAGAATTCCTAGAGTGCCATCTCTTTCTAAACACATGCATATTTATCCATACACAATAAAAAGAAAAATTCACGTATATACGTTTAATTAACTCTGGGTACAATCTACCTCTGATACCAATTGTAGGACAAACGGCGAGTACGGTGCAACGGAAGGCGCAAAAAATAAATATTTTTGCATTGGTACGTTTTAAATTTTTTTTCCAGAAAGAGATCTTAACCCGTAGTTAATTAAATATATAACAAAATGTAACATACCTTTTGAATTACGTGAGGCCTGATGTTGCGTCAATTATGAACCGCAAGATCTTCCAATCCTTTACGAATGTGGATCACCTTGAAGTGTGAGCTCCCTTTCTTTGAATTGTGTACCTGAGGATGAGAAACAAAAAAAAAAAAGAAAAACTTTCTTTTTCGTTAGTCACTCAAAACCCTCCTGAGAAAACAAAGAACACGTTGTTCTTTCTCTCTTTTCCCTCGGGCGAATTCTCACACTTTTTTCTAGAGATGGTAAGTTTTTCCTTGACTTCTTAAACTCAAAACTTGCATCCAAGCATTAGTGTTGGCCGAACTCTCCATGGTGGTTTAATAGGGTGGCCGAATCCTCCCATAAGGAGGATTTTGTGTTTCACCCAAAAACCATCAAACCAAGAGTTCAATCCTATTTCATCTCTTCAAACCATTATCCAATAATTATTAAAGGATAATTGAAAATTAGAATGACTTATCAAAAACTTCCTAAAAGTGACTAATAGTCAACTTAAGAGTTTTTGATAAATATCAAAAACTTCCTAATTTGATTTGATAAATAACTCCTTTTATTTTATCTCCGTATCAAATAAGGTTTTTGATACTTATCATACTATTACAAATAGCATGAAAACTAGAAAATCAATTTCTAGTAGAAAAGTGTTTTGAATTTTAATTAAACAATTAATTAATTAATTTTAATAATTAACTAATTACCATTTAATTAAATAATAAAATAAAACATAATAATTGGCTAAATAATTTAGCCATTTCCGCCCACCCCTATTGGCATGGGCCAAATTTTATTTTTCCATTTTATTTATCTCATTGGACCTTCACAAAAGGTCCACATGTGAACTAGACCCATTCTTACAAAAAGAAACAAGTCCACATGCTTTTAAATAAATATATTTAATATAATTTAACAGCCACATTTTTATTAAATGTGCTAATTATATTATCAATATAGAATGCTAAAATATCTCCTAGGGCCGCCCAAGGGATTACACACCCTTAGCCGCCCATCCCAGGTATTTTGACGAGTTACCGCATGTCTCGATCGAACACAAGAACGCACCTCTCAAAACTTTTGGAAAGAATTCTAAAATCAATTCCATAAGATGGATCAAATAAATGATCCGGTAGTTTAACACCCCTATTTTTTCTTAAATATGATAAGTATTCTTTATTTATTATTAAGCATGCAAAAGTGAGGTATGTAATGCATGTAGTATAATGGAGAAGAATAAAGCTAGAAAACTTTATTATGTTGTGAGATTTATTTTGTGAAGTTTCAAGGGAATAATATTTTTGGAAACATTTTCTAGAGAGGAATTAAATTAGAAATGAATGAGAGGATTTGAATTGGTGGAAAAATATATTTGAGAGACAAAGAATGAAGAAGAATTTGATGATCCATGTGATTAGAAATCATCCAATGGAATCAAGTCACCATGAAAGTGAAACCAATGAAATCAAGCCAACAAAAAAGAAAAGAAAATGACATGAATTTGGTTGAAATGTGACACGACTTTTTTGTTACCCGCAAGTATACGGGGTCGGCACAAGTAATAAAATGATGAGTAAATTATCGTCTCCACAGGGATATTTAGGCGTTGAGTACTAAAATTAACCAAGCCTATTTCTATTTGGATAATCGAAAGATATTAAAGGATAAAAATATAAAGACATGAAAATAAAGCAAACAACCAATATGAGAGATTAGTTAGGGTATTTGAATTCACCTATTCCATCCAATTGAGTTCCATGAAAGCACATTGTTGAGATTTAATTATGCATGAAGATGACCGTGTTTATTTAATTTATCCAAAGTCCCCTCTCGAGGTAAATCGGACCTATTCCGCATACACTAATATCCTATCTCTCGATGGTATATCCAAGTGCATGAGAATGCGTTAGTCACTATAAACACCCTATGTGATCACACAAGCAAATTAGTATATCTCTAACCAATTCTACTTGTGGTGGACATTATATCGAGCACGTGGTGAGCGTCTCCTCTCGGTACATAACACACCACCAATTTATCATCTAAATGTAGGCCTTCACATTCAAAAGCATTAAGCACAATAAAACCACTCAACAACACAATAATCAACCGCAACAAATTAAACAATCAATTCATTCAATCATCAAAGAATAAGATCCATCAAAACCCCAACTTACAAGTTTAGCCCATAATCATGGTTTTCAATAATTAAACTAAATTAAATTAACTAAAACAATTAATATAAAGCGAGACAGATTCAATGGAGGATAATGCGAGGTGGTCACACGGTTCCAATCACGGAAATGGAAAACATATTGATTATTATTAAGCACATAATATCATGAGATAAATCACATAAAATATATTCATAAACAATAAAATCCAAATCCGTTCACGGTTCCGAAAATCACCTAACAATAGTTCTAACAACTCATAATCATAAATGAACAATCAAGGAAGATAAATGAGATGAAATACAACCCATCGAAGCTCTCAAGACTCGAAGTTCCGCTTTGGTCCGGCTTGAACTTCTCCGCTTTCGATCTTCGTCTTCTTCGATGAACACTTACGATCTAGAGATGTTGTGATGATTTGTGATGCTTGGGATGTGTTTGGGAGGAGCAAGAAGGATGAGAATCACCCTTGGAGTAGCTTGGGAGTTGCTTGGACTGCACTGCCACGAGCTCTCTCTCCCTCTCCAGCTGCTGCAACTTTTCTTTTTATAGACAGCCTATTAAGTCGCGATTTTTCTTCACCGCGACCACCACCGTGACCTGTGGTCGCGGTGGCTTGGTCGCGGCCTTCACTGGCCTGCTTGAAGAGGCTGGAACGCGAGCTGCACCGCGAGGAGGGCACACCGCGCTCGAGCTCGCCTTGCCCACTGCCACCTTTTCTTCTCCATCGCGAGCTGCATCGCGAGCTGCTGTGGTCGCGGCTGTCCTCGCGCTGCTCACTGTCTGGATGGCTCATCATCGCCGCGAGGTGGAGGACGCGAGCACAGGTCGCGATCGAGCTCGCGCAGCTCACTGGTTGGGCACGGGTTTGTCTTCAACGCGAGCGAGGGCGCGAGGAGAGGGTTGGTCGCGCATGCATGCAGATTCTTGGTTTTTCATTTTTTGTTTTCTTTCTTAACCAAAACGGCGTCGTTTTGGACCAATGCTTTGGTCCAAAAATTGGTCCAAAACGGCGCCGTTCCACTAAACGCAAATTCCTTTGGTGCAAAACGCACCGTTTCACTTAATATTGGTAGAACTTTCTGAAATTGCATTTTTGCCCCAGAACGTTAACATCCTTTCATCGATGCCCTTCCCCAAAGTTACTGAATTTACACTTTTTCCCCATAAATATACAAAATCATCACTTAGGTCCCTAAACCTGCACACTCAAGGAAAACACATGAAAAGCACCAAAAATACTTAAGAATACAATTAAAAAATACGGTTTAAGGGTCATAAATATATGAAAATAAATGACCTATCAAAATGTAAATAGGTGGGATTAGTTTGAACTAAATTGATTTCTAGTTGAATTATCAACCAATTAAAAGCCATTTAAGTGAACTAAGGACATGTTGGACATTTAGGAAATTGTTGAGGGGCAAATTAGGAAATGGAAATATGACTATATAAAGTGAAGTGAGAAAACAAATTCTGCACTTTTTCTTCTTCCTTGGCCATGAGTCTTTCTTTCCTTTTCTCTCTCAATTTTTCTTCACTTCTTCTACTAAAATACACCTTAATCTTCCCTCCTCATGCCATATAAGAATTCCAAGCTTCAATTAGAGTGATATCCATCAAGTTTTCAAGTCCTTAGATCAAGAAGAAATTGAAGAATTTCAAGTGGTGGATTGCTAGGAAATTCAAATAAGTAGAAAATTAAGTTGTAAATGTTAGAATTATATCTAGGCATGCTAGAACTAGAAATTATGCATTAGAATTGTTAAGTTTTATTTTTATTGATGAACCTTATATTTTTGTGGAACCAAAAGAAACCCTAGATAAGGAAATCAAAGGAAAAGAAAAGGAGAACGTTTGAAAGTGCAATTGGAGGCTTGAAAAGGTGAAATCAAGCATTAGAAAGGTTGGTGTACACTTAATTTGTAAAACTCCATTTTTTTTTGTAGGATATTAGTATATGTGACTTTTTGAAATCTTATGTTTTGGGTAAATTGTTTTGAGAACTATGTTTGAATAATAATTGTGGATTATTTTGATGTGTTTAGATGATGAAACTTTATTGATTCATGAAAATATATATACATATATATATATATATACTATGTTGTATTGAAATGTAAATTGTTTTGAAAGCTATATTTGAATAATAATTATGGATTGTTTTGATATGTTTAAATTATGAAAGTTTATTGATTTGTAAAAGTATATATAGCTACTCTAATATGGTATATGGTGTAAATGTGGATATTTTAATGTTTTAACCTATATTTGATGTTGTTGGATTTCATGTTGAATAAGTTATAAAGTAGCTGGATAATTTGAAGGAAAAGAGATGAATTGAAATCGATTTGATCGAATATGTGAAGATATATATATATATATATATATATATATATATATATATATGCATGCTATGTTGTATTGAAATTATAATGGCCCTAGTAAACTTGAACATTGGTAGGTGGGGATTGGAGATTGGCATGCCAATAGGGTTATTATTGCAGTGTTGCACTGAACACGCTATTGTTATGATTCTTACTCTATGGATTATGAGAACGCACCGAGTGTCCGGTCCTAGAGTTGGAAAATATATGTGAAATATTTTGGCGGGGATGCACTGAGTGTCCGATGATGAAATTGGAAAATATATGTGAAATAGTTCGGCGGGGAGGCACCGAGTGTCCGATGTCGAACAACCCGTGTTCCAACCCATGGTATCATGTTAAGGTTTACTAAGGGCATTGATTTAAAAGTAATATATATACAATGAAATTGTGGATGAGAACATTTGTGAAATTATGAGAAAGTACATTTGTATAATTGCATATGAAAAATGCATAGAAAAGTATAATGCGTGTTTATCACTCTGTTTTGTTATGATTGAGTAATATATTTTAAGACCTTATATAGTGATACTGGAATTACTAGAACTTTACCCTTTACAAATTTTATTATATGATATTTGTAATTCAAATTGTGAATTCAAATTAGTGTACACCCACTAAGCAAATGTGCTTAACGCGTTGAATTTATCATGCGTAGGTAGTAGAGTGTCCAGGGTAGATAAAGACTGAAGAGCGGACCTCTGCAGAGAAAAAGGACCGAGTCACATCCATCTATATTTTGGATAGTTATTATTTACCTCTTACTTATGTATTTATTAAAGAATGCATGTACAAGAGTGTTGTAAATATTTGTAATTGCTAAGTCATGTAAATGTCGATTAATAGTTTCTATTGTATAAAAATATATAACTTGGTTATTTTCGTAATGTTTTTTATTTGTTTTGATGAAATGATATGGAAAGTCATACCAAAAATGGAAGGGTGCGCATAGTGGTTGATTAAATTTTGAAGTGTGGAAATTGTGAAATATTTGAGATTTTCTTGTAATAGGTTAGGAAACTCTGACAAATTTTCGTTTATGAAAAATAGATTTGATCATTTTCATTGTATATAAATAATTAAAGTTTTTATTTCTTTTAATGGTTTAAAGTTTAGTTTTACAAAACCAAAAATTGTTTTTGTATTTAAATGAATAGAAGCAATTGCTAGAAAGGTAGCACTCCTAAACTCAGTCCTAATGGCTCGGGTAAAGGGGTGTTACAGGTAGTATATAACTAGTGATCCATTTCAAGTTTGTGTGGAATGGAGATCTTGGCGAGCTATCTAAATTTAAGCTCCAATAGACACAATCTAATCACAATCAACAAATGATTAACTTAGGTCTGATCCATTAATTTTAGTTCATTCCACTAAAAAACTAAAATTGAACTCTTAAATAAAGATAGAATAAGTGAGCATACTAATTCGTACCCTAGACAACCTAAATGGAGAAAATGTATCATCGTGAAAAATATCAGTAATCGCCAAGAGCTCATAGACCGTCTATAGCTCTCTAAGTTACCACATTTACTCATATGACGATGTTTTTAAATTTGGATATTTTGACTTGTCCAGAAGTCATATTTCAATATCCAATATCGAAAACTTTACGTAAAGATTTAAATATCCAATACCTCAAAACATCCATATGATGGTATTCTACTAACATTTGCTAAATGCAGTAACGATGTCCATTTCTATAAATAATATCCTCTATCGATATATACGTGAATACCACCAAACTATCGAGGATAGACTATGCGATATAATCGTACTCATTGATAGCTCAAGTGATAACGCATGCAACCATTAGTCCATTATTTATCTCAGGATTGAGATAGACTCTCCGATTGTCTCAGTAGAACACTTTTATCCACCGACGGTTGCGGATAAAGTTTTCTACAATGATCCTATTCAATGCATCCAGTGCACTAGATTCTTTTGTCCAAAGATACTTCAATGATTTTAGATCGATCATATCACATTTGATCCCGCTCAAATGCTAACAAAAGAATCTACAACTTTAACAAGATAAAGGTGCCCAACCTTAGATCTTAAGTTGTGAATGTTTATTCGAGACTAACTAAAGAATTGTGTCTATCTCATACATATCCAGATGTATGAACAATTCTTTTGTTTCTCATAGTCTCTTGACCTTATGATTATTTACTTTTGACAATTGATATAATTGCTATAAGATTTGTTAAAATAGAAATCACTTTTATTTATATGAGATCGATTGTCAAATACACTATTACACTTTTGCTATTGAATATAATCCTAACATGATGAACTTTGGATGTTGGGTAGATTCACCTCTAGTAGCTTTCATTCCCTTGGAAGCTACTTGTTTTCCCTTGCTTGACATCTTTAAAGCTAAATCAAACACTAGTGGTAGCCTTTTATAGATGTAGAAGCAAGATCCAATATCAATCTCACATAAACAATCCAACAATTAAAGAGATTTAAAAGATTAAATGTGAAGAGAGAGAGTGATTTTCAAGATAGAATGGTGGCTCTTGAAAATGTGGAGCTTAGAAAAGTATGGGAAGTAAGAGCAAACTAGGGTTGAGTTCCCTTTAAATAAAGAAAAGTGCACATGGGAGAATAAAAACAAAAGGTAGGAGAGAAATACCAATCTTGCCCTTAATGAGAAGCCAAAAACTCGAGCACCATTAGGTGCGCACGCCATGGGTGCCCAGCCATGCCTCAGGCTTGAGCTTGCTACCCAGGTGTGCACGTCTGTGGTGCCAGGCCACGCCTCTGGCATGGGCTTGCTGCCCGCATCTCCCATTTTCTCCAATTTTCGCACTTCTTCACATCTTTGACTCCTCGTTCATCCTCGATGCTTCACCAAAGAGTTTTTCAATCTAAAACTTCATCAAATACAACCAAGAAGCATTTCTAAACAAGATCATATGAGTCACGATGAAAGTCAATCATAAAAAGACTACAATCAAAAAATTATTTTGAAAATCCCAATCGCATTCCTCTGAAATTCAACTTGCTCAATAATGCTCTTAAAAAAAGTTTCTTTAAAATTTCAAAGAGGATGTGAACATGTTAAGAACAAAAATGTGTGCTTCTTAAAAGCATATGAATTGAAAAACTTCAATTATCCACACAAAAATGAGATCCTCTAAAGCTTCAAAAAATGATTTTTCATTAAAATCGATTTTATGAGTAACTCAAGTCTTTTCTAATCATTCATACCATATTCAAGTCAAGATACATCATCCATTTTTCACGAGAGCATATGTTGTCTTAGGATTGCACGAAATTCACTAAACCTTTGCCAAAAGTTGTGTGTGTCACATTGTAGAAATGATATATATATATATATATATATATATATATATAAAGCTTTCTACAAGAATTCAAACCGACCATCATCCTAGATGTCGTTTAAATGAAAATAGACTCATACAAGCAATGATGTGTGCAAGTGTACTTCTTAAAAAACATATTTTTCAAATTTCACTTCTCACCACTTCTCCATGTGTTTTAGCATCATGCATAGCATGTTTTTCTTTTTATTGCTCTTTTTCTCTACACCTTATTCTCCTTTCATTGTGCATGTTTTCTATTTTTCATGCTCTTTTTCATTATGTAACTCTTAAGACGACTTTCACTCAAGCTTACAAGCGTAGCCCTTTCCTGCATTGGGTGGCTTCACAACTCGTAAATGTAGCCCTTTTTCAAGAGAGATGCTTAAGAGATCTATAGGTGCAGAAACAACATGGATACTGACCATTAGTCATTCATTGTATACTGGCTTCAGGCATTATCACATTTTCATGTTATTCAAGAAATCAATCCAAATATTTGACATACATATATTAAAAATACAATATAACACTCATTTATTTTAGCAAATCGTTTGTGAATCACATGCAATCGAAAAACAACATATTTACTAACTACTCTTTGACAACATATCTCAACAAGTATGGTATACAATTTAGCACTAGACTTGAGTTCTCAATTTATGAAAGAAAATTATTCAAGTTCAGTATCATCCATGGACTCATCCAATTTCTCAGAATCGTCCATAGATGGATCAAACGATGCATCACAATCATGCAGAGTTTTCGTTTAAGCATTATCGACCAAATCAAGTTTCATAGGAACACTTACCTTGGCCTTTTTTAATTTTCTTCCATTTGCATCATATAAACGTGTCTTGGTTATCTTCTTAACCTTTGAGTATGCAAGTTGCTCAGCCTCTTCAGCATTTGCTCTATGGATTTTCAAGAAATATCTCTCGAGATCATTCAAATACATATTAGGCACATTAAGGTCAAGATAAAAACAGTTATTTGACGCCTTTGACCCTTCAACAAGTATATCATCATGTTTATCAAAGATTTGGCATTTATTACCTCTAAACATGACGGAACCTACTTGTTCACAAAGATGGGTCACACTTAAAAGATTTCCTCTCAATCCTTCTACAAGGACTACATCATCAATCACACTTAAGTCTGGTACATTAATTTTACCTTTGCCACTTATTTTCATTTTCTCTCCACTAGCAGTCATGGTATAACCTTCATCCTTAAGTGTGATCTCAACAAAGAAATCTTTGTTACCCGTCATGGTCCTAGAACATTCACTATCCAGACACCATGCAAGGGGGCTTATAGACTAAGACGTGAAACACATCATATTACAACTACTAGTTGCTTTACGACCGTCTCTCTTATTTGCACTACTAAAAGACCTATTGCTTCTTTTCATCAAGCTAATGTATTTATCACATTTAGGTCTAATATGTCCAACAACATTACAGTAATGACAAATAGGAATAAAATTAGGAGACTTACCTTTAGCTCCTTGTGGCTTTTCAGACGGCTTGTGCTTTAGATAATCTTGTTTGGAAGATTTAGCCTTGACAAAAACTGTCTTGCTTATAGAGACCTTAGATTCACCAGTGAACCCAATACCATGCTTATCGTTAAACACCTTCCCAAACTTGATCATGTCATCGATCATCTTTGCACTTAGAGTCAGCCCCTTGATAGACTCTTTTGCCGAAGCCAACCTTTTCACAACTTCTTCCTCACGAGAATGTGCAATCAACAAGGCTTTATCATTGTTATCGACTTCCTCTTTTAAGGCTTTAATCCTCTTATTACATTTGTCCACCTCCATTTGCAATTTTAGGGATCGTTCCATAGCTTTCTTGTGATGTTAGTTGAGAAGTTGTTCAAATGCCTTTTCCAGGCTATGCACATCATCTTCTGATGGAGTTCCATCACCTGCAGACAAAGAAGATATGAAAGCAACTATGTTACATGTGTGCTTACCAGCATCCAAAGACTCATCATTGTCTTCATCATCGCTATCACTCTAAGTGGTGTTCAACGCTTTCCCCTTCTTTGGGTTGTTTTGAATGTTTGCGCATTCCGATAATATGTGTCTAAAACCTTAACATTCATAGCATTGAACACCCTTGCTCTTGCCCTTGTCGCTATTGAACTTCCTAGGCAAGTACTTCCCTCTTGGCGTTACCTTTGAAACCACCATCAGTTCGTCTGCCATTAAAAAACTTCTTGAGTTTTCTTGCAAGGTACGCTAAGTCTTCTCTATCAGCATCTTCTGACTCATGAGATGTAGATTTTAGTGTGATCCCATTTTGCTTTTTGCTCTGTTTGAGATTTAACTCAAAAGTTTATAGGGATCTCACCAATTTATCTACTCTCATGCTATCTACGTCTTTGCTTTCTTCAATAGTAGTGACCTTGGCTTGAAACCTGTCAGGCAATGAATGTAAGATTTTTCTAATAATATCAGAGTTAGAATAATGCTTACCAAGTACAAAACTCGAATTTGTGATGTCCATGAGCTTTGTTTGGAAATCAAGGAATATCTCTTCTTCCTCCATATGTAAGGCTTTGAATCTTGATGCCAGCATTTGAATATTCGATTTCTTTACTGCTGAGGTTCCTTCGTGTGTGGTTTGGAGAATTTCCCACGCATCCTTGCTAGTTTCGCAATTCTAGATATGCATATATTGATGTTGATCAACACCATTGAAAATACAATTCAGACCTTTGGAGTTCCCTGTTGCATTGGAGAGATCGATTGGAGACCATCGAACTCTCGGCTTTATGGAAACGACTCCTTCGGCGTCGGTCATGGTAGGAGGGGAATAACCATTCTTGACATACATCCAAACGCACTCGTCATTGGCCTTAAGATAAGCCCTTATGCGCGCCTTCCAGAATACGTAATTCGATCCATCCAAAAGTGGTAGTCGAGTACTTGATGCTCCTTCTCTGATCATTCATGCCATAGAATAAACAAACAAAACAAATCCAACAAAATATTGAGCCTTGGATCCTAGCCTATGTATATCTAGACTCCTACTCTGAGACTCCTCGCGCTCAAGGTCTTGGGAGCTTTCGTAAGGTTAAAGCAACAATAACCCCCACTATTATGATATCAGATCTATGTGCTCAATAAAACATGAACAATCAAATAACATGCATGATCACGAACATATTACGAATAGACTATGTTATTATGCTCCATGCAAAGATAATAGTCTATATAAAATAATTCTCTCTTCTCTCACAATAACATGAAAACAACGAAGCATTAAAACAAGAAAGACATGTGAGAGGAATAAAATAATTCAATGAAGAAACATAGAGGGCAAATAGTGAAGCTTAGTAAAAGAGACTTACTTGGCTTAAGCTTAATGAGACTCAAAACTAAAGCTCACTATTTATAGAGACATTAGAAGCCCTAATTCTAATTGAAGTAGGAAATAAACTCAATTGAGGCTTTCTAATTCAACAAAGAATGTAATTGATACTTTCCTATAATAAAGAGATATATTTCCTATTAACTAAAAGACTAATTAAATAGGAGATCTCTTACTTCCAAACTCAATAAACTAATCCTTGATGGACAAGGAATCATTAAACACATGTAGGAAGACTTTAAAGGGCTCAAAACACTTAGGGTAACATTGTAGCACCTTTAGGGTCGGTGACACGTCCAGAAAATGGATTTCTACTCCCAAGTGCAGGAGTGTCGAAGTAATAAATTAACCCGGTGAGACCTGAGGTCGATCCACGAGGAAGAATATTTAGATCCTGCAAAAACCAACAAAAATCTACAAGGAAAATATAATAGGAA
Organism: Xanthoceras sorbifolium; assembly: GCA_003430845.1. NCBI lineage: Eukaryota > Viridiplantae > Streptophyta > Magnoliopsida > Sapindales > Sapindaceae > Xanthoceras > Xanthoceras sorbifolium. The sequence goes on from CM010611.1 coordinate 14,980,457, forward strand.
ATAAAATATTATGAAATGAGGGTAGGTATAATGGTGAAACAAATTAAATTAAAATATGCTAAGGTTAGAGGTTCCACTCTTGGTATATGGTTTAAGTTATATTTAACTCATTTTTATCACTCAATTGGAATCCACACATAAAGGAGGTTCCAATCGGAAGTTAGACCATTTAAGTTCTTTACACATCTATCAAGTTATATTTCTTTTCTTTTAGTTATATTACAATGGGTACTCTACACTCCTTATGTTAAATGGGTTCAAGTACTTATTGTGCCAATCAACTACCATAAATCAAGATTCCTTTGCCAGATGCAGGTATAACCATGCGGTTCTAGACGGATTCAAGTATTTATGGTGTTGTTTGTCTACAATGAATCAAGAATCCTTGGTCAGAGGTGCAGGTACAACCATGCGGTTCTAGACGGATTCAAGTATTCATTGTGCCAAGAATTGTCTACAATAAGTCAAGATCCCCACTTAATATAAGAGTAAGAGATGAAAATTCAATTCAATAAGAAAAGTAATATAAAACATGTAGATAAATTTACACAAATGAATATAAACTTTAAGACCATGTTAAGAGTTAAATAAATCTTTATTCACATACCAAGAGCTTCACCCTTCACCTTAGCAAAAAGAGAATTTAGCTACTCATGATAAAAGAAAGAAAACAAGTAAAAGAAATAAAATGAGCAAGAGAGAAATTAGATTATCACAAAAGTTCAACAATACAACAATGTAAGGTGAACTTGGCAAGGAACCCAAGCTGCCCTCAAGCTTATACAAGGCCTCTATTTATAGACACAATGAGAGGCAAACAAGTCAAAAATGGTAGGAATAAATTAATGCAAGTTGATTGAATTTGGTAAGGTAAAGTTGTCAACTTTGGTGTTTTCCACACATGCACCGACTTGTCCACCGAATTAGGCACTGCTCCTTTGACAATTTGATCTCGTGATAAACATCAAAGTTGTAGATACTTCTCTTATCTTTCTAGAATGATAAGACTCATAATATTTGGAATTTTCTGGAGAAAGTTATGGCCCAAGGAGTGAAGACTGCCCAATTGACACGGCCATGCAAACCAGCCCAAGATAATCCAATATTTGTCTTCAAAGGAGTCCAAATCTGATAAGAGTTTACAAACCAAACTTATAGGGCTATGAGTTATCTTTCCAACATTATCAAGAACGTAGTGAATGGATTTTTGAGTGCAAAGTTATGCCCATTACACTGAACCTGCATCAAAATAGAAAGTTTAACAATTAAGTGTAGTTATAAATAAGTTAGGTAATTTGATGACACTAATAGTATAAAATAATGGTTTTAACCTTTATTATTATACAAATTTAAGTGTTCATCACACCCCCAACCAGCTTATTGCTAGTCCCTAGCAATTAAAGCGTTATCATTTCATAATGATTTTTCAAATTTATATCTAAGTCTTCATTTACCCATTCTCGTTTGTTCTATCCAAATAGATGAACTCTCGACAAAAATATTTAATTTGTCTTCTTCATTTTTGTGTGCAACATGTACCCTTAGACAAGATATTGACAAACCTTCTTTGTGCTCATTATAAGTTGACATAAGTTCATAGGGCTTCACCGAAAATATCAAAGTTCTATTATAATGTTTCTTCCAAAATAACTTCGTTAGGCAGAGGAATGTATTTCTTCCTCTCTCTCTCTGTTTTTTTTTTTTTTTTGAAATAAGATATATAGTACATTCCTAACCCATGTAGCAAGCTTTAGGCCAATGACTCCCAGATCAGTTGACCTTAGGGCATTAGGTGTTGAGACACCCCTACGGGCTTAATAACTCGGGTTGAAATGTAACCAGATTTATATAGTAATAGTGGATAATGCAATGTCTAGTTCCCTTAAGCTTTCTTCTTAACCCATGTAGCGAGCTTTAGGTCAATGGCTCCCAGATCAGTTGACCTTAGGGCATTAGGTGTTGAGACACCCCTATGGACTTATTTACTCGAGTTAAGAAGGCTTCGAAACCAAACATATCCATAATTTATTATTACCTTTTTTTTTTTTTTTTTTTTTTTGTGAAATGAGCAAGAGAGGAAGAAGAGGATTCACTACCTTTGGTTGTTGATTTTGTTAACCCACAAGAATAGACTCTTGATAATCTTCAATTTGCAACCCACGATCAAATGTCAAAGTGTGTGTGTGAGAAGAGTAGTTTATGAACACTTGCTTTGGGTATATGAGCATGAAAGTCAATTTATATTTGAGAGTTCATAGATTTGAATAGTCAAACTAAGATGAATAGTGAAATCTCTTAATAAATTTTAAAAAAATCGATATGAAATGATGACACTTATTATTTATTATCTTTTTTTTTTTAGCATAAAAATAAATAATCATAAAAGTTATCACAAAAATTATCAACTATCCCTCCCCCCAACCGAATAAAGACATTGTCCTCAATGTCTAAGGATAAAGAGAGAGTGTAGAAGAAATTACCTGAACCAAAGATTAATGAAAAGAAAAACCTGCAACATACTAGAACAAGGTAAAAAGAACATATTTATTGAAAACAAAAATGGGAAAGAAAGAAAGGAAAAACAAAATACATAGGTCAAGCCAATCTACGCTTTTTGCTACCCTCAGTAACTGACCAATCTAACTTAGATGTGGCAATGTCATATTCGGGAACAAAAGCTTCTAATTGTTCAATCAATTGATGAACATTAGAAGCAGTGACAATGATACGTCGAGCTAGAGGTGAGATAAATTGGTTTTCCACAGCATGATCTAGGAAAGACAATAGACCATCATAAAAACCACAAATATTCAACAAGCCTATTGGTTTTTAATGGATTTTGAGTTGGGCCCATGAGGTGACTTCAAAGAGTTCCTCTAAGGTTCCAAATCCCCCTGGTAAGGCTATGAATGCATCAGCATGACTAAACATCTCAGCTTTGCGTTCATGCATGTCTGAAACAATCTGCACTTCCCCAATTGTATTTCCTGTAATACCACCCACACTCAAAGCTTTTGGGATGACACCCAAAACTTGACTGCCGCCATCATAAGCAGCTTTTGAGACACGACCCATCAACCCAAGGTTACCTCCGCCATAAACTAAATGAATCTTTTTCTCTGCTAATACCCTACCAAGCTGGTCAGCAGCTTCCTCAAATTCTCTATTCTTACCAGAACTAGACCCACAAAAGACACAAATATTAGTAAAGCGGCGTGAGATGGTGTTTGCCATTGTTATGCACGCTTTTTTTTTTTTTTGTAGAGTTGTGAGAACTGGAGAAGATAGAGAAGTGTCATTTATAGAGCTCAAAAAGAAGATGAAAGCATGGAAGCTATATGACTAGGTCTGCATTGGCAGATGGGTATCAGTCTAGAGTATAAAATGTCAAAAAGAGTGGCTGACCTGTATCTGTACAAGTAGTTGTGATTGTGGCTCACATCTTCCTCTGGTTTTACGTCCAGAAACGGCTTGAACGCCCTCTATGGGTCGAGGATAGGCTTCCCATCCAATTTTCTTATAAATTGGCAAACAGGGTCTTTTAAAGTCAGATTCCCAAGACTGTATCGCTCTTGTTCTTTTTGAAATTGGTTCCATAAAGCGAGAATTGCAATATGCACATATCCACTAGGATGCGTCTCAAGAGTCAACAAAATATTGTCTAATGACTCCTTACTCAGGCCATCCTTAATGAATTGTATTTTATCTTCTCGATTTACAGACACCATTCCAAGAGAACGACAGCGCGTGTTACAAGTCGTGCGAGCACACTTATAACATACACCCAATTTCTTTGCTCTTCTTTTCTTTGCATAACTGCTTTTACCCAGACCAGGCATGTAAGTAATAAATGAATCAGAGAACTCACCTGCCAATCTTACCTTGGCTTCAATCAGCCAACGTACCTCAACAGGGATGCCCTTGCACATTAGCATTCTTAATCTTTCGGACCGTGCTTTGTAAATTTTCATCAATGCTTTTTGAGGAAATAAGGGAAAATGATTTTTCAATTTCTCGAGAATTTCTTCCATTTTTGTGAAAAAGAAAAGGGAGAGAAAAGAGAATGTACAAAGCAAGAAATATATATATTATTTTTTTATATCAGCTATTATGGGAGACTAAAAACACCGACTTGAAAAGTCACGGAGTACCGTTATCCGCCATTTAACCGGGAAAATAGAAGAAGGAAAAAGAAAAACAAAAATACAAAATTAACCTGCAATCACAAAAAAAAATTAAAGTTAGAGAGAAATATGCAAACCCAATTCAAATCATATCAATGGTTTTCATAACATGGGTTTGAAAGAGGAAGAGTCCCTTCTTCGAAAACTTGATTTTCTAGAAATGGTTTAAGTCTTTGACCGTTCACTTTAAACACGTTACCATTCCTAGGGTTTTCAATGTCAACGGCCCCATAAGGATATACATGTTTCACAACAAATGGACCGCTCCACCTAGATCTCAATTTTCCAGGGAATATGTGAAGTCGAGAATTATAAAGTAAGACTTTTTGCCCAACATCAAATGTTTTTCTTAAAATTAATTTGTCATGAAAGGTTTTGGTTCTATCTTTATAAATTCTCGAATTCTCATATGCATCATTTCTTAATTCCTCAAGTTCATTCAGTTGTAGCTTACGTAATTTGCAAGCATCATCAATGTTTGAATTAAAAGTTTTGATAGCCCAGTAAGCTTTATGCTCCAGTTCCACAGGCAAGTGACAAGGTTTCCCATAAACTAATCGATAGGGTGACATACCCAAAGATGTTTTGAAAGCAGTACGGTAAGCCCAAAGTGCATCGTTTAGTCTAAGTGACCAATCTTTGCGATTTGGATTAACCGTTTTTTCTAAAATTTGTTTTATCTCTCGATTAGCTAATTCAACTTGTCCACTTGTCTGAGGGTGATAAGGGGTAGCAACTTTATGTGTAATCCCATATTTCTTCATTAGAGACTCAAAGACTTTGTTGCAAAAATGTGTTCCCCCATCACTTATAATGACTCGAGGAATTCCAAAACGACTCAAAATATTTTCTTTCAAAAATCTGACAACTGTTTTGTGGTCATTATTTCGACATGGAATTGCCTCGATCCATTTGGAGACATAGTCAACTGCAACTAAAATGTAAACAAAACCGAATGATGATGGAAACGGGCCCATGAAATCTATCCCCCAACAATCAAATATTTCAATGACAAGTATAGGGTTTAGAGGCATCATGTGCCGTTTAGAAATAGCCCCCAGTTTTTGACAATTTTCACAAGTTTTGCAGAATGTGTAGGTGTCTTTGAACAGAGTTGGCCAATAAAATCCACATTGTAAGATTTTTGCAGCCGTTTTCCTTGAAGAAAAATGACCCCCACATGCTTCTGTATGACAAAATTTAATGACACTACTTACCTCATTGTCGGGTATGCATCTACGAAAAATTTGATCAGGGCAATACTTGAACAGGTATGGGTCATTCCAATAAAAATTTCTAACCTCTGTCAGAAACTTTTTCTTATCTTGTGCTGTCCATTGAGATGGCATCTCTCCTGTTACAAGAAAATTGACAATGTTAGCATACCATGGCATTTTACTAATAGAAAACAAAAACTCATCTGGAAAAGAGTCATTGATAGGTGTTATGTCCAAGGATGAGTTCGTTGTAAGTCTTGACAAATGATCTGCAACAACATTTTCAGCTCCTTTTTTATCTTTGATTGTGATGTTGAATTCTTGGAGCAACAAAATCCACCGTATCAATCTAGGCTTGGCATCCTGTTTAGACATTAAGTACCTCACAGCAGCATGATCAGTGAAAACAATAGTTGAAGAGCCAATTAAATAAGATCGGAATTTGTCTAATGCAAATATTACAGCAAGTAGTTCTTTTTCTGTAGTAGTATAATTCATTTGTGCACTATTCAAAGTTCTACTTGCGTAATAAATGACATAAGGCTTACCTTCCTTCCTTTGCCCTAGCACGGCACCGACAGCAAAATCGCTAGCATCACACATCAACTCAAAAGGCAGAGACCAATCAGGGGATTGCATGATAGGGGCAGTTGTCAAAAGGCTAATCAACTTATCAAAAGATTTTTGACAATCTTGAGTCCATTCAAATGGTGCATCTTTTATTAGGAGATTACAAAGAGGTCTAGATATTGCACTAAAGTCTTTAATGAATCTCCTATAAAATCCTGCATGGCCTAGGAAAGATCGAACATCCCTAACCGTTTTTGGTGGAGGCAAATGGGCAATTAATTCAACTTTTGCTTTGTCAACTTCAATTCCCTTAGAAGAAACCACATGTCCTAGGACAATTCCAGAGGTGACCATGTAATGACATTTTTCCCAATTTAACACCAAACCTTTTTCTTCACATCTTTTTAACACATTTTCTAAATTTTCAAGGCAATTATCAAATGAATTTCCAAACACTGTTAGATCATCCATAAAGACCTCTAAAAAATGTTCAACCATGTCACTAAAAATGCTCAACATACATCTTTGAAATGTTGCAGGAGCATTACAAAGGCCAAAAGGCATCCTTCTAAATGCAAAGGTGCCAAAGGGACATGTGAATGTTGTCTTTTCTTGGTCCTCTAGTGCTATGGGGATTTGATAATAACCTGAGTAACCATCAAGAAAACAGTAGTAGGGATGTCCTGCCACTCTTTCTAGAATTTGGTCAAGAAATGGTAAGGGAAAATGGTCTTTTCTAGTGGCTGCATTTAATTTTCTATAGTCAATACACATTCGCCAACTAGATGAGACTCGTGTTGGTATTAACTCTCCTTTTTCATTTTTTACCACTGTGACTCCAGATTTCTTAGGGACTACTTGTGTTGGACTTACCCACTTACTATCAGAAATAGGGTAGATAATTCCTACATCAAGTAACTTGAGAACTTCACCTCTTACTACCTCTTTCATGTGTGGATTTAATCTTCTTTGGGGCTGTTGACATGTTCTAGCATTATCTTCTAGATGTATTCTATGTGTACATATTAAAGGATTAATGCCTTTTATGTCTTTTAAAGTCCACCCAATTGCATTTTTATGCCTTTTAAGTACCTCTATCAATTTACCTTCCTGTTCGTTGGTAAGAGTTGAAGAAATTACCACCGGGTAAGTTTGTTCTTTACCAAGGAATGCATATTTCAGTCCTTCAGGTAATGGCTTCAATTCTAGTTTGGGTACTTCTTCTTGTTTACTTTCATTGACAGGTCCCAATTCTTCAAATTTCGGCTTCCAACCTTTGTTCTCCATCACCTGGGTACAATCAAGCAACGAACATATATTAGAAACAGTAGGATCTAGTTGCATGCTTGACTCAAATGAATTAACTAAACAAGTTTCCAAAGGATCAGAAGAACTCCCTGTTTGAAGATGATCTTCAACAATAGCTTCAATCATGTTTGCTTCTTCATTTTCATCACCTTCATCTTGTGGTTGTTTGCACATGTTGAAAACATTAAGCTCTAGTGACATATTTCCAAATGTCATCTTCATTATGCCATTCCTGCAATTAATCAAAGCGTTAGAAGTTGCTAAAAATGGGCGGCCTAAAATAACAGGAATTGGTTTACACCCATTAGCTACAGGTTGTGTATCCAAGACAATAAAATCCACAGGATATATGAATTTATCGACTTGTACTAACACATCTTCCACTATCCCTCTTGGCACTTTAATTGATCTATCAGCAAGTAAAAGAGTTATGGAAGTTGGTTTTAACTCACCTAGATTAAGTTCTTGATAAACTGAATATGGAAGTAAATTAACACTAGCACCAAGATCAAGTAAAGCCTGTTCAATTTTATGCTCTCCAATAATGCATGAAATTGTAGGACAACCAGGGTCCTTATATTTCATAGAATTATTGTTTTGAAGAATGGAACTTACTTGTTCTGCTAAAAAGGCTCTCTTTTTCACATTCAGTTTTCTTTTCACAGTGCACAAGTCTTTCAAAAATTTTGCATAAGAAGGAACCTGTTTAATAGCATCCAACAAAGGAATATTGACCTTCACTTGTTTGAAAATTTCATAAATTTCAGGATTGTGGTTCAATTTCCTTGGATTGTTCAATGCTTGAGGAAATGGAGCTACAGGTGGGAGTTTGGTCTTTTCTTGGCTAGGTACAGGCTTATCAACCCCTTCCTTACTCTTGGAGAAAGACTTATCATCTTTCTCACAATGATCAAGAATAGGTTTTTCGACAACCTTACCACTGCGAAGAGTTATGACTGATTTAACTTGGTCTATGTGTTGACTTTCTGAACTACCCTCTTCCAGGTTGTATTGACCCTTAGGATTGGGTTGAGGTTGAGAAGGAAATTTTCCTTTTTCATGGATGGTGAGTGTTGATGCAATCTTAGCAAGAGTGTCTTTTAAATAGGACAAGGTTTGTGAAGTTTGATTGTTAATGGTCTCTTGCTTTTCAATGAATGAATGCAATGTTTCCTCAAGGTTTTTCCTAAATTGTGGGACATAGGGTGCATAACCTTGAGTACCTTGAAAGTTTTGGTGACCTTGAGGAGGTGATGGTTGTGAAGATTGTGCATGATTATCATTCCTCCAACTGAAGTTTGGGTGATTTCTCCAACCTGGATTGTAGGTCTGTGAGTATGGGTTAGGATTTGGCCTTTTGAAAGTGTTTAGGACATTGGCTTGTTCATGGAGACATTCTTTGAATGCAGGCAGAGTTGGGCACTCCTTAGTTGAATGGTCATTGGTATCACATATGTGACACACAATTTCTTGAGCGGATTTTAGATGACCGCTCTTTTTCAATTCTAAGGCCTCGACCTTTCTAGCTAGAGATGCAAATTTGGCTTGAATGTCATGTTCTTCCATAAGGTTGTAAATACCTCCACTAGATGTAGAGGCTTGAGCTTTGCTCGGTGCCTCTTGGGTACCTACAGTGTCCCAATTTTGAGCATTCTCTGCTAATAGGTCTAGGTAGTCTAGTGCCTCTTCAGGGTCTTTATCTCCAAACTCTCCATTACACATCATTTCGACCATTTGTCTACCTTGGGGTGTTAAACCCTCGTAAAAGTGTGTGACTAGTCTCCATGTTTCAAAGCCGTGGTGAGGACAAGAATTAAGCAATTCTTTGTACCTCTCCCAAGATTGGTAAAGAGTCTCTCCTAGTTTCTGGCTGAAAGTGGTAATTTGTCTTTTGAAGGAATTTGTTCTATGATGAGGAAAGAACTTTTTCAAGAACTGTTCCTGCATTTCATCCCAATTACCAATAGATCTAGACCTAAGATTTTGCAGCCATGTTTTAGCTTTATCTTTCAAAGAGAAAGGGAAAAGCTTTAGTCGGATGGTGTTCATGCTACAATTTGTGTCATTGTAAGTGTTGCACACTTCCTCAAACTCTCTCAAATGCAGGTATGGGTTTTCGGCATCTAATCCATGAAATTTGGGTAAAAGTTGAATAATACCCGGCTTAAAGTTAAAATGAGATGCATCTGGAGGAAAAACTAGACATGATGGAGCACTAGTTCTTGTGGGGTTCATGTAGTCTCTAAGTGTTCTAGGTTGTGCATGATCATTGTGTTGGGAACGATTGTCCCCAAGATCAATGACTCTTTCAACTTCGTTTTCTGCCATATTTTCAAATGCAGATGGGGAGCCCCTAACAAGTCTACCAGTTGGTGTACGTGACCAAGCTCTCATGCAAGTCTTAGATGCAACAGAATAAAAGAAAACAAAAACACCAAAAAATAATATTATTTACAAGAAAAAGAAAATGAAAAAGATGAAAAGAATTTTGATGGTTTTGAACACCAAATGATACTTCCCCGGCAACGGCGCCAAAAACTTGACACGTCCAGAAAATGGATTTCTACTTCCAAGTGCAGGAGTGTCGAAGTAATAAATTAACCCGGTGAGACCGGGGTCGATCCACGAGGAAGAATATTTAGATCCTGCAAAAACCAACAAAAATCTACAAGGAAAATATAATAGGAAATAAAATATTATGAAATGAGGGTAGGTATAATGGTGAAACAAATTAAATTAAAATATGCTAAGGTTAGAGGTTCCACTCTTGGTATATGGTTTAAGTTATATTTAACTCATTTTTATCACTCAATTGGAATCCACACATAAAGGAGGTTCCAATCGGAAGTTAGACCATTTAAGTTCTTTACACATCTATCAAGTTATATTTCTTTTCTTTTAGTTATATTACAATGGGTACTCTACACTCCTTATGTTAAATGGGTTCAAGTACTTATTGTGCCAATCAATTACCATAAATCAAGATTCCTTTGCCAGATGCAGGTATAACCATGCGGTTCTAGACGGATTCAAGTATTTATGGTGTTGTTTGTCTACAATGAATCAAGAATCCTTGGTCAGAGGTGCAGGTACAACCATGCGGTTCTAGACGGATTCAAGTATTCATTGTGCCAAGAATTGTCTACAATAAGTCAAGATCCCCACTTCACATAAGAGTAAGAGATGAAAATTCAATTCAATAAGAAAAGTAATATAAAACATGTAGATAAATTTACACAAATGAATATAAACTTTAAGACCATGTTAAGAGTTAAATAAATCTTTATTCACATACCAAGAGCTTCACCCTTCACCTTAGCAAAAAGAGAATTTAGCTACTCATGATAAAAGAAAGAAAACAAGTAAAAGAAATAAAATGAGCAAGAGAGAAATTAGATTATCACAAAAGTTCAACAATACAACAATGTAAGGTGAACTTGGCAAGGAACCCAAGCTGCCCTCAAGCTTATACAAGGCCTCTATTTATAGACACAATGAGAGGCAAACAAGTCAAAAATGGTAGGAATAAATTAATGCAAGTTGATTGAATTTGGTAAGGTAAAGTTGTCAACTTTGGTGTTTTCCACACATGCACCGACTTGTCCACCGAATTAGGCACTGCTCCTTTGACAATTTGATCTCGTGATAAACATCAAAGTTGTAGATACTTCTCTTATCTTTCTAGAATGATAAGACTCATAATAGTTGGAATTGTTTGGATAAAGTTATGGCCCAAGGAGTGAAGACTGCCCAATTGACGCGGCCATACAAACCAGCCCAAGATAATCCAATATTTGTCTTCAAAGGAGTCCAAATCTGATAAGAGTTTACAAACCAAACTTATAGGGCTATGAGTTATCTTTCCAACACTATCAAGAACGTAGTGAATGGATTTTTGAGTGCAAAGTTATGCCCATTACACTGAACCTGCATCAAAATAGAAAGTTTAACAATTAAGTGTAGTTATAAATAAGTTAGGTAATTTGATGACACTAATAGTATAAAATAATGGTTTTAACCTTTATTATTATACAAATTTAAGTGTTCATCAGTCGGCCAAGACAGCTACCGCACATCTGAGTCGTGTGGCCACGCTCAAGGCATGAGGCTGCTACCTGGGACGCACGCTTGGGGCGCATCCTTGCTGCCCCGTTTCGCCTGTTCAACTGTTTCCAGCTGCACTTGACTCCTTTTTGAGCCAACTTGAACTCTAACCAAACGGCATCAGAGTTTTTCGTTCCTTATACCATTGGAAAGATACGAATATCTAGTTTCATTCCCAAAAAATCAAAGACCAATTAGATGTCTAGATAGAAAGTTACGCCCATTGAAGCATCAAAAGGTCAGATTTTCAGGAATACAAAAACATGGAATTAAATTCCGAAACTAGAAAAAACAAAAATAATAAGACTCAAACACTTATAAAACATTTAAGCCAACATGTTAGCACTTAAATGCAGATGCATGAATATGTTAAAAGTGTGTGTGTGAATCTTATCTGATCTCAAGTGTAAAGAGTATCGTTTATTCGGAACTTACTTTTAAGCATGATCTTAAGTCTTCTCAGAAGCTTTTTGTTTTTGCATGATCTCTTCGAATCTTCATTATGCTCGAATGATACTCTAACAAAGCTAACTAAGAATTACATAAAAATATGTTTTGCTCACGGAATCACATCCAACAAAATAATGACCTTACACTTCGCAAGTGAAATGGAGGTGATTTAGCCAAATTGAGCTTGGAACATAAAAAATGAAACCTATCTCGAGTCATTCCTTTTGTAAGCAAGTTAGCCAGTTGAAAGTCTGTAAGCACATACCTAAGCTCTACAAGACTAGTTGAGACCTTTTCCCGAGTGAAATGAGTATCGATATCAATATGTTTGGTCCTTGCATGAAAGATCGGATTTTGAGCAAGTGCATTGGCACTTTGGTTGTCATACCATATGACAATGCATGATGGAATATCAACGTGAAGTTCTTTGAATAAGGACTACAACCACAATATTTCATTGTCAATTGTGCCATGAAACGATACTAATCTTCAGCACTTGAATGGGCTACAACAGTTTGCTTCCTAGAACTCGTTGAGATCAAATTTCCACCAAGGAAAACATAATTGCCACTTGTGGACCTCCTATCATCAATGCTGCTTGCCCACTCTACATCCGAGTAAGCTTCTAATTTCAAGGAAGCTATTTGTTTGAACCACAACCTTTTATTGATAGTGCCACAAAGATAATAAAGCACACGTTTGGTTGCTTGGGAGAAACTAAAAACTGACTTAACTTATTTATAATATAGCTAATATCAGGCCGAGTATAACATAAATATTGTAAGGCTCCTATAGTGCTTCAATATACAGTGGGATCACTAAAAGAATCACCCTCATGCTAACGAAGTTTGGCACATGAACTTGTAGAAGACTTACATGGTTTGGAGCCTAGCATATTGGTTTTCTTTAAGAGATTAACAATATGTTTTGATTATGTGAGATACAAACTTGTGGAGTCTCGATATACTTCAAATCTAAGGAAATAGTTAATGGAGCCTAACACTTTGAGAGCAAATGTTTGATGAAGCTGATAGATTACAGCTTGAATTTGAGCAGCACTACCTCCTGTGATGAGTATATCATCAACGTATAAAAGAAGATACAATGTGGCAGCTCCTTGGTGTTTGATGAATAAGGAGACATCAGAGGTAGATTTATGGAACCCCCATGATAGACGAGCAGTTTTGAGTTAGTGAAACCAAGCTCTAGGAGCTTGTTTTAATCCATACAAGGCTTTGTAAGGAACCAATTGCCAGGTCTGATTGGAATGAAGAGCTTGAAATTCAGACTTCATGGCATTGTACCACTTGGGATCCTTCATTGCTACCTTGGCAGACTTGGGTTCTGTTTCAGCTACAAAACATGCAGGTATTATACACGAAGTAATACAAGATTTAGGCTTGTAATTCCACTTTTTAATTGGGTTTGCATAGGATGAGTAGACTAAATTGGGGCAGCTTCATGTCGAGTAGGTGGCTGATAAGATGTAGCTGGAATAGGCATAGATGCAGAGGGAGACTGTAGGACCTTTAAATTATAATTATAAACTAAATTAACATGATGATGCTGAGGCAAAGAGATTACAGGGCACTGATAATGTCGGTTCAATTGTCTTAGAAGAGTGAGCCATATCAAACAAGGATGAAATGAGGCTGACTGAAAAGTGTGAATGCTGCATAGCTGAAGAGGAACAAAATAGCTCCTTATAGGGAACGCCCAGCTCATTAAAAACCACATGTTTTGACACAAAAAACAAAAACAAAAAACAACTCCACACCCCAAACCTAATCTAAACATTCCCGTCAATGTTTATTTGATATTAAAATGCATGGGCAATGAATACACGAGGCATGATAGGTATGAAATCTTAACGCAAAAATTAAAAACAAATAAAAACTAAATCCAAGAATAGAAAAAGGAAAACAAAAACTAAGAAAAATTGACAAATTATCTAGGTGGGTTGCCTCCCGCCAAGCGCTTTATTTAGCGTCTTGGCTAGATGAAGTCATTCCGCGGTTCAAATCGAATCGTAGACTGGTGCTCTCATATTAAGACCCTCCTCCTCATGATCATAAGGCTCATAATATGGTTTCAATCTATGTATATTCACCTTAATCATATTCACTGTATTTTTATTGAGAATTTCAATTGCACCATGAGGAAAAATATTAGTGATCACAAAAGGGTCATACCAATGAGAATGAAGATTACCTGGAAAAAGATCAGAGGCGGAAATTGTAAAGCAAAAGTTTTTGTCCAATAACAAAAGTTTTCCTTTATATGGCTTTGTCATGAAATGCCTTTGACTTCTCCTTGTAGACTCTTGCACTCTCATATGCCCAATTCCTTATCTCCTCAAGTTCATTCATGTGTAACTTCCTTTTATTGCCGACCTCTTTCATGTCAAAGTTGAACTTCTTGATTGCCTAATAAGCCTTGTGTTCTAGTTCAACCAAGAGATGGCATGATTTACCATAAACCAACCGAGAAGGGGACATGTCTATAGGTGTTTTATAGGCTGTCCTATATGCCCATAGTGCATCGTTTAGTCGCACACTCCAATCTTTCTGTGTTTGGTTCACAGTTTTCTCCAATATATGTTTAATTTCACGATTACTTATCTTCACTTGACTGCTTATTTGATGATGATAAGGTGTTGCAACTCTATGTGGGACTCCATACCATTTTAACAAGGCATCAAATGATTTGTTGCAAAAATGGTTGCCTCTATCACTAATGATTGCTCTTGGAGTTCCAAACCTAGAGAATATATTATCCTTCACAAAACTCAAAACAATCTTAGCATCATTAGTACGAGTAGAAATTACTTCCACCCATTTAGAGACATAATCCACAGCAAGGAGAATATAAATAAATCCAAAGGAATTGGGGAAAGGTCCCATGAAATAAATGCCCCAAACATCGAAAATTTCAACAATTAGTATGGATGTTAAAGGCAATTGATGTTTTGAGCTTATATTACCCATTCTTTGGCATCTATCGCATGTGACACAATATGCATATGCCTTCTTAAACAATGTAGGCTAATAAAATCCACTTTAAAGGACTTTAAGTGGTGTTTTCTTTGCACCAAAATGTCCACCACATGGCCAATATTGAAATTTGGTTTTAGGAATGCACCTTCGTATAATGTGATCGAGGCAGAATTTCCATAATTATGAATCATCCCAAAAAAAAATACTTGTTTCTAGAAGCTTGTCCTTTTGGGCTTGTGAGTGGTGGAGATGAATTACCTTTGAAACATGATAATTGATGGTATCCGTGAACTACGGTTCCTTTGTTTCGAAGGTGAAGAGTTGTTCATCCGGGAAGCTCTTACGTAAGGGAAGCGTGTCTTCTTCCTCAATAGACCCATTCACTAGTCGACTTAAATGGTCAGCTACCACATTTTCACTCCCTTTTTTATCTCGAATCTCCTAATCAAATTCTTGACGCAAAACAATCCATTGTATTAACCTTGGTTTTGCATCTTTTTTATGCAATAGATACCTAATAGCTGTATGGTCAGAAAACACAATTACTTTAGTTCCAACAAGATATAATCAAAATTTTTCTAAAGCAAAAACGACAGCTAGGAACTTATTTTCCGTTGTTGAATAATTTAGTTGTGCATCATTAAAGGTTTTGAGATGCATGATAAATAGCATGTGGGACTTTGTTCACACGTTGCCCAAGCATGGCTCTCACTGCATTGTCCGATGCGTCGTACATTAGCTCAAATGGTAGACTCTAATCGGGAGGCATCATGATAGAGGCTGTTGTCAATGCTTCTTTTAGCCTGTTGAATGCCACCACACACTCTTCATGAAAATTGAAATCCACATCCTTTGCAAGTAGTTGACATAAAGGTCTCGAAATTTTTGAGAAGTCTTTAATGAATCTTCGATAAAAGCCAGCATGGCCTAGGGAATGAGGGAATATCCTTTGTAGTTTGAGGTGGTTTTAGGCTTTTCACGATCTCAATTTTTGCTTTGTCAACCTCTATACCCTTGCAAGAAATAATGTGACCAAGCATAATATCTTGTTCTACCATAAAATGGCATTTTCCCCAATTTAGCACAAGGTTGCACTCTTGACACCTTTTCAACACTAAAGAAAAATTATGAAGACAATTATCAAAGGAATTACTAAACACAGAAAAATTGTCCATAAATACCTCAATAATTTCCTTCTCCATGTTAGAAAATATGCACATCATGCATCATTGAAACATGGTTGGTGAGTTGCATAACCCAAAAGGCATTCGTCTATATGCGAAAGTGCCGAAAGGACAAGTAAAAGTGGTCTTGTCTTGATCTTTCGGTGTGATGACGATTTGATTGTTCACCGAGTACCCGTCGAGGAAGAAATAATGGCTACGACTTGCAAGACGCTCAAGCATTTGATCAATGAAAGGTAAAGGGAAGTGATCCTTACATGTTACCGTGTTTAACTTCCTGTAGACAATGCATACTTGCCATCCAGTTTGTAGTCTTTGTAGTATTAATTCATCATGCTCATTCTTTACTACAATGATGCCTGATTTCTTAGGAACAACTTGAACGGGGCTTACCCATTTACTATCCGAAATTGGGTATATGATTCCCACATCCAAGAGTTTTAAAACTTCTTTCTTCATCACTTCTTTCATCACCGGGTTCAGCCATCTTCTTTGAGCTTATTTCGTTGGCTTTGCATCTCCTTCTAATGATATTCTATGTATGCACTTGGTGGGGCTAATTCCCTTAATGTCAACGATTGTCCATTCGAGTGCAGCCACATGCGCCCTCAAAATTCTGATAAGTTTATCCTCCTTCATTCTGTTCAGGTTGGAAGCGATTATTACCGGTAAAGTCTCTCCCTCATAAATATGCATATCGAAGAGTTTCGGGAAGCGGTTTCAACACCACCTATGGTGCTTTTACAATTGACGAAACAAATTCGTTAGTAGATAACGTAAATACTTTGTAAGAGGAGAAATACTTACTTTTTATTTGAGGGGCGGCCTCTATCAATTTCACTGCCTCTTGTAGTTCATCGTCGTCTTTCATCAGGGGACAGAGGGTCGTGCGACTTGTCCGTGCGACCTGGAGGTTGTGCACCTAGGTCGTGCACACCTCTATTGTTTTCTTCTGTTTCTGCGCGACTTGTGTGCACGAGCTGTTGGTCACGCCCATAAGTCGCAGCGTACTCTGTCTGGGCCTCCATCAGGCTATAAATCAACACTTTTTCAAGTATGGTTGTCCCTTGTGATGTATCAAAATTTTCATGAACCACCTCGTCTAAAATATCCATAGACAAACAAGCACCTTCACCGTTAGGAAACTTAATAGTATCAAAGACAATAAATTTTTTCGTTTCATCATTGATGGACATTGTGAGTGTTACTTCGTATATGTCAATTATCGTCCTCGCAGTTCTCATGAAAGGTCTTATGAGGATTATTGGTAAATCTTTTCCAGGAATGGGAGCTTCCTCCATTTTGAGGGTGTCTATCATTGCTAGTTGGCCTTTGTAACTCGAATGCCTTGATAATCCTACCTCGATAACCTCGGCTTTTACCACTGGTTCTGGTTCATAAACCACAATGGCACTTGTACTATGCGGAGGTGGCTCCTCCCTTTCTTCCGTGCAGGGGGGCTGAAAAAAATAAAACCTGTGAGTCGAGGTTACAGTAGACCCATATGTAAGTTAATAGACCATCTTACCGCTACCGACGTTCCCCAAAATGCATCGACATCACGCCCAGTCAGTGGATCATACACCTCCGTTGTCTGATGACCAACATCGTCAACATGGATGTCCTTATCAACAGTATCTCCTCTAACCTCTATCTCCTGCGTCAACCGCAGCTCGATGTCAATACTTGAGGAGGATGGCTGAAAAAATTAATACGGTTACCAATTGTTTGATTACTATATATTTGAAGTCATTAAAGAAAACTGACGATGTCGAGGTTCATCACAGGTGTTATGCCATCAACACCGCCCCTTTTAGATTTCATACGCGGATCCAAAAATGCAGGTGGGGTCTGACAATCATTGTGATCGGCCGTAAACATCGAATGATCACGTGATGCAGCATCCTAAACAACAAAACGCACAATATTTTAGAATTAAAATAAATTACTAACAATTTTTTGTTCATGCATTATCGTATACTTAGAACTTACTGCTGAAGATGGATTTGTTAATGGTCTGCTGTCCTGAACTTTGACACGTGCTCCAGTCCATGGTCCATGTGCAGCTGCCCGTGCTCTGAGTAGTTCTGTAATTTTGCACTTAAAAAAAAGTCAACTGCTCGCGTGTTTCATTCATGAATGCCTTCAATTCAGCCTTCACATCAGCCAATTGCTGATGCATAATGTCGGATTTTCTATCCTGCTGTGGGGGAGTATGGCTAGAGAGGGCGTGTAATCTGGTGCGTATGTGTCATCTCTTCTATTTTGGGTCGGCTGGTGCATATCCCCTGAAGATGTAGCAACGTGTCCTCCATCCATGTTTCTGTCAGCACCAAGAATTTCCTGCCCTGTTTCCTCATCGTACGTTCCGTCAGCCCTAGCAAATTCCTCTTCAACATCTCCACTCTTCGCCCTTCCTCCACTGCCCGGAATATCCTTTCCCTCAGAGAAAAGATCCTCGACGTCCATGACACCCTCGTAGAACGAAGACTCTAGCTCAATCGTAGTTGCCTCCAACATCTCCAAAACTGCCTCCTGTAATGTCAGATTATTCATTGTATTCCTACCGTATAATGCATACATATAAATCTATAGAACATAAATACATTATGTACCTCATTTGGATTTATTTGAATTACTGGCTTCATTTGAATTACTGGCTTCGTTAAAAATGAAATGATTGCTTTCTTATCAGGCCATTTTTCCAACTTTCACCTCAAAATCCGTGCTATCCCATCCGCCACTTCATTCTTGGTAGCCTACGCTTCAGCAAATGATGATATCACCTCGAATGCGAATGTGTTCACACATATCCATTATTAATAAAAATACTTTAACATATTTATATAAATAAAATTTTATAAACAATAACTCTACGCACCTGCAATGCTCAAACAAAACCGTGTAGGTTGTACCTCACCTTCGTTCATTTCCCATTCCCAGGGGTACTAGTAAGCTTTTTCTTGTAGGCTTTGCCATGACCATTTTGGGTTAACATAAACGATAATATTGAATTTGAGTATAGGTACAACCCTAAGGGAATTCATTGAATGCATCTAAGTCCTCGACGAGTCGAAGAACCTAAACCGGTATATTAGTTTTATCGTCACTGCCGTATAAGAAATTGTGAAGCATTAATATTAGTGACAGCTTCAGGGCGTCCTGAGGGATACCATAGTCGCCTCGTTCCAACCGATTCTTGACAT
The DNA here is from genome assembly GCA_003430845.1 of Xanthoceras sorbifolium. Lineage (NCBI taxonomy): Eukaryota > Viridiplantae > Streptophyta > Magnoliopsida > Sapindales > Sapindaceae > Xanthoceras > Xanthoceras sorbifolium. Next base: position 14,999,676 of record CM010611.1, read on the forward strand.
CTTTAACTTTTACGTATGTTCTACGTCCGAAACACCTCAAATGGATGACTTGCAACATGTCAACATATGCACTCGTATCCGGAATCTGACCGAACTTAAGTCCTGTGATGAGGCAAAACTCCACACGTGAAAATATAATAGTATGCCGTCCTAATCGAAATCTCATCTCATCACGTGGACCGTCGTGCCAAATCTCCTTCAGTAGCAACTCAAGCGCGAGTACCCCAGAGAAGATCATGTTGCGGTTTATCAGCAGGAAATGGCCGAAATAAGACCTACGGAAAAGGTCTTTCATCTCCCCTCCGTCGTCGATATGGGATAATGCGTCGTCAATTATTCCGAGGGTATTAATATGACACCGTTGGGTTATAATGGCATCGTAGTGGCAATCCGCTGGGGTCTTGTAGGCCTTACTTCTCTTGTAAACCACCTGCAAATTGAATGCCACTATTCATTATAAAATCATTCTCCCTATGTGGCAAATAAAGCTTAACTATCATTATCTGCTCATTAAAAACAGATACACGATACGGTCATACTCACATTGTCTTCCATCTTGCCGCAATATAACTGTACGTTGTATATGTATGTATGTGTATCCTCTTCCAAAACAGCTACCTCAATCAAATTAAAAACAAAAAAAATTATACATATATATATATATATATATATATATATATATATATATATGATATAACAAAAAAAAAAGGAGAACCAAGATAAAATTAATTACTGACACTCATCATTATTACATAAACGCTATCATATATGCACATTCAGTGAAACAGCAACCACTGTGAAAATTAAATTATATCCTGATGTGATTCACAGTTTCTCATACTGCACATTAAAGTTTAAGGTGTATTGCTGCACATGTAATGATATGCAAAACATATAAGGGAGATGAAGCCTTTAACATCAAAATTTACTTATGAAGGAACTATAAACACGTTCAATTTGTAACTTGATTCTGTATGCAATCTTATAATTAGTAAACCTAGAACAAGTGACTTGCAATGTTATATGGAACATTGCAATATAAGGTATAAAATCAACTGTGTTTACAACACCTGCAATTACAGTCAAGATAGTTTAGGGGTTGGTTGCACCTGAAATCCACATTTACTATCTTCGTCTGTTTTATTACATGCAGCTGCGAGGTACATTAAATCAAACAACTATTGATAAATGAAAACCAAGATTTGACTATTGTTCTTCACTTTTCTATTATATGTCAATTCTTTCGCGAACCCTTTAGTTCGTGATGAACAGAATATCCCGAACGCATCTATTCGCGAGGTATTATTTGTGGGGTCCAGGTGTTTGTGGGATAAGTCATGGGCGAGCGAACAGTTGGTTTTACCGCTAACCTAATTCATTCAAAAACAGAAAGTATAGGTCCCAAGATAAAGCCTTTTACTGAATCCCATTCTCCGGCAACACACAATCAAAGTCATTCATACCCAAATGAAACCCTAACTAACTATTTAACTATACAAATCTATTTTTCATGAAATAAACGTCATATAATGTTAAGAAATGAAAATCCCACCTTTAAAATGCTTCCCAATCTGCGCGAAACAGTCAGGAATTCTTCTTCTTTGTGCTCCTCACACTTTCTGAGCATCGGATTCAGTTCCGCTGCTTGTTGACGAGAAGGTTACTGTAGTCCGGTGTCTGTTGACGGCCCAGGGGCACGCCCGGTGTTTAGTTCAATAGAGGAGGTGATACATATGTGTTAGTTAATTAAAATTAACACTAATTGTTTATGCAGCACTTGGACGCATACTTGTTGCTGCTACGAAAGCGACAAATATTGTATCCAACTACGTATAGTAAGAAGATTAACGTGATGTGCCCTTATTTTTACGTGAGTATAAATTTAATTGTTACGGTATGATTGCTAAGTTCATAGTCAACATAAAAGGTAACTAAAATAACGAGCTTATATATTATTATCGTTTAAAATACAGACCCAGCTGAAGAATATTTATAAAGAAAAGTATCAGCAAGATGATATGAATCCCAACGCCCCAAGAGGATTCCCATTTAAGAACATCGATTTTGGGCAAGGTCTCGTCGAGTCATATCAGTCGAGGGGCAACAGTTCGCTACAATCTGTGGTCTGCAATACTAAAAGTTAGTATAAATAGAATATTGTACATACTGTTGCTGATATGTGTCAGTAGGGTTAGTATGAGACGTGTTATAACGATTGTATTTTATAGATTATAATTCTGTGCAATATTGGTGACGGCCAATGGGCGGTTGTCAGAGTTGACTTGACTACTCAGAAGCTGACACTTTTCGACCCGAATAAGGAGAGTGTGGAACCAAAAGTACGCAGGGCACATCTTGCGTGCTTGCGATGGATGCTGCTGAACTTCTTGAAGAGGCTGGGATGCATACGCTTTACGAATAATAGAGTTCTTGTTGGCGGAACACAAAATAATGTATACAGATATGGAAATTGGAAGGCACAAGCTACAAATGGCCTTAGATGTATACATAAATGCTGTTGAAGACAGTGAAGACAATTAGTAAAAAGATGTTGTCATTGGTAGTAATTTATACAAAATTCAATACGACATGCAATGTTGTTGTTAGATGTGTGCAATGTAATTAAAGTTTATGTAGTATGAGGTTAACAAACATGTATAATAAATGCACAGAAGTACATAATTATAAATTTATATTTGGTATTGGGCATGACTAATTTCTGTAGTCATTTGGGTGCATACAAAAGGAACAATGAATGTAAAATCTCACTTTTTAAAAATTTATTTTAAATTATTATGAAGGGCGTATTTGAGATCTTTTGAAAATTTTTGAAGCATTTGTAAGGACGTAAACGATATATTTTGAAAGTTATCAATTAAAATTGTAAATTGATAAAAGTGAGGGACAAAACGGAACTTTTACATTTCTATATATAATTATCTTCTTCCTCGCGCCACCCAGCGACCATTTTCTCTCTCTCTTTATCTCTCTCTCCCCGTTTTCTTCATTTTTTTCCGCCTACTTTGACTGTGATTTCTGGCCACATCCGGCCTCCGTTTCGATCGTTCTTAGTACCAGTAGTAAACTCTTGCGACATAGAATTTATTAGTACCAACTTTGAAGATTTTCATGACCGTTTGAGGCTCCGATTTGGTGGAGAAAGTGAGGGATTTTTCAATTCGGAAATCCTCCGATTCCGGCAATTCTAGCCATTTCCCACTCTGGCCACAATCATAAACATTGACGAGGGAGACGAGCCGAACAAAACCCAACCATTTTTGGAGGTCGCCGAAAAAGTTTCCAGAAAGTCGTCGCCGGCCGCCACGTACGACGGGAGTAAGTTTCCGACCTCCTAGACTTAGAAGTTGATTCCGAACACGTTTATGAAATCGTTTTAAGTGTAGGATATTATTTTGAGGTTAATTGTATTATATAGCCGCCGTATATAAATTAAATAATTATATTCTCGTGTAGATTTTACCGATTGGGATAATTAGGCTTGAAATTGAGGCCACTGCAAGTAACTGGTAGCTTACACGAGGTAGGGCTTTCAAACTTAAATTTTTAGAATGTTTTCCCTATAAGGTTTGGATATAAATTGATTGTGAAAGTTTGAGGAAATCTTTATTTAAATTGTGGAATTGATTTGAGAAATAAATTGGAATGTATTGTGTTGGAAATATGATTTTTATACAGGTTTTGCATTTTGGGGTTTTTATAAAAACAGCCGTTATGCTGCCAAAATTTTATTAAAACTAATGATGAGTTTACATATGGGATGCATGGTGGATTTATTTAAATTGTTTGGTGATTTTGAAATGGTAACCGTCCTAGTCATTATATTATATTATATGTTATTATACGACTTTATATCGGGGTACTGCGCAGGGTATTTTCTGGTACGTCCACCTTGTATGTGAGGTTGGTACCAGGGTCACGGTGAGCCAAATGTTTTTATCTCAAGTATGAATGTTTTATTTAAAATGATAGGCCACCGGGTATAACTAGCAGACGTGTTAATATTGCTTTCTGAAAGAAAGTGTTACTGTTTACTTTAAATTTTGTCAACGTATTTAACCATGCAGGATTATCCCATGACTTTATAAAAATGATGTTTTCCATATACATTATCGGGGATTAGACCTTACTGAGCTTTAGCTCACCCCTTTTTATTTTCTTTTCCCCCCCAGGGAGCGCCCAACACAGATTAGAAGACCGTTAGTTGAGGTGGGCAGAGGCTTGTGAGACTTAAAGATTAGATTCCTGGAATTATTGATTAAATTTATGTTATTTGGGATTTGTATTAAATTAAAGGATTTGTATTTGTTATGGACCTATAACAAAAGTTGAGATGACTCAGTGTATGGGTTATGTATGTCGATGTGCAAACTTTTTAGTTTGTGGATGATCAGGACTTCAGGATTAATGCATGTTTCAGTATGATTATTATCTCGGAATTGAATCCATGAATTCTAGCAGGTGATCACATATCTGTAGGGTTGTTTTGTGATGACTTTTGAAATTTTGAAATATTTTTGTTTGTAAACAGATTTACGTTTTATTTGATACTCCGGAGTATCCAAAGAAATTAATCGTGGTTTTTATGAAATTTTAATAAAGTCAAGTTAGAAACTATTGATTTTATTTACAACTCTGCCACAGCCTAGGGCCCGGGTCGTGACAATGTAAGTATTACATCTTAGATGAAAGACGAGTTCGATGTAAGTGACGCGTTCGATGGAAGTTTCGATTTTACAGTAGATGTACAATATATGGTGATGCTGTTATATGGTGGGAAAATTTAGCAATTCAATGAGACATGACCGGTGTTGACTGGGAAGTCTTTGAGGGTTATTCCGGGACAATTATTTTAATGCAGGCCATAGAAGGATGTTGGCAGATATGTTCGAGAATATTGAGCAAGGGGGGATGACTGTAAATGAATATTATACCAGGTTCATAGAGTTATCCCAGTATGCTGAAAGGGCCGACGAGTCACTGTTATTGTCAAAGTTTCTAATGCGTCTCAGACCGACGATACGGAACATGATCTATACACAAGAGTTCAGAAAGCTAACCGATTGTTTGGCTGCTGCCATTCTAGCTGAAACAAACTTCAGGGATATCCAGCCTCCCAGGAATCAACCTTCTGGCAGTAGAGACAGGAAAATGACCAAGAAAAATCAAGGAGGGTGGCGTGACCCTAATTATGCTACTAGTGGGAGTGGCACAAGTAATGGGTCTTCGGGACGGAGTTCACCATATGGCAACTGTTATAATTGCAGACAGTAGGGTCATCTGAAGAAGGCTTGTCCATATCCGCAAAGGTCCCAATCATCTCGTGGGGGAGCCTCAGGGAGCCATTCAGATTCGGCTTCCTTCCAGGGCCAACCTATGCATAATCCATCCCATGCATCATCTCCAGCCTTTGCCTCTTCTGACTCACAGCGCCAGTATGTTCCGCAATACCAACATCAATACCGTGCACCTACTTTGGGATTTAGCCAAAATGTTCCTCAAAATTTTCAGGTTCCACAAGCATCTGGGAGCCGTGGCACTTCAAGCTACAACATGGGTTCTAATGCTAGTGGGGGCTGCCCAGGAAAGGAAAAAGGAAAAGGAAGGGGCACCGGACAGGCTTATGCTGCCACAGCTGAGGAGGAGCGTGATCACTCGGGCAGAGAGGTGATTGATGGTATGGTTCTAATTTCTCGTTCTTGGGATCATGCTTTGTTCGACACTGGTGCATCACATTCTTTCATTTCTTTATTGTTTGCAAATACTTTGGGGTTGGGTTTTGAGAATCTTAACATGCCATTAAGTTTGGAAACCCCATTGGGAAAAGCTCATGATTTAACAGTATGCTGTAAATCAGTGAGCATTAGAATTGATGACAGACGATTTTATGATGATTTGATTGTGATGCCCATGGGACAATTTGATGTGATTTTCGGTATGGATTGGTTAACTAAATATCGAGCACAAATCGATTGTTACAACAAAAGGGTGACACTTTATACAAAGAATGACAAGGTTATTTACCAAGCAACTCAGGGTATAAAACAGCTAAGTCCAATTTTGAAGACCTTATTTGGTAGAAAGAAAAGACTGGAAACCTATGGTAGTGTATTTGCCATTCACGGGGAGACAAGTAAGGTAAACCAGTATTCCCAGGTATACGTGGTTGATGAGTACCTAGATATATTTCCTGAAGAGTTACCTGCCACCAAATAGAGAGATTGAGTTATGTATTAATCTAGTTCCCGAGGCTCAACCAATTTCCACAACTCCATATTGTATGGCCCCAGCAGAACTAGTGGAATTACGGAAACAATTAGGAGAGCTCCTAGAAAAGGGATTTATTCGGGAGAGTACCTCTCCATGGGGAGCTCCTGTTTTGTTTGCAAAGAAAGCTGACGGCTCTCTGAGACTTTGTGTAGACTATCGAAAGTTGAACCAAGTGACAATAAAGAATAAGTATCTCTTACCCAGGATAGATGAGTTGTTTGATCAACTTGGAGGATCAAAATTCTTCTCGAAGATTGATTTGAGATCCGGCTATCACCAATTGAAGGTTCGGGCATAGGATATTCCTAAAACTGCCTTTCGGACCCGTTATGGTCATTTTGAGTTCCTTGTCATGCCGTTTGGGTTAACTAATGCTCCTGCAGCTTTTATGGACCTCATGAATCGAATTTTCAGGCCTTACCTAGGATAAATTTATGGTAGTGTTTATCGATGATATTTTGGTATATTCCAGAACTTGTGAAGAACATGTAGAGCATTTGAATATAGTCCTGTAGACACTTCAAAAGAATCAGCTCTATGCTAAGAAAGACAAATGTGATTTCTGGTTGACCGAAGTCAGGTTCTTGGGTCATATGATCTCCCAAGAAGGAATATCTGTGGATCCTGCAAAGGTGGAAGCTGTCCTTCAATAGGAGAGACCAACAAACGTGACAAAAGTTCGTAGTTTTCTTGGCCTAGCGGGTTATTATCGCCGTTTTGTTGAGAACATTTCAAGGATTGCTATGCCATTGACCCAATTGACGAGGAAGAATGTAAAGTTTGTATGGAATGAAGATTGTAAAGCCTCATTTATGGAATTGAAGCAAAGATTAACCACAAGCACCTGTCCTTACAGTACCGGATAGCAATGAACCCTATGTAGTATACATAGATGCCTCAGGTACTGGTTTAGGTGGTGTTTTGATGCAAGGCGGAAAGGTAGTGGATTATGCCTCCCGTCAATTGAAACCGAATGAGAAGAATTACCCTACCCATGATTTGGAGCTTGCCGCTGTGATTTTTGCATTAAAAATTTGGAGCTGTTACCTTTATGGAGTAAAGTTTGACATCTATTCAGATAATAAAAGTCTGAAATATCTTTTTACCCAGCTGGATCTAAATTTAAGGCAAAGTATATGGATTGAGTACATGGAGGATTATGATTTTAACCTTCAGCATCACCCTGGCAAGGCAAATGTGGTTGCAGATGCCTTGAGTAGAAAATCTCATGGAATTTTGGCCAATTTGGCATTAGAGGATTGGAAGAGAACTATGGTTATTGGAGATTATAATCTGTGTTTACAAGAAGACTGTTACTCGTGTTTACAATGTGGTGGCTACACCTAGTGTCCTGCAACGTGTTAAGCAGAGTCAATGGCAGGATGGAGAATTGAGAACTCTGTGGAATCGTTTGATAAATGGTAAGCATCTATAGGGTTGGGAAATTAAGGCAGATGGATTTATTTATTATAAAGGAAAAGTGGTAGTTGCCAACGATCCGGAACTTAGAAGAGATGTGTTGGTTGAAGCCCATAAGTCCAAGTTTGCGGTGCATCCAGGTAGCACAAAGATGTATCATGATCTCAAGAGACAATACTGGTGGACCAGAATGAAACGAGAGGTAGCTGAATTTGTTGCTAAGTGTTTGGTATGCCAACAGGTGAAAGCTGAACATCAATGACCGTCAGGGTTACTCCAACCATTACCAATTCCTGAGTGGAAATGGGATAAGATTTCTATGGACTTCGTGACAGGATTACCGTTGACTCCACAGAGACATGATGCAATATGGGTTATTGTGGACCGGCTAACAAAAACAGCCCACTTCACACCTATAAGGAAGGACTTTAAGCTTAATAAGTTAGCCAGACTCTATGTGGAGAATATTGTTCGGTTACATGGTGTACCCTCCGGCATTATTTCAGATAGAGACCCATGCTTCACTTCTAGATTTTGGAGAGCCTTATAGACTGCCTTAGGGACTGAATTGAACCTTAGTACCGCCCATCATCCCTAAACTGATGGACAGTCTGAGAGGACTATTCAGATATTGGAGGATATGCTCCGTTCTTATATATTGGACTTTGGAGGGAATTGGGGTGAGCACCTATCTTTGGTGGAATTTGCTTATAACAATAGCCATCAGGCTAGTATCGGTATGGCCCCGTATGAGGCTCTTTATGGAAGGCCTTGTAGGTCACCTTCGTGTTGGGCTGAACTAGACAAGCAGATTACTATTGGGCCAAAGATTATTGAAGAGACTACGAACAAAGTAAGGAGTATTCAAGAAAGGCTTAAAGTGGTCCAGAGTCGCTAAAAGAGTTATGCTGATCTTCATCGTCGAGAGGTGGAATATGAGATTGGTGACTATGTTTTCTTGAAAGTGACACCTATGCGAGGTGTGACTCGATTTGGAGTTAAAGGCAAGTTAGCTCCTCGATACACCAGACCATTTGAGATTATCGAGAGAGTTGGGCAGGTTGCTTATTGCTTAAATTTGCCAGCTCAGTTGGGACACGTCCATAATGTCTTCCACGCGTCCATGTTGAGAAAGTACACCGTAGACCCATCTCACATTGTTCCCCACTCGGAGATTCCTCTAAGAGAAGATGTGACATACGAGGAACAACCTGTACGGATTCTGGCGAGAGAGATCAAAGTGCTGCAAAATCGAGAAATTCGTATGGTTAAAGTGCTGTGGCAAAATCATACGGAGATGAGGCTATTTGGGAGTTAGAATCTGAAATATATAATAAATACCCTCACTTGTTTGAGATTCAGCTTGAGGTTGTACTTTGAATTTCGAGACGAAATTCTTTTAAGGAGGGTAGAATGTAAAATCTCACTTTTTAAAAATTTATTTTAAATTATTATGAAGGGCGTATTTAAGATCTTTTGAAAACTTTTGAAGAATTTGTGAGGACGTAAAAGATATATTTTGAAAGTTATCAATTAAAATTGTAAATTGATAAAAGTGAGGGACAAAACGGAACTTTTACATTCCTATATATAATTATCTTCTTCCTCGCGTGACCCAGCGACCATTTTCTCTCTCTCTCTCTCCCCCCGTTTTCTTCATTTTTTTCCGCCTACTTTGACTGCAATTTCTGGCCACATCCGGCCTCCGTTTCGATCGTTCTTGGTATCAATAGAAAGCTCTTGCGACATAGAATCTATTAGTACCAACTTTGAAGATTTTCATGGCCGTTTGAGTCTCCGATTTGGTGGAGAAAGTGAGGGATTTTTCAATTCGAAAATTCTCCGATTCCGGCGATTCTAGCCATTTCCCACTCTGGCCACAGTTATAAACATTGACGAGGGAGAAGAGGCGAACAAAACCCGACCTTTTTTGGAGGTCGCCGAAAAGTTTCTAGAAAGTCGCCGCCGGCCGCCACGTACGGCGGGGGTAAGTTTCCGACCTCCTGGATTTAGAATTTGATTCCGAACACGTTTACGAACTCGTTTTAAGTGTAGGATATTATTTTGAGGTTAATTGTATTATATGGCCGCCGTATATAAATTAAATAATTATATTCTCGTGTAGATTTTACCGATCGGGATAATTAGGCTTGAAATTGAGGCCACTGCAAGTAACTGGTAGCTTACACGAGGTAGGGGTTTCAAACTTAAATTTTTAGAATATTTTCCCTATACGGTTTGGATATAAATTGATTGTGAAAGTTTGAGGAAATCTTTATTTAAATTGTGGAATTGATTTGAGAAATAAATTGGAATGTGTTGTGTTGGAAATATGATTTTTATACAGGTTCATTTTGGAGTTTTTATTAAAACAGCCGTTATGCTGCCAAAATTTTATTAAAACTAATGATGAGTTTACATATGGGATGCATGGTGGATTTATTTAAATTGTTTGGTGATTTTGAAATGGTAACCGTCCTAGTCATTATATTATATTATATGTTATTATACGACTTTATGTCGGGGTACTGCGCAGGGTATTTTCTGGTACGTCCACCTTGTATGTGAGGTTGGTACCAGGGTCACGGTGAGCCAAATGTTTTTATCTCAAGTATGAATGTTTTATTTAAAATGATAGGCCACCGGGTATAACTAGCAGACGTGTTAATATTGCTTTCTGAAAGAAAGTGTTACTGTTTACTTTAAATTTTGTCAACGTATTTAACCATGCAGGATTATCCCATGACTTTATAAAAATGATGTTTTCCATATACATTATTAGGGATTAGACCCTACTGAGCTTTAGCTCACCCCTTTTTATTTTCTTTCCCCCCCCCCCCCCCCCAGGGAGTGGCCAACACGGATTAGAAGATCGTTAGTTGAAGTGGGCAGAGGCTTGTGAGACTTAAAGATTAGATCCCTGGAATTATTGATTAAATTTATGTTATTTGGGATTTGTATTAAATTAAAGGATTTGTATTTATTATGGACCTATAACAAAAGTTGAGATGACTCAGTGTATGGGTTATGTATGTCAATGTGCAAACTTGTTAGTTTGTGGATGATCAGGACTTCAGGATTAATGCATGTTTCAGTATGATTATTAACTTGGAATTGAATCCATAAATTCTAGTAGGTGATCACATATCTGTGGGGTTGTTTTGTGATGACTTTTGAAATTTTGAAATATTTTTGTTTGTAAACAGATTTACGTTTTATTTGATACTCCAGGAGTATCCAAAGAAATTAATCGTGGTTTTTATGAAATTTTAATAAAGTCAAGTTAGAAACTATTGATTTTATTTACAACTCTGCCACGGCCTAGGGCCCGGGTCGTGACAATGTAAGTATTACATCTTAGATGAAAGACGAGTTCGATGTAAGTGACGAGTTCGATGGAAGTTTCGATTTTACAGCGGATGTACAATATTTCTCTTGAACATTATGCAATTCAAACAAACAAACTAAGATTGACATGCACTTATATTCATTAATATGAATTAGGGAAGTCTAAAGGTAAAGGTTATGTAATTACTTTCGTATGGAAGTATGAAGGTCATGGTTATGTATTGAATTTCCTATGGAAGTAATATGGTCAGGAAAATGTATTTAAGTTCCTAAGAAAGACCGAATGACGTGGTTATGCTATTAATTTGCTAGTGAAGTATGAAGGTCATGGTCAAGTTTATAAAATTCCATTCCACGTATGGAGGTGAAGATAATGTATTCAAATTTATTGGGAAGTATCAAAGTCATGGTTATGTTATTTAATTTCCTAATTTGAGTATGAAGGTCGTGAATGTGTATTTAATTTCTATGAAACTATAAAGGTCAGTATTATGTATTTTAGTTACAGGGGACGTATGAAATAACGGTTATGGATATTTATATCATTCCCTATGGAAGTCTAAAGGTGAAATATTAAGTATCGTTGATTATAGCCGGTTTCATAACATAAATGACTTAAATGAATATGTTATGACAATGGAACATGTACCCGAGAATGACTTTAACGTTATGAGCACGATAAAGACATTTTGTATAAATAGTAGGTCAACAGTTTTCCCAAATCTCATCGGTAATTTCTTTATTTTTATCTGGCGACCAAACATATTTGTCTTCGACGAAATCACTTCAGTCATTAACATAACCACCGGCCGAGTCACTTCACCGCCGACAGACGGCAGAGTACGTAAATGTTGTTGGCGACACACATAGGACCTTAATCAGACGCTTCCGAAGTCAATGTAGATGACGAATAGGAAATTAGTACTGTTTTTTTGCAATTTGAAACCATTATCAAGGTGAGTTTTTCATTTCTTAACATTATATTATGTTTATTTCCTGAAGAAATAAAGTTGTTTAATTATTTAATGGATTAGGGTTTCGTTTGGGTATGATTGTGTTTGATTGGGTTTTGGCATATAATGAGTGTGAATGTTTGGTAAGAGGTTCGTAGCGTGACTGTTGTATAATTTTGAATGAGTTTGGATGGGGGTAAAATGTACCGTTCGATCGCCCAGGAATTGGCAACATCCCACAAACACATTTATACCAAGTGGAACATTAAGTCACGAAACGCTGAGTTCGGGATGTAATGTCAACGACAAACACAAAAGTTCGTGAATGTTGCTTGCAGCTACATGTAATAAAATGGGGGAAGATAACAACCTGACATTTCAGTAGGGAAAAATTTTAAAAAAAAAAAAAAAAAAAAACCCCAAAATAATCTTGACTGTAATTATCGGTGTTGTAAACCGAGGTGATGTAAACAGATAGTTTGTAATGATCCGTAGGATCTTGCAAATAACTTGTTATGGGTTTAGGGTTTATATGATTGCATATAGAATAAAGTTACAATATCAATGTGTTTAATTATTCTAGTTTAATAGCGTGTCAATGATTTTCTTTTATTTTTATTGAGTATATATGTAAACTGTATATAATTTATTTATTTAATAATATAAAATTTGTTTTTTGTTTTATTATATTTTAAATTTAATTTTTTTCCTTTGAGGTCGCTGAATTGGAACAGGGTACGATAAAGTTGATCAAGAACGTGCAGTGCTATCTCAAGAAAATGGAAGACATTGTAAGTTTGCCAGTATAGTTTATCTTCATTTATATATTATTATAATTAAAGATGCTACCATGTAGAAAATTTCAAGACATTATTGAATCCCTCAGAAGATAAGCTCAAAAGGATTAGTATGATCCTAGTCATTTATTTGGTAGTTGGGGTGTAACTAGTCCTATCCATTCATTTGGTAGGTGGTGGTTATTTGGGGATAGAATATAATAAATCTGCTCCATCCTTAATTACATAATTGCCCTTGACATGGACTTAAAATTGGTGGGGAGTTTTTCACTCCAAGTCCATCCCAAAATCGATTCTCTCCCTTTGTCTTTAATGTTTGTCCTTCAATATTGTAAGGTTGTTCTCATGGCAAATATTAGACAGAGATGTTGTAATTATTTTAGTCTAATAAAGCCCTTCTGTTATGTCTATTGATATTTCCCTAAAATAAATTGGGGGTTTTACCATGTAAATATGTCTAAGATCTGTACTTAAGTAAAGCAATATTGATTCCATATACTCTGTCATTTCACATAATAATTACTGGGTTTTCAATTTGCAGGTGGAATACAGGAGAAGTCAACCCTACAAGACCCCGGAGGATTGCCAATTCGATGCCATTATAACCCAACAGTGTCATATTAATACCCTAAGGATAATTGATGACGCATTATCCAAAATCAACGACGGAGGGGAGCTAAGAGGACAATTCGATTGGTCTTGTTTTGGTCATTTCCTTCGGATGGACCACAACATGTCATTCTCTAGGGTGTTGGCGCATGAGTTGCTGCTTGGGGAGATCTGGCACACCGGTCCACGTGATGAGATGAGATTTCGGTTAGGATTGCATACTGTCTGATTTTTGAGGGTGGAGATCTGCCTCATCACAAGACTTAAGTTCGGTAAGATTTTGGATACGAGTGGATATGTTGACGTGTTGGAAGGCATCCATTCGAGGTACTTCAGACGCAGATCTGACGTTAAGGTTGAAGAAGTCATGTATATGTTGAAACGTGGTGAATATGGAAACCCTCATGACGCCCTGAAGCTGTCACTGATATTGATGCTCCAAAATTTCTTATACGGCAGCGACGATAAAACCAGTATACCGGTTTAGGTTCTTTGACTAGTCGAGGACTTGAAGGCGTTCAATGCATTCCCTTGGAGGTCATACATATACTCAAACTCAATTTTATCGTATATGTTAGCCTAAAATGGCTGTGGAAAAAGCTTACACTGGAAAGCTTGCTAGTACTAGTAAGCCCGGGAAACCACAGAAGGTGAGGTAGAATCTATACAGTTTTGTTTGGGCGTTGCAGGTGCATAGCAATATTGGTTAATATTTAATGGCAAAATAATTTATATAATTCTGTTATGTGTTTTTATTAAGGATGGATACCTCTGCAGATATTCGCATTTGAGATGATACCATCGTTTGCTCAAGCGTGGGCAACGGAGAAGGAAGTGGTTGATGGAATACCTCGTATTTTGAGGTAGGGGAAGTTCACCAAGCGGCCTGATAAGGGAGAAATCCGTCCATTCTTAGTGGACCCGGTATATAAGCATTTTTAAATTGCAATCATACATATACCATTTTTATGTTCATATCTTTATATGTGCACGATAAACGGTATGCATATAATGTTTTATGTGACATTTCAGGAGGCAGTCATTGAGCAACTGGAACCATCTGCGATTGAGCTCAGCAAACCATACTTTTAGGGTCTCATGGACGTCGGCAATATTTTCCCGGAGAGGATATTCCAGACAGTGGAGGAGGGCTGACTCTGGAGAAATTCCAGAGCGGAATGCTGGTGCTGTTGGTACAAACGTTGCGATACTCTGATGGACATTCTTGGTGCGGAACATAAATGCAGACGAAGGACATGATCCTACAGCCTCAAAGGGTACGAATCGGCCTCCACCCTATACACGAGATGACACATACGCCTCGGAGTACACTAACCAAGCTGACCGTATTTCCCAACCGAACGCTGTAGAAGCCATGAATTTGCATAATCAATTGGCTGATGTAAAAGCTCTATTAGAGGCATTCAAGAACGAAGTACGTCACGATTTCAAATATGTGAGGTGGGGGATTTCAGAACTACTAAAACTCGTGGATGTTTCACATGGCCCTTCAAGTGGGTCACGGCTCGATGTCAAGGACAGAAGATCGGTAAGAAATCCATGTGTAGTGACACATTTTTAGGTTTCAGCACCGCCCTGGAGTACACTAACCAAGCTGATCGTATTCTGTGTATTGTTGTTTAGGGGGATGCATCACATGATAATCAAACCCCACCTGTATTCCCGGCTACACAGAAGATGAAGGGAGTTTTAGAAAAGATTTTGATTATCGTATAACATGCGGAATTGGGTTTCAAAATTTTTTCTTATATTGAAAACCTTTTTATCAATCAGGATCGAGTTCCTGTATATATGCAGAAAAAGACTTTAGAAACTACATACCTTTATCTTGATTTTCTTTTTTCTGATTCCTCGATCTACCACCAGATCTTGCGAGTTATGACCCGCGGTCTGACAATGTGTGTGTGGGCACGTCACAGCAAGAGATGGAGGTCACGTGAAAAGAACGCCGGTTCGAATCCTGCAAAAGAGGGGAGAGTCAGAAAAAACCTTTTTTTCTCTTTTCTTCTCTCTTTGGTAGCCGAATTCTCTTTCTTTTTCACTTGTGTGTTCGATTGATTTTTCCTAGCTATATAACACTTATATAGTAGTCCTTTAGGGTTTTTGTTTGACCAAGTCAAAGTAGGATTCCTAGTCCTTTTTTATTTTAGTCTCCCTAAAGACTTTAATAATTGACTATTAGGACTTTAAGAAGGAGTGGATTCCACTATTGTGTTCAAATCTTCCTAGCCACAAGCCAAACCACAACTCCAAGATACGGAGGTATTGGTCGAGATTCACAACAACCTCACTCATGGTAAATCAAAAGCCACGATCCAACCTGAAGGAGTCGATAAGACACTCAGGATTAAGATCACCTATAAATAGCCATCATTTATCGATTATATATAGATCTCATCTACTAATAGATCTTGGTGAGAGATTCAAATAAATCGTGGCCCAGTCTTATATGATTTCATCATATAAGGTGCCTCCATTCTCATGTTAACTACATGAGCAGTCTAGGATAAGACCACCATACTTTATAGAATGAACCGCAGCAGTAGATCAATCACAAACAAAGTACCCAGCTTTGTTCACTCTCTACGGACTCTTTAGATTGCATGTCTCAAAATGAATCCTCTCTGTATATGACCATCATATACTCATTATGAGATTACATCTTGCAATCTAGAATGTTCTTGCACAATACGAATGTATTACTGAATATAAAACATTTATAAACTCGAATGACAATCTGAATAATTCTTATTATTGTTTTTAACCATTTACAATTACAAGTTTTAGGGTATAAATCCCAAAAGAAGAACGCTCAGCAGGGCGGTACTGATGGCGTAACACCCGTGCAGAACCCCGACATGGTAAATTGTCTATAATAACTTCAAAAGATATGGTCACTGAAACATTCAGTGACCATATTTTTATTCTTTTAGCCATAATGAAAACTATTGTACTTAAACATGCAATGAACGTATCTTTATTTGTTTAGCCTTCCTTGTCACGGACGAACTTTGATTCGCTGCCGATACTAGAGGCTGAGGTTGGAGGACATACGGGCGAGGAGGACATCCCGGATGACGACAATGATTATCATCCGACGGAGGTGTATAAAGCACCCACTGGTGGGGATGTCGATGCATCCGTGAGGACGTCAGTGGTGGTAAGATGCTATAATAAATTAAAGTCATTCCTACTGAAACAACACGTAACAACATTCTTATTTTCATTCAGTCAACCTCCACACTGACATGGGAAGAGCGGCCTCCTAACAATATAAATGCCATTGTGGTTTATAAACCACTTGAACTGGTAAATGCCTCAAGCGTTGATGTCGGTATATTTACCGTATTAAATTATGGAGGCCAAGCACCTTTGATACACTCCCAGGGGGTGGTATGATGTCTTGTATAATCACAAATTACTGACCATATTTTTTTTTGTTCAGCCGTCCTACTCATAAACATCCACAGCGCCACCTTAGAAAGAGGTGGCTGGGGTAAAGGATGAACATGCTCATATACCTAGTCAGTCCCTTGAACGTAGTTGGATGTTGAGTTCAGAGTACATAGACCCATTAGGCAGGAAAAGACTGATGAGCGAAGGGCAATACCACTTCAACCCCCATCTGTCTATAAAACCGCTCCTTCTGACAAAATATCATAAATTCATGAAAGATAAAAACAAGAAGTAAGTAACAGACATTTAAAACAGTGAATATTTTTTTATTTTATAAAATTACACCTCAAGTATAATATTGTAATGTGCGTTACATTTGTAGGGTCGACGTTAGGATCGTAGAGAAAGTAGGCCGTGTCCAGTTTGAGGAACTAGCGGACAGGGGTTGTTGGATGTCGGATACGGTACGTATGATATAACAACTGTACAATTGTTTCTCTAACCATAAGTACATAGGTTATAAAAATGTTTTAATTAAGAAAATGTATGCAGCACATCGATGCATTCTTGTTGCTGTTACGAAGGCGGCAACAATTGTATCCAAATGCGTACGATGAGAGGACAAACGTCATGTGTCCATACTTTTACGTGAGTGTAATTAGCATTGCTAACATTTGTTTGGGAATTTTGTTTTGCACATATATATTGATGCAGTAACAGAGGTTGAATTATTTTTATTTTAAACTGCAGACACAACTTTTTCATATATATAGTAAGTATCAGCCTGATATAGCGGCTGTTGACCCCCGACTAGATTTCCCAATGGACGCTATCGACTGATCGGAAGATGTGATCCAATTGTATGCATCTAGTGATGGCGGCCGATATAGTCCATGGAATCTAGTGGACTCGGTAAGTTGTAGCAACATGTGCTTGACCGTTATGTGAGACGTGTCAGTGAACATGTTACAAAACTTGTTATAACGAATGTATTTTACAGGTGCAAATCCCATGCAATCTGGGTGGATGCCACTGGGCAGTAGCGCAATTGAATCTGATAGAACAGAAGCTAGTGTTGTACGATCCAATGAGAAAGGGTGTTGAGCATAAAACTCATAAAGCACATTTATCATGCTTACGGTGGATGTTGCCAGACTTTCAAAGTAGGATGGAAATTTACAAACTCCGGCCATCTATCAAAGATAGAAATAAAGACTTGCCCTTCCACATAGCGACCAGCCAAAATTGTCTGCAGCAAACAGAAGGGTATTTTCACATTTATATTACATATAAATTAATTGTCACTCCTATAATTTATATAAATATATTTATAGAAAATTAGTAACATATTGCGTATTTCTGTAGGACCGGCGACTGCGGAGAATACTTATGAGATATATAGAGTACATTTTGTCAGGGCAAAAAATAACACTTAACGAAAGTGATATTAGTCATCACATATTAAAAATTACTGTAGATATATTTGTAAAATCGGTGGAAGTCGGGGACGAGGAAGAGTAGTTTAACGAAATTGTTTTATTTTAATAATTGTTGTACACCCCGATGTAGGTAGATTTATAGGAAAGAAAACGTGTATATGCAGCCAATTTGTATAACAAAATGTATATATTAATTCCAGAAGCGTGTGTGATAACTTCAGTATTTGAAAGGGTAGCTATTGACAGATTTAGATTTATGTCGTTACCTTAGCGAAAAAGCCGTACAGTGAAACAGACATATGTGTATTAAGCTCATTAGTATCTATCAGTTGATGCCACACTTAGTTGCAAAATCCTGCTCTGCTTTCTTGTACTGTGTGTTAAAACCTTCAGTCGCTTATCATAATAAAAAGGTTTTAGTATATTATTATTTTCTGTTTATTAATTGTTAACCGAGTCAATCCAATGGAGTAATGAAACTATTTACATTAAATAATATTTGGTAATAGTTATTACAAATTATATTTTTCTTGTATTTAATTTACTATGTAGTCAATGAATTTGAGGAAATTATATGGATTGACATACCCTTTGTGACAAAAATATCCGGATTGGGGAGACTAAGGTACCTTAAAATGGTGATTAACCTTTGCGTATGGCGACGTCCATTGGCAATAAGTGGTCCCGAAGTAGGGAGGCAAGAGTCCCACAAAAAATTGACTATTCGAGATATATTATATTGCACGAACTTCATTTTCTGAGATAGAATGTCTCTGACAAACTGATCAATTCGTGATATGATAATAAGGTTGTCGAAAGGATGTGATTAGATAAGGGCCTACAAGGATTCCGTCGCAAAACATTCAGTTCGCGACATGAAGTGTATCGCGACATAGTATTATACCATGAACGGTTGTTGAAACGATGTGATAAGATCAATGCTGATCACGAAACCTTATGACTGCGAATGTAAGCGTTGTAGGAACCGTTTTTTCGTTCTACTGGTCACACAAAAGAATTAGGATTTTAAAAAAATTTATACAGATCGCAAAAGCAATCTGGGACCAATAAAACTTTGGAACTATATTTTTGGAACAATAAAAATAATATATAGCACATATATATTTATTTTACATACAGAAAATTGTAATCAATTAAAAGAAGAGAGAAAAAAAATTAAGGAACATACCACCGTTGGAGGCTCCTTCGTATTTTTTCTTCTGCAGCTCCTTGTCTGTACCACTGCGTCTTCCTTACTATATCTCGGCATCGGTAACTTGCGTATGGGCGCGTCACGTTGTCAGGAATAATGAATATGTTGAATGAAGAAGAGTTGGAGAGATATTGTATCTCTCCGGTCACTTTTTTTTTTTTTTTTGTATTTTTTACGTACAAACTCTTTTGAACATCAAAATTTTGGTTTAGTCGTCTGTTATATTAAAAACTCTTTTTAATATATATTTAAGTTACCAAATTCTTTTTATTAATTTATAAGTAACTTTTGAATTTAAACTCTTTAAATTCAAATAATATTTATTTATTTTATTTTATTTAATAAATGAGATAATTATATTATCTCTCTATTTAAAATAAAATATCAATATTATCAGTAACTTTTTAAATTTAAATTTATTTTATTTTAGTTAAGAAATGAGATAATCCTATTATCTGACTATTCAAAATAAAAAATCAACTACCACCCTTCTCTTACGACTAATTATATAATTAAATAATTTTATTATTTAATTGTTATAATTGTCATTATTTAATTAATTGAATAATCAGATTACTCAATTAACTCCTGACACGTATCACTTTCGCAACACCATTAATTGAACCATCCAATTAATTATATGTGACCCTTGTTATCTAAATGGATCGGGCTAGCAAGGGGACCTAATGAACCCACAGTATTTTGAGCTCTGATAATCTTCAGAATCATTAATTAAACTCTTTAATTAATATTCCTTAATTATCAACTCCGGTGTTATTCCACTAAAAACCCGAAGCTGCATTCTCTCAATTGCGGACGCTTTTACACAGACCGATATCATTCGGTGTCCATCGATATAGCTATTACATATGGTGTGACCCTCCACAGTAGTTCATAATTAGAGCTGGTTCATAATGTCTGTTACACCATTCTAATTACATATATCCTTTAAGCACCGTTGATTCTCTAATGAACATTAAATCATGTTTCCTTACGGAATCAGAAGAGCACTCATATTGTTCAAGTCCCGAATCAATCCTTAAGGGAACTACTCTCTACTTCTCACAAGAAGGAGTGGATTCCACTATTGTGTACAAACCTTCCCAGCCACAAGCCAAATCGGAATCCCAACATACGAAGAATATTGATCAGGAATAATCATCCGACCTCACCCATGGTATATCAAAGATCACGATCTAACCTGAAAGAGTCGATAAGACACTCAGGATTGAGATCACTCACATATAGCCATCATAAGTTGATGTATATGAATCTCATTGGTAAACTGATATTGGTGAGAGATTCATATAGATCATGACCCAGTCCTATATGATCACATTATACAAGGTGGCTCCATTCCCATATCTCCATATGAATGATTCAGGATAGAATCATCGTACAATACAGAATGGACCGCGGCTATAGATTAACTATAAATAAAGTACCCAGCTTTATTTGCTATCTATGGACTCTTTAGATTGCGCATCTCTTACTGTATCCATCAATATATGAAAATCATATACACAGTACGAGATTACATCTGGCAATCTAGGATGTTATAATGCACAAGTTTATATAATATAAATGACATAATAAGAATGAATTGAACTCTTCTTTTATTTATTTATAAAAACCATTTACAAATTATGTCTTTAGGGCAAAAAATCGCAACAAGCGTAACACGAAATAATGGAATTGCGAACGGTTGTTTCAACGTTGTAATCAGATAAATGCCCAATGTCAGTCGGTAGAGAAGGTAAGATCGCGTAAGTAAGGTAATGGCGAGAAGATATTTACGCGACAATTTGTGGTTGTGAATTGATAAGGGCCCGTAATGAGTTGCTGGAGAAAATTTCACTAAGCTAAAGCAATTGTATATCGAAAAACTATTTACAGTAACGGTTGTTGAAAAGCTGTGCTCAGATAAGGGCCTGATGTCAGTCGGTCTCTTTGTAGTTGAGATCGCGTAAGAAAGTCTATCGTGGAAACCTATTTACGCGAACCTTGACATAACGGTATCCATTGTGGACAGCCCGATGTCAGTGGATGACGAAAAATTCGGATCACGATACGACATTTTTCGCAAAACCACGACTTTTGTGAAAAGTTCTTCTGACGATGTCTTCAGATAAAGACCTAAGTAATTCAATGACGAAAAACTAGGATCGCAAGTGAACCCTTTATCTAGATATTAATGTTTGAAGGGTTTATCATATAAGGGAAGATTTTATGCACCGACTATCAAATGATATCACGCATTGTTGTTGTTTTCAGTAAACATATTTGGTCGCGATGTCAGCAAAGATGCGACCTGATTAGTGCGTGATTGACTTTCTTGTTACAAGTCACTTATCTATTTAAAAATATTTATAATATGTATGATATATGGAACTGAAAGGTTATTAAAAAATGTAAATACAATGGAAATGGCAAATTATGTTGTAAAATTATGCGGCAAAGTAATAAATTTCATTGGTAGGATTGCAGATATGTAACTTCAATGTTAGTTAATTGATAATGTCATATTTTGTATGATTTTGCGACCCCATTATTTATCATTTTTGCTCAATTCTTAAGGAAAATATGGACGTTTTGATGTGTTTATTTAGTGTGCAGGTGATATTCGATAATCGATGATGTTTTGGATAATTTCGGATCAATAGACCGTGAAATCAAGTTAAAGAGCGAGTCTAGGCGAAACGTTACCAAGAAGCGCCTTTTGGTTGAGAATTCGCCCATCAGGTGGCACTAGGTAGCGCCTTTTGGTTAAGAATTCGCCCATCAGGAGGCGCTACCTCAGCTAGCACTCTCAGCTAGCGCTTTTCTTCTCTTAGTTTTGCCCATCAGGAGGCGCTACCTCAAGGAGCTACCTCAGCTAGCGCTTTTCTTCTCCTAGTTTTTTCCATCAGGTGGCGCTACCAAGAGGCGCTACCTCAGTTAGTGCTTTTAGGTAGCGCTTTTTGGCACGAATTCATGTGATTGTTTCCTTCTCAAAGTCTTCATTAGGGAAAGTTATAAATAGAGACTCAATCAATTAGAAGAGGGGAGGTCGAAAATTCTAGGGTTTGGAAGCAACATCTTCGTTCCACACCGCATTCGTCATTAATTTCGCATCACCTCGGAAAGCAATCGATTGGGAATCAACGAAGTTTTCTAAGATTTCTTCTCCTTTACTTTTCCGTTGTAATTAGTCATGCTAAGATTTAAGAATATTATTGCTTTGTTCTTTTACTCAAGCATGAACTAATTTTCCATAGTTAGGATTGATGATGGATCTTGGTTTATTAATTATTGAATACAATTGAGTTTTTCTATTTAGATTTGTTATTGATGTGTTGAATAGATATTATTGTTTTTATTACTTTCTATTGTGTCTGATCATCACTTAGAATCATCGTAGGTGGTTGGGTTATGAACCAAGAGGAGACGCTCACCACGTACTCGTATTAATGTCTATCACATACTAGATTACATAGAGATATAGTAATTGGTTTGTGTTGCTTGTTTTGTACTTATTTATTCTTAATGTGTTCTCGCGCACTCAGTAGTCATCGAGAGATAGGGTATTGGTGTGCGATGGAATAATTCTAGTAATACTCGAGAGAGATTATTGGTTAATTTAATTTAAGCACGCATTCAACCATTGGTAATAAAATCTAGATAGTAACTCATAAGTGTTTGATAATAATAACCAAATGAAATCGGATACCCTAACGCCTCAATTCCCTTGAATAGAATCGTAGTTTTAATCATTTTTAGTTGACTTGCAATTTCTAAAACATTGTTATCCCAAATAGAATTAGGTTGAGTTAATTTTGGTAATTGATATTCATTGTCCTCGTGGGAACGATACTCTATTCACTCTTTATTACTTGTGTTGATCTCGTACACTTGTGAATTGCATAAAATCTGCATCAAGTTTTTGGCGCTGTTGCCGGGGACAATTGAGTGTCAATATCAATACCGATTTAGCCTTTTACTACTTTGGAAAGGTTTTTTGTTTTTAGTTTATTTTATTTTTATATTTATTTAATTGCTTTTCTTTTGACTTTTTCAGGTAAGTTTCGCGTTGCATGAGACATACGAGAAGCGTAAGACCTTTTAAGCTCAAACCATTTGATCCTGAAATCGAAAGAACTCTTCATCGACGTTTAAGGGAAGTCAAAGCACCAACTGCTATGGACAACCCGAAAAATCCTGAAGCTAATCTTGGAGAAACTAATGTTCTGTGTCTTATCAGGGACTATGCTGTCCCTACGGTTGATGGAACTCTTTCTAGCATAAGGAAACTAGCAGTGGCAGTAAATAATTTCAAAATTAAACCTGCCATCATCCAGATGATCGCAACAACAGTCCAATTTGGATGTATGCCACATGATGATCCTAATACCCATCTTGAAATTTTTCTCCAAATTTACAACACCTTCAGATATAATGGGGTATCAGATGATGTTGTTAGATTGCGTTTATTTCCATTCTCTTTACGGGATGAAGTAAGAAGCTGGTTAACATCTCTACAACCGGGATCGATCAATACATGGGATGAGATGGTTCAAGCTTTTCTTGCCAAATAGTTTCCACCAAGCAGAACTGCTAAGTTAAGGAATGAGATCACCCAATTCGTACAGTTTGATGGTGAGTCACTCTATGAAGCCTGGGAGAGGTTTAAGGAGTTACAAAGGAAGTGTCCACATAGCGGATTGCCAAAGTGGTTAATAGTGCAAACTTTCTACAACGGGTTGGTTCACTCAATCCGTAGTATTATTGATGCCACTGCAAGAGGAGCGTTAATGGGCAAGGATACCGATGCCGCGTATGATCTCATTGAATCTATGGCATCCAACAATTATCAATGGTCAAATGAGCGAGCCACAACCCAAAGAGTGGTCGGAGTCTATGAAATTGATGAAGTCGCTTAACTGAAAGCTCAAGTGGCAGCCATGGCGAGTCAAATCAATAAATTCACTGTAAATTATGTGCAACCAGTAATGAGTTGCGATTTATGTCTAGGACCACATGCGAGGACGGACTGCCAAGTGGGGAATCCTTTTGCTTCGGGACCTTCTGATCAGGTAAATTATGTACATAACTTCAATAGGCAACAAAAAAACCCATATTCCGCCACTTATAATTCAGGGTGGAAAAATCATCTGAATTTTTCATGGAGCAATTAGCAGCAAGGTAATGTGCGACCATCACCACCAGGATTTAAGAATAGGCAGCCAAGCTATCTAGGTGCCACGGGAACTCAATTCTCAGGCTAACAAGAAAAGAAGTCCTCAGTCGAAGACTTGATCTCTGCATTCATATCGAAGCAAGATGCCATAATAACGAAGATGGATGCGCGGATAGATGTGCAAGAAAGTTCTATAAAGAAAATTAGCCAAGCCGTACAACAATCTCAAGTTGCAATCTAGAACCTGGAGGTTCATGTTGGCCAATTAGCAAGGGGCAGCCAATCAAGGGCACAAGGAGCTCTTCCAAGCAACACTGAAACAAATCCGAAGGAGCATTGTAAGGCGATAATGCTGAAAAGTGGCAAGCAAGTAGATCAACCCGTGGGAGTACAAGAAAAAGATAAAGCAGCTTGTAATATCCAGTCACATGGATATGAGTCTTTTTCAACTAAAGATGAAGAAGAGGAGAAAGAGAAGGGGATTAATGAAAAGGATGATCTCCTTGAGACCTCTTTTGACTTACCTCCTCCACTAGAAGTGAAAGCTTATGTTCCTCCTATACCATACCCTCAGTGTCTCAAGAAGCATAAGGATGAGAAGAGTTTTACAAAGTTTCTTGAAGTATTCAAAAACTACATATCAACATTCCTTTCGCATAAGTCTTAGCATAAATGCCAACTTATGTAAAATTTCTTAAGGAAATTATTTCAAATAAACGTAGGTTGGCAGATTTCGAGACAGTTGCTCTTATCAAAGAATGTAGCGCCATTATTCAAAATAAACTTCCTTCTAAATTGAAAGATCCGGGAAGCTTTACTATTCCGTGTACCATTGGAAAATCTGACTTTGGGAAGGCATTATGTGATTTGGGAGCAAGTATAAATTTGATGCCGCATTCTGTATTTTGGAAATTAGGTTTGGGGGAGGTAAAAGCAACTAATGTAACTCTTCAATTGGCCGACCGGTCGGTGAAGTATCCACATGGAATTATTGAAGATGTATTGGTCAAGGTGAATAAATTTTGTTTTCTGGTTGATTTCATCATTCTTGAGATGGAAGAAGATGTAGAAGTTCCACTGATTCTAGGTCGACCATTCTTGGCTACTGAAGGTACTTTAATTGATGTACAACAAGGAAAGCTTACATTGAGAGTAGGAGGGGAAGAAGCAGTTTTCAATGTTTTTAAGGCCGCCAAGTTTCCTTCTTCTTCCGACACTTGCTTTCGGGTAGATAATATTGATTCAATGGTGACTGAAATTTTCCGAAGCAAGTACCTAGGTGAATCATTAGAAGCTTGTTTAGTACATGGATCTACCACAGAGGATTCTAGTCATGAGATTGCCAATTATGCTTTTCGATTGGACTCAGCTTTATTTCACAATTATAGAAGAAAGTTCAAAGAACTTCGGGAAGGTAAGCCTAAACCTCGCCCTTCCATAGAGCAGCCACCAATATTGGAATTAAAGCAATGACAGACCCCTAACCTACTATCTCTCATTAGGTAGCTTGCCGGCACTCCACGGTAGCTTCCCAGTCGAGGCTTGCCTCGTTGAAAGGCTTCCGTAAAGTTAAGCCGTTTCTTTATTCTGAAATCTGAGTAGGAATTGTTTTTTTTTTATACACAAAATATTTTATAAAAATTTTGATAGAGTCTCCTCTGTTTTCTTAGCATTACCAAATCTTGGAGACCTGCATAAAAACTTGAACACTTCTATAACCTTTCAAATCTCAACTACTGTGGACCTCTGGTCCATCTCAACAAATCACACTCAAATAGTTTAAATATCAAAATAAACAGTTATCAAAATAAATAAATCAAATCTTCAAATAAAATACTTATACACTTAAAAACAATATGAAAATACAAACTTAACATTTTAAAATATTATATATGCTTGTAAAACAGTCACAGCATCCTCTGATTGGTTCCGCTGGTCTTCGAAGTCCTTGCAACATCTGCACCTGTACCTGTATCTGTACCTGGGGAGGTTAGTTTATAAAACATAAAAACTATAATGAGCTAAAGGAGCTCAGTGAGTGCGTTTCTAATTTACTGAAAGATCTTAAATATAATAAATTAACTTTGAATTTAACTGAAACTCTTCAAACTTATTACTAATACTAAAAACTGATAAACTGAAAACTCTCTGCTATTGCTGAAAACTGATACACTGAAAACTAATAAACTGATATACTTTTTAAATACAAGCTAAGAATGTTTAATCGATAAAATCTGATGGCCAAGCCTAAATAATTACTTTTAATTTACAATTGAAATACTTAAAATTCTATTATAACTATTTATTGGCCACTTTTCTGAAAACTGAAAAGCTGAAATAATATACTGATCTAAAAATTGAAAAGCTGGAATAATATATTATCCTGAAAACTGAAATGCTGAGATAATATATTTTTCTGAAAACTGAAAACTGATATCATATACTTTTCTGAAACTAATAAACTAATATATATACCTTTCTGAAAACTAATAAACTAATATAATATACTTTTCTGAAATCTGATAAATTGAAATAATATTACTTTATATTTCTGAAACTGAAAAGCTAATATGATATTCTTTTCTGAAAACTGAAATACTAATATAATATATTTCTCTAAAAACTATATTGAAATCTATTTTGTTCTGAAATTTATACAGAAAAATATTCTGAAATCGAATTTCTGAAAACTGAAAAAAACTAAGAATATAGATGTACTTTTACTTTACTAAAAATTAAAAAGCTGAAACTATATCTTTTCTGAAATATACTTTTCTGATAAAACTTCTCTGATTAAACTTTTCTAATCATATAGTTTTCTGATAATACTCTTCTGATAAAATGCTTTTCTAAAAACTTATTCTGTCTTCTGAAAACAATGCACTGAAATCTGTAATCATCTGTTTTCTGAATACTGTACTGAAATCTGTTTTTCTGAAAATCTAACCAAGCCTAACATATAAACTCTTAATTTAATATTCTGTACTGATAATCTGAAAATATTTCTGGCTTGGCTTCTGTATCTAAAAACTCCCAATGGACCCCTAAGCTGAGCTGAACTCATAGGTCGACTAACTGTGCCGTACCATATGAGTGGGTCACAGGGCGACTAACTGCGCCGTCCACTGTGACATCTGATATAAGTCACGAGGCGACTAACTAATGCGCTCAACGTGACATCTGATAAAAGACATCTCACTGTCTATGAGCGGAATGCTGCATTGCAACATATAGCGGGACAACACCTCAATATGTGGGCGACTGACAGACTCGACAGACTCAACCCTCCTAGAGTTAGCGAACTGTCCCCCCTTAACTTGCCACACACAATTAGGATGTACCGGCCGGGTCTAATTGCTGATAACTTATCTGATAATCCATAGGAAATCCATGGGTTTGAAAACTGTTTTATTTACTTTGAAAACTAGCTTTTAATTAAAAACCATGGAATATATATATATAAAAAAAACATATTTAGTTAATGAATATAAAATTTAAATTTCTGAGATATATAATTTACTAAATCAAACTTAAAGAAAATAAATTAAATATAATTCAACTGAAAATTTGATTTTGCACTAACTTGAATGAAAATATTAACTTGCTAAACTTAACATAAAACATATCACTACAATAAAACTTCTTAAATAAAATCAAAACTTGATAACATTCATTTATATAAAAATACTTTAACACTCACTGGTTTCTGGTTTTCTCTAGGCTTGGAGTTCTGCTTCCTTCGTCTCATTACATTCCTGGACTTTCCATAACGTTTTTTTTTCTCCCATACTACGGAAATTTCTCCATAAAGTAATATATTTCCAAATAAATCGTTAATATAAATATCATCAACTTATACAAAACTCAATTATCACATTCTACGCTTTATTCTTCAATTTCTTATATTTAATTTAATATAAATCATGTCAATCGTACGATTCCTCTACTTGATTGAATTTCAAACATTCAAATTCAACACGATTTATGGAATCGTTCAATTTCTCTTTATTCGAATCTCATACAACACAATCCAATACATTTTCTTGGATTTCTAAACACCAATTTGTATCAATTCATACGAATACAATTTCTAATACTTAATTGCCCAATAATTGAAATCTCTAGACTATCAACATTCGATTTATACACAAATTTTCATTCTAATCTTCATCAAGTTAACATAAATGAATTTCTTTCACTTAACAACATCAAATTCAACTTCATTAAACTCAATTAAACTATATATAGCTTCAATTTCGAATTTAATTTCAAAAATTCTCAAAACTAATGATTCAATTTTATTCTAAACAAGTTTTACAACTCTTGTCAACAACCAAACACAACATTATAAACAAACTCATAATACAAGTTACTATTTCGAGAATCATTTTGATTTCTTACTTAACGATTCCAAATTCAAGCCATCAATTAATTCAAAAATACTCCAATTACACAAATAACATCTCAATTAACTAATTCAAACTCAAAATTATCAAATCCCCAATTCTTTACTTACTAATTTTCTTGATTTTCATTCTAATCAACTCCAATTAAATTAATTTCAAACAACACACTTCCAAATACTCAAATCAAACACTAAAATCACAAAACCCATCTATCAATTTCACTTTATATTTAACAATCAACTTCAAACATAAATAAAAACTCAATCAATCTCTAAAATTGATTTAATTTCATTTTATACTCAACAATCAAAACTCCAACACAATTTAATTTCATCAAATATCAACTACTAATTCAACTTCATCAAACTAACCCAAAATCCTCTTGGTTTTCCTCTTCTTCCTCTTGCTGGACCGTGACTCTCTTCTTCTTCCTTTCTCTTTTTCTTCTTTTCTTCTTTTTTTTTTCTCCCACTGCTGACAGCTCTCTCTCTGTCTCATGGTTTCTGCTCCCTTCCTCCTTCGGTCACTGCTCCTTCTCCTCCTCTCTTCTTCTTCTTCTTCTTCTTCTTCTTCTTCTTCTCTCTCTTTTCTTCTCTTTGGACCGGCTTGCTCTGTTTTCTTTGTTTGCTGATTGCACTTACACAACTTGACTTGTCTTCATTTGATTCTTTTGTGAACAAAATTCCACCACTTGTCAAGTTTCTATCACTCTTTAATTGTAATTAGCCCCTAGATCTTTTAAATTCATAAAATGGCCACAACTTGAAAGTTAATCACATAATCTTGGTCAACAATCTGTTGATTTACAATTTAATCCATAACAATCCATTAACTCTTTTCCATAAAAATCCATTTTAATTTACTTTTCCATCAATTAATTAAATCACGATCTCATATCATAAAAGTATATTTTAACTTCCAATAAATATTCTTAATACTCCAATTTATGGAAATCTTTACTATGTTCTCCAAAACTAATAATTTAAATTTCTTGTATACTTTATGGAACCTTATTAATCATCTGAAACCATTCCAGATATTTTCTATGTCTCTGACACCCTTAATACTTTTAATATCTAATTTATGGAAAATACTCACTAGCAGTTTCGAAACGTATAATTGGATTTCGTATATACTTTACGAAATTGTATTAATCGTCCAATAAACTCTATTATTGTACCGTAAAATCAATTCAATAAAATATATTACAATATTTGTACGTGTACAGTACATACTATTGGGAGGGTGTATTACAAACAGTTGCCTTTCCATTTGAGATATGCTTACTTAGGGGACTCAGCTACTCTTCCGGTAATTATATCTGCATCTTTGAGCAAAATTGAAAAAGAAAAATTACTCTGGGTTTTAAGGCAATATAAGACTGCATTAGGGTGGTCTATATCTGATATTCAAGGAATCAGCCCTTCAATTTGTATGCACAAGATTTTGATGGAAGACGATTTCAAACCTTCGGTTGAAGATCAAAAGAGGCTAAACCCGAACATGAAGGAGGTTGTGAGGAAAGAAGTGATAAAGTTACTTGATTCTGAAATTATTTATCCCATATCCGATAGTCCTTGGATTAGTCCAGTACATGGTGTCGAAAAAAGGAGGGATGACTGTCATCAAGAATGAAAACAATGAACTCATACCTACAAGGACGGTAACGGGTTGGAGAGTATGCATTGACTACTGGAAGCTCAACAACCCTACTCGAAAAGATCACTTTCCATTACCCTTCATAGATCAAATGTTGGAAAGGCTTGCCGGTAATGCATATTATTGTTTCCTTTACGGGTATTCTGGGTATAATCAAATAGCAATAGCACCCGAAGATTACGAAAATATGACTTTTACATGCCCTTATGGTACGTTCACTTATCGAAGAATGCCTTTTGGTTTATGTAACGCACCAGCTACTTTTCAACGGTGTATGATGGCCATATTTTCCGACATGGTAGAGCGAATTTATAGAAGTCTTTATGGATGATTTTTCAGTATTCAGGTCCTCTTTCGATGCTTGTCTTTCCAATTTAGCTCTGGTTCTCAAACGATGTGAAGACACGAATTTGGTTTTGAATTGGGAGAAATACCACTTCATGGTGAAAGAGGGGATTGTCTTGGGACATAAAATATCCGCTCAAGGAATTGAGGTGGATAGGGCTAAAATTGAGGTTATTGAGAAGTTACCGCCACCAATATCCGTGAGAGGAATCAGAAGTTTTTTAGGACAAGCCGGTTTCTATCGCTAATTCATCAAAGATTTCTCCAAAATCACTATCCCTCTATGTTCTCTCCGACTGCTTGAATACAATAGTGGAATCCATTCATTCTTGATTAAAGTAGATAAGTAGTTCCCTTAAGGGTTAATTTGGGGCTTGAACAATTATAAGCGCTTTCTTTCTCCCGTAAAGAAAAAATAATTTAATTGTTCATTAGAGAATCAACGGTACTTAAAGGAAAATCTATAATTAGAAGGATATAATGGACTTTATGTTCTAGCTCTAGCTATGAACTACTTGTGGAGGATCATACTATATGTAATAGCTATATCAATAGACACTGAGACTTCAGATTGTATAAAACGTCTACAGTTATGGGAGTTCAGTCTCAAGTTTTTAGTGAAATAACTCCGAGGTTCATAATCATATAAGAGTTAATTACACTCAACCTACCTGAGGTTTGACTAATTACACTAGGAATCAAAGTTTGCATTAATTGACACTGAACTCCCCTTCCGTTAAGTTTGACCATTAAAATAAATGATTGACCATTCTAAAATATTAAAATGACCAAAATACCCTTGGTTAAAAAATTAAAAATATAAAAAATAAACTTTTTTAAAAAATAATAATGAACTAATTACACTCAACCTACCTGAGGTTTGGCTAATTACACTCGGAATCAAAGTTTGCACTAATTGACACTGATCTCCCCTCTCGTTAAGTTTGACCGTTAAAATAAATAGTTGACCATCCAAAAATATTAAAATGACCAAAATACCCCTGGTTAAAAAATAAAAAATATAAAAAATAAACTTTTTTAAAAAATAATTATTATATAAATAAAAAAATAAAAATAAATTTTATCTAAAATAATTATCTAAACAAATGAATCTAGTCCATTTTTAAAAAATATCTAAAAAATTTGTAAAATAATAATTTGAGATTTGTAAAAAAAATTCAGATCCAATCTAGACCGTCCATCAGAACCATCAGATTTGATGAACGATCCAGATGGTATCTTGACCAATTTTTTTAAAAAAAAAAATTAAAAAGTCCAGATTTGATTTGGACCGCCTCCACTATGGATGGATCTCTATGGATGGAGCTTTCATCTCTCTATGGAGTTCCCCTCGCCACCGAAAGGAGGAGGCGGGGAGGCTCAGCGAGAGAGGCGAGCCTTCCCTGATCGTTGTGGGGAGGTCTCGCCTCCCCCTCGACGGGGACGCCGCCCTATTTTGCCAACGGGAAGGCATCCCTGTCATGGGGGAGGCGAGACCTCCCAACGATGATCGAGGGAGGCTCGCCTCCCTTGCCGAACCTCCCCTCCTCCGCCTTTCGGCGGCAAAGGGAACTCTATGGAGAGATGGAAGCTCCATCCATGGAGATCTATCCATGGTGAAGGCGGTCCATATTAAATCTGGGCTTTTTAATTTTTTTTAAAAAACATTGGACAAGAGACCATATGGATCGTTCATCATATCTGATGGTTCTGATAGACGATCTAGATTGGATATGGATTTTTTTTTACAAATCTCAAATTATTATTTTACAAATTTTTTAGATATTTTTTAAAAATGGACTAGATTCATTTGTTTAGATAATTGCTTTAGACAAAATTTATTTTTATTTTTTTATATATATAATAATTATTTTTTTAAAAAGTTTATTTTTTATATTTTTAATTTTTTAACCAGGGGTATTTTGGTCATTTTAATATTTTTGGATGGTCAACCATTTATTTTAACGATCAAACTTAACGGGAGGGGATGTCAGTGTCAATTAATGCAAACTTTGATTCCGAGTGTATTTAGCCAAGCCTTAGGTAGGTTGAGTGTAATTAGTTTATTATTATTTTTTTAAAAAAGTTTATTTTTTATATTTTTAATTTTTTAACCAAGGGTATTTTGGTCATTTTAATATTTTTGGATGGTCAACCATTTATTTTAACGGTCAAACTTAACGAGAGGGGAGGTCAGTGTCAATTAATGCAAACTTTAATTCCGAGTGTAATTAGTCAAACCTCAGGTAGGTTGAGTGTAATTAACTCAATCATAAAATATTAATTAAAGAGTTTAATTAATATTACTAAGTATTTTTGTAGCTCAAAATTGTGAGTCCATTAGGTCCCCTTACTAGCTCTTATGGTTATTGATAACGAGGTTCACGGTAAATTAATTGAATGGTCCAATTAATAAGTGTTACGAAAGTGACACAATTTAATTAAAGATAATTAATTAAATAATATGATTATTTAATTAATGATTTAATAATTAAATAAAAATTATTAATTATTTTAATTATTAAATAGGAGATTGCAAACTCAAATCATGACAAAGACAAAAAGAATTAAATAATATAATTATTTAATAGTCCTAAAGATCAAAGATTCAAACTCTAGGGAGAACAAAAATAAAATAGGATTTAGAATCCTATTTTGATTTTGTCAAATTAAACCCTAGAGACCTAGTGTGTGTATATATATATATATATATATATATACATGTATATATACATATATATATAATATGTTACTAGGAAAAAATAAATAATGCAATTAACTTAAGAAAAAGAAAGTTTTCTGACCCCTTTTTCTTTCAGGTTCGGCTGCCTAGGGAGAGAGACAAGAGACAAGGCATTGTCTTCTCCTTTTTTTTTGCAATCTCCATCTCTTCATTCGTTACGTGCCCACACATGCATTGTTAGACCACAGGTCATAGCTCGAAAGGATTGGTGGTGAATTAAGAAGTCAAAGGATCAAGAAACGTATCAAAGGTAATTGTAGTTAAAGTTTCTATTCGCGTATGTATAAGAAATCGTTTTTTGAGAAAATAGTTTTCAAGAAAAAAAATTTTTAAAACCCAATTTCGTTGCCTTTATGTGATAAAACAAAATTTTCTCTCTTCAATGTATAGCTAGTGGAATAGAGGATGAGTTTGGTGTGGAAGAAGTAGGTGCAGGAGATTGTATAGGAGTATGGTTAACTGTATGTAAGAATAAAGTCACAGACTGATCAGAATGCATAACAGAATGAGGTGATAATGCAGTTATATGTTCAGGTGTTAAATGCTGAGTTTTATAAGAGCAAAGGTAAGGACTCAAGGATGATAAGGGAGACTTGTAGAGGAATCAGCAACTAAATTGACAACAGATAGAGAGAATGAAAATAATGACTGATATGGAAATTCAATTTCATTGAAAGTGACATTTTTGGATACATACACTTTACTAGAAGGGTGTAAGCAATTATATCCTTTGGCTTGTGAGCACTAGCCAAGAAAGATGCATTTTGAAGAGTGAAATGCAAACTTGTGATTGTGAAATGGTCTTAGAAGCGAAAAACAACCACAACCAAACACTTTAAATTCATTGTAGTTTGGTTTGTAATGATATACAAGCTCATAAGGTGTTTTAAATGTGTGTAAGGGTGTAGGAAGTCTATTAATTAGGTGGACTGCAGTATTAAAGGCCTCATATAAAAGCTGCAAGGGAAGCTTGGCTTGAGAAAGAAGGGTAAGACCAATTTCAACAATGTGTTTATGCTTTCTTTCAGCTAGACGATTTTGTTGATAGCAATGTGGACAAGAGTACCTAAAGACAATGCCAAGTTGGTGGTAAAGAGTATGAAGAACTTTAAACTCTCCACTTTGACTTTGCAAGCATTTGAATTTGGTTTTGAATAATAATTTAGCAAGAGATTTGAATAGAAGGAAAACATCATGGACTTGAGAGTTGACTTTGAGAAGATAAATCCAAGTGAATATAGTAAAATGCTCTATAAAATGAACATAGTATCTAAATCCATGAGAGGATACAATGCGAGTTTGTCCCCAAACATTAGAATGCACAATCTCAAGAGGTATAAATGATTTTATTAAGGAAATTGGAAAATAACAATTGATGTGCCTTGCCATATTGGCAAGCATCACAGAATTCAAAAGCATTGGAGAAAATTTTAAGATGCTTCATTGATCTCAAAACTTTAGTTAAGACCGTAGATGATGGATGTCTTAATTTCCTATGCTACAGTTTAATATCAGAATTAGTTTTTATAGTGTAATACTGAGATGAAAGAGAAGAAGAAGATTGAACACAATCATTAACTGCTGCAGTTTTTATTACCAAAATATTTACACAACAACGGATCATTACAACTCTCATAAACGTGAAAAAGCATAGCTAGAATGTGCTGAACCTTAGCAGCCTAAGAATCAACAGGTTTAGCATAACAAAAATCAGAAAAACAGACAAACATATACTTTGATCTAGAAGCAGGGCATGACTTGGTACTCAATGACTGAATTAGTAGATCAAGATGGCACAATCCATCTCTCTGAGCTCCTTGAAGAAAGATTCTCTTTAATCAAACAAATATTAGCATTAAACTCAATTATAACATTATTATCTTTGGCGAATTATGAGGTGCTGTAACATCCCTAATTTCGAATACATATGAAAAGTATGATTGAATTCATTTTGAATATGTGAATATGATTTTTATGATTTGAGGGGTAAAAATTGTAATTAAATGTTTGTATATTTTTAGGTTTCATAATGGATCAATTTGAATGGTCGAAAATAATGCACGAAGAAAAGGGTAAAAATCTGGACAGTAGGCATCGCGACTACTTACCGCGACCAGGGATCGCGATGAGTAGCTCGCGGTGAAAAGGATAATTTGGGGCTGTTACAGCTGTATTATTAGGTGTATTATGTTACAGCTGTATTATTAGGTGTATTACAGCTGTAATACACCCATCTTATTAGGTGTATTACAGCTGTACCTTAGCTTAATTCTAGGCTTAAATTCTAGGGACTTAATTTGCATAGTTTTGTATATATATATATGTGTATCATTCTTGCTAATAAGATATATGAAATACAATTCTTTCCATCACAAATAACATGGTATCAGAGCAATTAGGAGTGCAAAATTAGGGCTTTTTGTTTTGGGTCTCTTGCATAAACACAAATTAGGGTTTAGTGTATTTTAGGGTTTCATTTTCGTAACCCTATTTGGAGTGGTTTTCTGTTCTCACCTACTGTCCAGAAAGGCAGCCCAGCTGCCGACCGGCGTTCTCCCATTTTCCGGTGCCCAGAAGCAGCGCGTGAGCCCACGCACCACCGCCTCTGTGCTGCGACTCCTCTGGCAGTTTTCCACTGCTGTTCCGGTGGTTTTCAACTGCTTTTTCAGTGATTTCCCTCTGCTTTTCCGGTGGTGCTGCGTTCTGCCAGTGTCAATACGGCTTCAGTGCTTCATCGATTTGTGTTCGTCAAGGTTTTCTTGATTTTGTCTCTGTATTTGCTGCCTTGTCTCTGTATTTGCTGCCTTGCCTTTGTGTTTGTTGCGTTGCTTTGTGTTCGCTGCCGTATATCTCTATTTAGGAGTTATGGCTGAGAAGAAATCTGTTGTTGTGTCGGATATGGTACCTGTGATGTCTAAAATCACGGACCATAAGCTAAATGGCTTGAATTATTTGGATTGGAGCAAGACCGTTCGACTTTATCTAAGAAGTATTGACAAAGATACTCATTTGACCGACGATCCTCCTAAAGATGAGTCAAGGCAGACGTGGCTTAGAGAGGATGCTCGCTTATTCCTGCAGATTCGGAATTCTATTGATAGCGAGGTAATTGGCTTGATCAATCACTGTGAATTTGTTAAAGAATTGATGGATTATTTGGATTTCTTGTATTCTGGTAAAGGGAATCTTTCTCGCATGTATGAGGTGTGCAAAGCATTTTACCGTGCAGAAAAACAAGATCAGTCCCTTACGAATTATTTTATGGCATTTAAGAAGACTTATGAGGAGCTTAATATGTTACTGCCTTTTAGCCCTGATGTGAAGATTCAGCAACGTCAACGAGAGCAAATGGCTATCATGAGTTTCCTTGCTGGTCTGTCCTCTGATTTTGAGACTGCTAAATCACAGGTTCTTTCTGGTTCTGAGATCTCCTCATTAAATGAAGTATTTAGCCGAGTACTCCGTACAGAAGGTACTCCACCTGTTTTACTCAGTGGTGCTTTGGTAAGTCGAAGTCATAATTATGAGCCTGGGAGATCAACCAGTCAGAGTGGAAACAAAGGAGGAGGCTCACAAGGGTTTGAAACTCGGCAACAGGATTCTGGAGGAATTGTGTGCCATTACTGTCATAAGCCAGGACATATGAAGCGTGATTGTAGAAAGCTTCAATACAAGAATCAGAAAGCTCACTCGGCCCACGTTGCATCCACTAATGATCATTCTGAAAAATCAGTTCTTATCTCTGCAGATGAATTTGCCAAGTTCTCACAGTATCAAGAATCACTAAAGTATTCATCTCCTTCTGTCACTGCTATTGCTGATTCAGGTAAACCAAATGCGTGCTTTCTTTCCTCGTCCTCCAAATGGGTCATTGATTCTGGTGCCACAGATCATATGACAGGTAATTCTGGTCTCTTTTCTACTTTTCAGTCACACACTTCCACTTCTACCGTTACTTTAGCCGATGGGTCACCATCTTGTGTTCGTGGGTCTGGCACAATTACTCCTACCCCTTCACTTCCTCTATCGTCTGTCTTACATCTACCTAATTTATCCTTTAATTTGGTCTCTGTAAGCCAGCTTACTCGCAATCTTAACTGTTGCATCTTATTTTTTCCTGATCATTGCTTATTTCAGGATCTTATGACGAAGCAGATTATTGGTAGAGGTCATGAATCTGGAGGTCTCTACATTCTCGACACATCAATACCGAAATCTGTTGCTTGCTCTGGTGTAACATCTCCCTTCGAGGCACATTGTAGGTTGGGTCATCCATCTCTTCCTTTGCTCAAGAAACTTTGTCCACAGTTTAGTAAGGTGTCTTCATTAGATTGTGAGTCGTGTCAGTTTGCAAAACATCATCGTCTAAGTTCGAGTCCAAGAGTCAATAAACGTGCTAGTGTTCCTTTCGCATTAGTTCATTCCGATGTTTGGGGTCCTTGTCCTATTTTGTCTAAACCTGGATTTAAATATTTTGTTACTTTTGTGGATGATTACTCTCGTGTAACTTGGTTATATTTAATGAAGAATCGTTCTGAGTTATTTTCTCTTTTTTGTGCTTTTTGTGCTGAGATTAAAACTCAATTTAATGTTTCAATCCGTACTTTGCGAAGTGATAATGCCAAAGAATATACGTCAACTTTATTTCAATCTTATATGGTTCAGAATGGCATACTTCATGAAACTTCTTGTGTTGACACTCCATCTCAAAATGGAGTGGCAGAACGTAAGAACAGACATCTTCTTGAAACTGCACGAGCCTTATTATTTCAAATGAATGTTCCTAAACCTTTTTGGGCTGATGCAGTTTCTACAGCATGTTTTCTAATTAATCGCATGCCATCATCTGTTCTCCATGGTGAGATTCCTTACAAAATCCTTTTTCCTAATAAGTCACTATTTCCTGTTGACCCTAGGATATTTGGTAGCACTTGTTTTGTTCGGGATGTTCGTCCGCATGTCACTAAGTTAGATCCCAAGTCTTTGAAGTGTATTTTCCTTGGTTATTCTCGTCTTCAGAAAGGTTATAGATGCTATTGTCCTAGTCTTAATAAATATCTCGTCTCAGTTGATGTTACCTTCATGGAAGCCACACCCTATTTTTCGTCTTCTCCTCCCGCCCGTCAGGGGGAGGATGATGATTTGTTAGTCTATTCTATCACATCCTCCGAACCTGTCTCTGAAGCAGCACCTGTCAAGCCTCCTATTATTCAAATCTACTCCAGGCGTACACCTCCTGATTCATGTCCTGCACCTACTCCTTTGTCATCAGATCCAGTTCCGAGTGATGATCTTCCAATTGCGTTACGCAAAGGTAAACGCCAATGTACTTATCCTATTTCTTCTTTTGTTTCTTATCACTGCTTGTCATCTTCCTCCTGTTCTTTTATTGCATCTCTTGATTCTATCTCTATTCCTAAAACTGTTCATGAGGCCATATCTCATCCTGGTTGGCATCATGCTATGATCGAGGAAATGAATGCTTTAGATGACAATGGTACTTGGAACCTGGTCGATTTACCTTCAGGAAAACGGGCTATAGGATGTAAATGGGTGTTCACAGTTAAGGTAAATCCGGATGGGTCAGTTGCTCGATTGAAAGCCCGTCTTGTCGCTAAGGGATATGCTCAAACCTATGGAGTGGACTATTCTGACACTTTTTCTCCTGTTGCTAAATTGACATCTGTTCGGTTATTTATTTCTATGGCAGCTACTTATCATTGGCCTTTGTATCAACTTGATATCAAGAATGCTTTTCTTCATGGTGATCTTCAGGAGGAGGTGTATATGGAGCAACCTCCTGGTTTTGTTGCTCAGGGGGAGTCTGGGCGAGTTTGTCATCTTCAAAAATCTCTGTATGGTTTGAAACAGAGTCCTCGTGCTTGGTTTGGAAAATTTAGTCAGGCAGTTGAAAAGTTTGGTATGATGAAAAGCAAGTCTGACCATTCTGTGTTCTACAAACAATCGAAAGCTGGTATCATTCTTTTAGTTGTGTATGTGGATGACATTGTCATTACTGGAAGTGATGCTACGGGAATCTCATCTCTTAAGTCTTTCCTTCATACTCAGTTTCACACAAAAGACTTAGGGATGCTAAAATATTTCTTGGGTGTTGAAGTCACAAGGAGTAAAAACGGTATCTTTTTATCTCAGAGAAAATATGTTCTTGACTTATTAACTGAGACAGGAAAATTGGGGGCAAGGCCTTGTAGTGCTCCAATGACTCCAAACATGCACCTTACAGGAGATGGAGAAATAATTGAAGATCCTGAGAAATATAGAAGATTGGTTGGAAAGCTGAATTATCTTACAGTGACTCGTCCAGATATTGCATATTCTGTCAGTGTTGTTAGTCAGTTCATGTCATCTCCAACAGTTCATCATTGGGCAGCGTTAGAACAAATTTTGTGTTACTTGAAAGGAGCACCCGGACTTGGTATCTTGTATGCAAATCATGGACACACTCATATTGAATGTTTCTCAGATGCAGATTGGGCAGGTTCTAAAGTGGATAGAAGATCCACATCAGGTTATTGTGTTTTCGTTGGAGGAAATTTGGTCTCATGGAAGAGTAAGAAGCAGAACGTTGTGTCACGATCCAGTGCAGAGTCAGAATATAGGGCTATGGCACAGTCTGTGTGTGAAATAATGTGGATATATCAGCTCTTGACTGAAATAGGTCTTAAAACCTCGGTACCAGCAAAATTGTGGTGTGATAATCAAGCTGCCCTTCATATTGCATCTAATCCTGTGTTTCATGAGCGAACTAAGCACATTGAAATTGATTGTCATTTTGTTCGCGAGAAAATTCAGCAAGGTCTGATTTCTACAGGGTATGTGAAGACTGGAGAACAATTAGGGGATATCTTCACGAAAGCTCTAAATGGGGTTCGGGTTGATTATCTTTGTAACAAGCTGGGCATGATTAATATCTATGCTCCAACTTGAGGGGGAGTGTTACAGCTGTATTATTAGGTGTATTATGTTACAGCTGTATTATTAGGTGTATTACAGCTGTAATACACCCATCTTATTAGGTGTATTACAGCTGTACCTTAGCTTAATTCTAGGCTTAAATTCTAGGGACTTAATTTGCATAGTTTTGTATATATATATATGTGTATCATTCTTGCTAATAAGATATATGAAATACAATTCTTTCCATCACAAATAACAGGGGCAGTGAGTACCGCGACCAGTCACCGCGACCACAGATCGCGATGATCAGCTCGCAGTGAAAGTGGCAAATTTCCACCAGTGAGCAATGCGACCGAAGCGACGCAACCACTGCTCGCGGTACAGGTCGCGATGACTCAAAACTTGTAAAAAAATAAAGCGGTGGAGCGGTGCAATTAAAAGGAACCAAAGAGAGCAACAGCTCTCAAAACTTTAGCAAACACACAGAAACAGCAACAGGAGAAAACGAGAGAGAAAGAAGAGAGGAGAGGAGAGAGAAAGAAGAAAAAGAAGAAGAAGAAGAAGAAGAAGAAGAAGAAGAAGAAGGAGAGAAGAAGAAGAAGAAGAAGAAAAGAGGAAGAGAAGACGGAAAGGAGAAGGAGGAAGCTTTCAGGTTTGGTGTACATGTATTTTTCGAATTTTCAGTTTTCCAGAAATTTTCGGA
Organism: Xanthoceras sorbifolium; assembly: GCA_003430845.1. NCBI lineage: Eukaryota > Viridiplantae > Streptophyta > Magnoliopsida > Sapindales > Sapindaceae > Xanthoceras > Xanthoceras sorbifolium. The sequence goes on from CM010611.1 coordinate 15,041,109, forward strand.
ATTGTCAAATTTTAGAGTTTCTGAGTTATTTGAATTATATGGATTATAGATTATAGTTTAGATTTGATATATACGTGTTTTGAAATTTTTCCAGTTTCCAGAATATTTCAGATTGATTGAAATTGATTAAATTTGCGTTATTTGAATTATATTGATTATCGAATATAGTTCAGGTTCGATATATACGAGTTTTTGAATTTTTCCAGTTTTTCAGAAATTTTCGGAATTATCGAAGTTTATAGTTTTTGAATTATTTGAATTCTATTGAGTAGAATGGATAGTTTGAAACTGATTTCAGAATGATTTGAATACGATTTGGTTCTAATAGTGTTATAGAAATATATTGTTAAGGAAATATATTGTTGAAAGTGACTTAAATTATATTATATTGTGAAATGTATCAGAAAATGATTTTGGGGCAATTTGATTCGAAACGGAATTATGAAATACGTTTGAGTATATTTTGGATTGATTTAATATGATTATTGATTTATATATATATTCGTATATTTCCGTTATATTATATTTGATGAAATTTGAATTTGCAAAAATATAAATATATTGATATGTATTGCAATTGAATTCGATTATTCGGAAAGAAATAAAATATGTTGACATTGGATTGGATAAAATATTTTGGCTCTGATGTGTATGAACATAGATATGGATATAGGAGGTTGACATGTCAATTGGGTTTCTGTCTGAACAGTACTGTGCCGATTATACCACCCTTTGGATAGTGCAGGCCCCAAGTGCCGGTCCTAGGGTTCTGAACCATTCTGATCTGATGTTCGGTGAGTAGCCCCGTTTGCGTCCAATGCCGAATAACCCGTAATCCAGTCCGATAACTTATGTTTTGTATGTCAGGAGCCCAATCTGAAAATTGATTTGTCATATGGAAACGTTTGAGAAATTAAGAAAACATGTCTGTTAATTGATTTTGGATATTTGATTTGATATGAGCCCCATATATTGTTTATATATTTGTTATTTATAGTTTTAATTGATATAAACTATTTGTATATACAATTTTGTGTACATCCACTAAGCAATATGCTTAGCGTGTTGAGTTTTCTCGCACGCAGGTAACAAAGGTTCCAAAGGCGAAAAAGATAAAGAAGAGTAGAGGTTGCAGAACCAGAGTCAGGATCACATCTTTCCTGCATACATTTTGGTAGTTTATTTGTATTAAGTTTATATATTTTGATACTGTATGCATATACAGAAACTGTTTGTAAATATTTAACGAGCTTCCGCTATGTAAATATTTTATGATATGTTTATGTTATGTGAATCTTTATAAATTATATTGTGATAAATTAGTTGGTAAGTCGCACTATATTTGGAAGGGTGCGAAAAATTGATTTGAGAATTTGAAAGTTGATTTTATAAATTTTATCTGTAAACAGGTTTTGGAAAGTCAGAAAAACAGAGGAAACTCTGGTAAGATTTAAGAAAATTCTTTGGACCATTTTCAAATGTTTTTAATATTTATGTTTATCTACAGTAAAAGTTAGCTTTAGTACATTGTAGCGCTCCCTGATTCGGTCCGAGTGGATTTGGGTCAGGGGATGTTACAGGTGCTAAGTAGGTTCTTAGTTGTAGTTGGTACATGATAATGTTGTTCAAATAAAGAGGTTTAGATAATGATGGATTATATGATATGAGTGAGCAGCCAAAGTGAGAGATTGGAAGCAATTTACCATTGCCAACAGCTATCCTCTTATTTCTCATTCTTCATGGATAAGTTGTTGAGATTATTTGTAATGTGATTGGTAGCTCCACTATCAAAGCACCAGGCAGGATCAACTACTGTAGATGGAGAGGTAATAAGAGCTGAGTTTGTGTGAGGTACATTTCCTTGCAAAACATCCACTGTTTTGGACAATGTTGCCTTGATAGTTTCCATGGCCTTGATAGTTACCTCTAGATTGACCTTGATATCCTCCAGCTTGATTCACTTGATTAGCCCTAAAACCTCAAAATTTCTTATCAAACCGATGATAACATATTGCTGAGTAATGACCTATCTTTCCACATAGCTGGCACAAGGTTCCTCTGCCTCTACCATTTCCTTTGCCTCATCTTCTTTTTCCTTTATTGTATTGTTAATTTCCTCTTCTAGAATTTATAGACTCAGTAAAGCTAGCAGATGCATAGCAAGTGCTAGTGAAGCAAAAGAAGTATGTTGATTCAATCTTGCCTCATAGCTCATCAACAAGAACTGAGCATCTTGAAAAGAGACAGTGCATTGTTGAGTTGTTATTGTTACTATGACAGTATCACATTCACTACTTACACCTTGCAGTACATTCAATAGAAGATCTCTGTCATTCATTGGTTGTCCAGCTACAGCCAAACTGTCTGCTAGGATCTTTATCTTCAAGATATATTTTGTAATAGACATAGAGTCTTTCTTTGTTGCTTGAATATGTGCTCGGATTTGCATGATTTTTCTTAAAGAATGTTGTAAATACATTCTCTTAAGTACAATCCAGATTTCACAAGATGTAACACATTTTGTTACTTGACCAATCATAGTAGGATTGAGTTTAGATTGAAACCAACATACAAGCAATCGATATGTTTTCTCCCATTGAAGAAACCTATTGTTCATAGATCTAACAAAATCACTTCAAAACTACATCAAGTGGAACCAAATTACTTGTAAATTATTTAACAACATCGCCTAATCACAATGTAAAACACAAAATGAAAAAAAAAAATTGATAAAAACACACTGGGAATTAAAAGATATCCAAATCTCCAACGGGTCAAAAGGGTCAAAGTTGGATTCAAAACAGGTCAAATGGGTTTTGGCCAATACCTGACTGAAATTGCCTCCAATTAGGTCCCTGTGAGTGCACTGGCGCAAATCTCCTCCTCCGCTGCAAGTCAAGTACCTCCATTGCCCGATCAGAGAGTCTACCACCTCTCATTTTCTCTTTCTTTTTCCGCCACTCCTTCTTCTCTCCTCGATAAGCGAGTTGACCACCTCTGCGCAAGTCCGCAGCTTGTTAAGCTACGCCGCGCGACCTCTTCCGCTAGTCCGCTTCCCTCTCTTCTCCTCTTCTTTCTTTTGCTGCTTTTTCCTTTCCTTTTTTTTTTCTTCTCTTTCTCACGTTTCTCTCAATGTGAATTTCAAAATCTCTCTCTATGCTTTCACTTTCTTTCTCTACAATACAAGTCAACTAGTCAAAAACCCCCTATATATGTCGGACCATTTGTAATTTTTTTTTTTTATGGATATTATTAAAATTTTTCTATAGTTTGGGGTATTAAACAAAACACACCCCGTACTTTTATTTATGATCAAAATACCCCCTATAATTTTATTTTATAACAAATCTCTCCCTTACCATAAGTTTTAATTCCTAAAATTTCATTGACCGTTAACTATTCCGTTAAAAATTTGATGGCACCAAAAATATATGGGTAAATGATTACAAATCTTAAAGGGTAATAATCATAATCACCCATGTAGTTTGGGGTATTAGACAAAATACCCCTTAGTTTCTTTTATGGCCAAACTACCTTCTATAATTTTATTTTATCACCAAATTTCCCCTTGCCGTTAATTTATGTTAAATTTATAAGTGCAATTACTCATTTATTTTTGTAGAAAAATTAAAATAAAAAAAAAGACTGATGGATCTCCACTGTCCACAAGGACGTTGGAGATCAAAAAAGGGAAAAAAATGAAAAAAAAAAAATCAAATGAAATATCAGGAGATGGGATCTTCACAATTTTTTTAAAAAAAATTAATTTTTTTTATTATGATCTCTACCATCCATCTTTTCAATTTTTTCAATTTTAGTTTTATTTTGTTTTACTTTTTAGTCTTTATCGTCTATGTGGAACAATCCTTTTTTTTTTTAATTTTTTTAGGGGTAAATGAGTAATTTTACTTATAAAATTAATATAAATTAACGGCAAGGGGGGAGTTTAGTGATAAAATAAAATTATAAAAGGTAGTTTGACCATAAATAAAACTAGAGGGTGCTTTTTGTCTAATACTCCAAACTATAAAGGGAATTATGATTATTACTTTTTTTTAATTTTTCTTAAAGGGTAAATGAGTAATTTTAATTATAAACTTAACACAAGTTAACAGCAGAAGGTATCTAGTTATAAAAAAATTATAGAGAGTATTTTGATTATAAATAAAATTATAGGGTATTTTTATTTAATACCCTAAACTATAGTGAAAATTTTAATAATATTCCTTTTTTAGATGGTTGATTATGAGTACGAGTTAATTGCACCCACAACCCTTAAGGTTTTGCCAACTACAAGTAGAATCAACTTTATCGTTTATTGACAATAACCTCCTCTGCCGTTAGTTGACTTCCGTTAGATTTAACCGTTGACCAACTTTGACCGTTAAAATGATCAAAATACCCCTAAAATAATATTTTCTTTTTATTAAATAAAAAAAATAAGATTAAATCTCTACCGTCTATCTCAGGTGAGATGGACGGTAGAGATTGTTTCTTCTTAAAAAAAATTATTATAAATTTTTTAATTTTTTAAAAAAAAATTAAAAAATTAAAGTTTGAAAGGTGGAGATCCAATCTCTCTACCGTCCATCAAAATACAAAAAAAAAAATGAAGAAACTTGCTGGAGATCCAGCCATGGCTAGATCTCGATCTGGGTTCGTCAACGAAGACGAACCCATCTGGATTTTTCAACGATCAAGGCGAACCCAGATCTAGGAATTTAAAAAAAAAAAATGGGATGGACTGGGTTCTTCGAACGAACCTTGCTGAGTTCGTCAACGATATGGGTTCTCCTTTAATTTAGAAATTTTAAAAAACAAAATGGGAATGAAGAACCCAAATCAGGGTTCTTCGAACGAACCCAAAAGGGTTCGACGAACCCTTCTGGGTTCGTCAACGGACCTAGAAATTTTTTTTTTTTTTTTTAAAAAAAAAGGGGAATGAAGAACCCAATTTCTGGGTTCTTCTAGGAACCCATAAATGGGTTCTTCGAACGAACCCAAAAGGGTTCAAACCCTTTTGGGTTCGTTCAAAGAACCCATTTATGGGTTCCTCGAAGAACCCAAATGTGTTTGTTCAGAGAACCCATTCTGGGTTCTTCGATTCCTTGATTCGAAGAATCGAAGAACTTCAAAGTTCCAAATTTTTATTTTTTGGTGGAGATCCAATCTCCATTAACTATAATAAATTTTTTATTTTAATTAATTTTATTATTATTATTTTTAAATTTTTTTAAAATAAATCCTAACCGTCCGTTATTTTAAAGATATAAGGATGAGATTATTTCTTATACTTTTAATTTTTATTTAATAAAATAAAATTTAAAAAGAAAAAAATACCCCTGACCCTGTTAAGTTTGACTAAAGTCAACTAACGGTAGGGGAGTTTATTGTCAATAAACGATAAAGTTGATTCCGCTTATAGTTAGTAAAATCTCAGGGATTGTGAGTGTAATTAGCTGAGTAATTAAAGTATTAGTTGTTGTCAAACCCAATTTTCACTAGTGTTTGATACCTCTTTCCACCCGCAGCAGATTATCACACTCGGATACTCGCACACGGCAACGCAACATATCTCATTACCACAAACCACGAGATTCAGCTGGACCCCACTGAATCCCAACAATGAATAACGGTTAACAAGAAGAAGAAAAAATAATTTTTTTTTTTTTTGAAAAAAAAAAACCACCTTCCCTTCTTACAAGTTGTTTTTTCACCGAAAGAGTGAAAGTTGTTTGCATTTTTTGGTCTGAACATGGAGCCTCTCTGTCCAAAACTAATATCTCCAAAATCACCAAAACCCAGTCCATTGCAGCTCTTTCCATATCGGTTGTGGCGTTCAAGTCGTTTTAACAGCAAGAAATCATGGAGCGTCGTGTCAATGCCTGTGCTGCCTTGTGCTTCTTATCATATTAAAACTGAGTCCAAGCCACGGTCCAATGCTCAACATTTCATTCAATCAATCTCAAAAGGGTTTGTTGGTGTCGCCGCCGCCGCCACGGCTATGGTGTCGATTTGCTGTGATTGTCCTGCTTTTGCAGAGTCTCTCACGGTCGCTTTTCCAGTTTCCCGCGCTCCTGAGGTGATTGTTTTTATTTATTTTTTTCTTTTTGGTTATTTTTAGTCTGGCTTTAGTTGAATTTTCGTTGCTACGAGCTTTGCTGGTCATATTTGGATTTTGATGGTTGTTTTAATTGGATTTTAAATTGTAAGATGGGGTTACTTTGTTAGGTTAATACAGTTCAGAGAACACTTGTGGAAGCTTGGGGTTTAATTAGAGAAACATTTGTAGACCCAACTTTTAATCATCAAGGTACTGTAACATTTCATTTTTTTCCGCTTACCCAATCTTGACTAAATGAATATATACACCTGAGAAGTTGTTGATATCATTAATTCGCAGATTGGGATTCAAAGTTGCAGCAGACTATGGTGGAAATGTTTCCCTTAAGGTCAGCCGACGCGGCATATAACAAGCTCAGTGGAATGCTTTCAACTCTTGGAGATCCCTTTACTCGAATTATCAGTCCAAAGGTTTTGCAATTTGCACTATGTTTCCTTTGTTGCAAGATATTTCGGTTAACCGAGACTGGTTGAATTATGATAGGGGCCATAATGGCTTATATATTCTTTTTTATATTTCTTAATTGTTTGTGTATTGTATGAACTTATGAATTTTATGCTAGCATCTCTTAGTTTGACAAATCTATGTGCAAAATTAACAATTGCAGGCTGTCTAACAAGGGTGTTTACTTCCAGGAATATCAAAGCTTTAGAATTGGAAGTGATGGAAATTTGCAAGGGGTTGGCATCTTCATAAGCGTTGAACCTAGAACAGGGCATTTGGTTAGTGACACTCAAATAATCTGTTTAATTGTTTTGATAGCGAGTGTTGCTGTGAAGTTTTAGGATACATAAGTTCTTTGAACTTCTGCATAGGAAAGAAAGAGAAAAAAGTTTTTCTCCTTTGCATATTAGGTTAAACCCAAAACAGAGAAAGTTTTTCTTCGTGACATAAAGTTCTTAGCGGTTCTATAGCATCTCAAGTTTTGTGGCGGTAGCTCTGTTACATGTGAAATCATTCGAGTCCTATAAGTCGATTCATTTGAAGGTATAGAACTTCTGCATTTAGGGCTCAAATTTATTTTTGAAGCCGACAAATATTGTCATGAGATAATTATATTTGACAAAAACAGCGGTAGAGCCACATTACAACATGGTCTTCGAAAATTTATTAAAAATAAATCAGAATATGTATATATTCACCCATATATAGAATTATTACTCATGCTTGGCCATCCTTTGTTTTTTTTTTTTTTAATTTTGTTTTCAGGTTGTATTGTCTTGTGTAGAAGGTAGCCCAGCTGCTCGTGCTGGTATACACCAAGGAGATGAGTTGATTGAGATTAATGGTATTTAGTAACCCATTAAGATTAATGCTATAAGTTTTTCAGCTGCTTGGATAATTTATTGTCAGGTTGCGTAGTCTGGTTTCAACTTTCATCATTGTTTTGTTTAACTTCCAACACTCTATACCAACTCAATTACTTATAGTAATTGTCTGGACATGCTGAGTCATTAATGTTTGACTTTTTGATATTAAAGTTCTACCGGCCTCTCGATAAACTTGCCTTCTTATTCACATTGAAAGGTTGTCACAAAATTCCGTCCTGCTATTTTTTAGTCTTACTGATTAAAGCTTCGTAAGTTCTGGGAAGCAATTGATTTCTGGGAATTTAAGAAATTTTTTTTTTTTTTTTCCTTATGTCATAAGCTGAAAAACATCATTTAAGATCTCCTTCTTCTGTGTGGTTGGGTGCTAGCATCAAAGAATATTATCTTAATTCCATATTCTATTTATGGGATTGCAGGGGATAAGCTTGATGGCATTGATAGTGAAGCGGCCGCACTGAAACTTAGAGGGCGTGCTGGTACAACAGTTACAGTAAAAGTTCACAGTGTAATTATCACCCTTTTGTTTTTTTTTCTCTTTGCGAGAAAATTTTCCAGTTATGTTCCATTTTTCGGATTCTAAAGTGTAAAATTGGTCTGACAAGCCCTAACAAATTTGTGTTTGGCAGTTTCGAGATTATGCTTGTCTAAATTTTGCATTGCTCTGAACGTATACATCTAGATTAGGCTTTGTCTCTGTGATTGAATAAAGTAAAACTAGGTCTATGGTATTTTGATGGACACTTTGCAGAAAATGGACACTATTGAATTTTTTGTGCAGTAGGAAATGCAGCTAGAGAACATTCTGGTTAACTCTCTGGTAGTTTATGTGGACAAACATGTAAAACTTTAATGTCTGATCAACTATTTTCAGTCAACACATCTCCTTTAGTTTAAGGGATGTAAAGTTCTTCTTTTGGGTTTTCAAGCTGAAGTTTGATATTCTCTGTGACTGCAATGCTCGTATCGACTAACTTGATGCTATGTTCATTAGGGAAAAGATACAGGAAGTGATTCTACTATCAGAGAGGTACAAATCTTTCATTTTTAAATTCAAGGTTTGGGTTTATTATGGAACATAATTGATTTCTATCAGACTTCATTAAGAAACATGAAAATATTCAAATTATGGTTTCATGCAAAAGCACATATGACATATCTGAACAACATTCATTCTTATATTATAGTCTAGTGATAATTTCTTTGAAGAGCTGATCGGAAACGTTCTTAATCTATTGAAGATCAACCTACCTCGTGAATACATTAAGCTTTCCCCAATATCCCGTGCCATCATCCCTCATAAAACTCCTGATGGACGTCTATTGAAGACGGGTTATGTGAAGCTGTCAGCTTTCTCACAGGTACTGATCGTTTCATGTAAATTGCAGGCCATGTAAAACTGCATTTTAATTGAGTCTCATCTGTCAATTGTTTGGATGTTGAATTATCTATTATGCTTTCACCTGATATGTCAAAAGCTTTCTTCCCATTTCAACAGACTGCAGCTGCTGACATGGAAAATACAATTAATGAAATGGAAAATCAAGGTGTGCAATCATACATACTGGATTTGCGGAACAACCCGGTAATTTCATTTTGGTAGAGGTGAATTTTAATTAATTATTTGTCTGGCCTTCTACTTTGGGTTATTTATATTGTTCTCTTTCTTTTCATGATTTGTATTCCAGGGAGGTCTGGTTAAAGCAGGGCTAGATGTTGCCCAAATATGGCTTGATGGCGATGAGACTCTTGTGAACACAGTTGATAGAGAGGGGCATATGTCTCCTATTAATATGATCAATGGGCATGCAGTAACTCATGATCCACTTGTTGTTCTTGTAAGTATTAAATGTAGATACAGAAGTCTCATAAAAAACAAGCCTTTGATAATTATTTCTAATGAATAAGCTGAATATATATCGAGAAACTGCACATTCTAGATGTTAACTATGCATTTCAACTTGATATAAATGTATCATTCTTAACCATCAGTACTGTTGATCACCTATATATCCATCTACATTTTTAATTTATATTACGTAATTTACACTTGCATTTTTCATGAGATCCCAAAAAATAATCCATGTAGTCCCAATTCTTTAAATTATTCAACTTCTCTTTAGTCATTAGAAGCCAAATTTGCTATAATCTATGACTGAAATAGAACCTGGCTTATCTATGCACAACAATCATCAAGTTCCTTATGTATTTTCAGACTCTTCTACATTATTTTCCTGTCTTTAAAGATTATCGCTGAATTTCTTATTGCTTGAAACAGGTCAATGAGGGAAGTGCAAGTGCAAGTGAGATTTTAGCAGGGGCATTGCATGACAATGGTAGAGCCATCCTTGTTGGCCATACAACCTTTGGCAAAGGAAAAATTCAGGTATATTTTGGTTAATAGAATAGTGGTCCCAACATAGCATTGGTGGCGTAGAGGCCTAGAACAAAACACTAAGCAATCCAACTTTTTGTGGGTTATCAATTTTTCCTGGGATTTTAAGACATCCATTCTGGTCATCAAGCTTCCCAGGCATGCATGGTGTTATTATGCTCTTTGCAACTCATGTCTATGATATTAATGTAAATGATTATTATTGCTGACCATGCCCACCACTTTTGTCAAGTTTAAAACTAGGCTAATTGTTCGATATTTCCTGTTACAGAGTGTTACAGAATTGCATGATGGATCAGCTTTGTTTGTGACGGTTGCAAAGTATCTATCGCCTGCACTTCACGACATAGATCAGGTTGGCATAACACCTGACGTGCAGTGCACAACAGATATGCTAAATTCACCCAAGGAATCATTGTTGAAGGACAAGAGCTCAGTCTCATCTCTTGAAGCTGATTCCTGCATCATGGTAGCAGAGCATGAATTGGACATTCAGGAGTCCAAAGGGACGGCTTCTTGACTGACAAGGATGCTGTACCCATTTCAACTTCAACAGAAATTGAATGTACAGATTTTTAAGGGAGACGATTACCTAAGTGTCTGTATCATCTTGAAAATGTGTGTATATCAGTAAAGTTAAAAGTAGAATATGAATTGTGTATAGTATTTTGTTGAGGACCTAACCCTAGATTCAATAACAAACCCTAACAGCCCTGACTTGCACAATAAGAAATGAAAAAACTGTCCAGATTTGCGCAACAAGCAACACACACGCACTCGGTAGTTATGAGTTAGGTCACCTTAATTAGGGTTTGCTAACTCTCTAGAGTTCGGGTTATTAGCCTTGCTCTAACCCAAACTCTCTTAGAAACTAAAAAAAGCCGAAAATAGAGAAACTCTTAATTTTATTGATATATGGCTGAATGCCTCAAACTACATAAAACATTCTTTTAAATAGGTTAGAAATTCTAACTAAAATAAGAAACAAAACCAAACCAAAATAGGAACCAATCCTCCTAACTAAAATAGGAAATAAGACCAAACCAAAATAGAAAATAAATCCGTAAGTTGACTAAACCAAAAAAGGAAATTAAATAAAGAAAGAATTCTAAACCAAAAAGGAAACTAAAATAAAAAGCCTAAAAATATGAAATTAAACCAAACAAGAAATTCTGGCTATGGTCTTTTTTGTATCCTAGCGAACCTTCTAGGCCCATCTTCAATATTCCCCCTGTCTTCGAGAACATCTTTGCCCTCAAGGATAAGCTTTGGAAGCCTCTCTACGATCTCATCATAGTACTCCCAGGTAGTTTCTCTATAGGTAACCCCTTTCACTGAATCAAGACCATCCAAACTCTTTTCTTCTCATGTCTTTTCAACTCGCTCTTGTATCTCATAGCTGCCTTTGGTTGGAGCACCATTCGTTCGTCATTATCAAACACTGGCAATTCATTTATAACTAGCCTAGGATCTCCGACCCGTTTCTTCAGTACTGACACATGAAAGACTGGGTGCAGTCGAGAAGTTGGTGGCAAATCTAACCTATAGGCGACTTTACCTACCCCCTTCAGCACTTTGAACGGTTTGTAGTACCTTTGAGACAACTTGACATTGAACTTCTTTTTTAGAGACTTCTGCTGATAAGGTTGAACCTTCAAATACACAGTCTCCGGGCTCAAACTCCACATTCCTTTGCCCTAGGTCATAGTACGTTTTCATTCTCGCTTGAGCTTTTTCAAGCTCATTCTTAGCTCGCTTCAGCATCTCATCCCATGTGATCAACTGTTGCTCAATTTCCTCGTTGCGAGTTGTGCCTCTTTCATACTCACTTAACACAGGTGGTGGTCTTACGTACACAAACTCAAACGGGTTAGTATTGGTAGATGCATGATGAGTTGTATTATACCAATACTCTACCCACAGAATGTACTCCTTCCACTTACGTTGCTCATCATGACAGTAACACCTCAAGTACTGCTCCATAGTTTGATTCACCAACTTCGTTTGCCCATTGGTCTACGGATGGTAGGATGAACTCGCCTTCAGCTTACTGCCTAGCAATGAAAACAACTCTTGCCAAAAGAAACTCATAAACAACTTCCCCCTATCTGTCACAGTACTCCTCGGAATCCCATGTAACTTCACCATATTTTCCACAAAGGCCCTAGCAACACTACTAGAAGTGAATAGATGCTTGAGTGGAATAAAGTGAGCACTCTTGCTTAAACGATCCACCACAACTATAATAGACTCATAACCCCCACTATCAGGCAGCCCCTCCACAAAATCCATAGACAAATCTTCCCAAATTCGTTCGGGTATAGCCAATGGTCGTAGTAGCCCCACCGGTTGCCTCTGATCATACTTCACCTTCTGACAAGTATCACACTCGGCTACTAGAGTCTTTACTGCATTCTTGAGACCTTCCTAGTAAAATAGATTCTTAATCTGCACATAAGTTCTCAACCACCCCGAATGACCTCCTTTATTGCTATTGCGAAAGTGAGTAAGGATCTCTTCATGTAACCCCGGTACTCCTAGAACATACACTAAGTTTTTATAAAGTAACAGTCCATCTTTCAAGCGATACCGATCTACCCCAGCTTCTTGGTTCTCAATCTTCTTGCAAATCTCTTTAGCTTTGGAATCAAACTTCACCACCTTACGAAGCCTATCCCAAATCCTCTATTCAGCCCCACTAAGAGCCATCAAACTCACATCATTCTCACCATATACACTCTATAGCATAGGGCTCCACTCCTTTCGAGACAAGGCGTCCGCAACCATTTTTTCCTTGCCCGATTGGTGGATAATATTGTACTAAGAACCCAATAATTTCACCATGAACTTCTGATGCTCCGGAGTTACAATCTTATGTTCTAATAAATTTCTTAAGGCCCGTTGATCAGTCACCATTGTGAATTTGCGACCCAAAAGGTAAGGTCTCCACACTTTAACCGCGTACACCACCACTAGCATCTCTCTAGCATAATTGCTTCAAGCTTTTTTCATTGAACCTAAAGCTTTGGAAATAAACACTAACGACCTTTTTTTTCTTGAACTAACACTGCCCCAATATCTTCATTACTAACATCCATATAGATCTCGAATGGTTTCTCAAAGTTCGGCAATACTAGTACTGATGTTTGTGTCATCGCCCTTTTCAGATCTTCAAAAGCCTGTTTTGCTTCTTCCGTCCATTCAAACCCATCTTTCTTCAGCATGGTTGTCAACGGGCAAGCAATTAGACCATAGTTCTTGATGAATCGCCGGTAGTACCCCGTTAAGCCTACAAATCCCCTCAAAGCGGATACATCTTTTGGTAACGGCCAGTCCACCATTGCCTCGACCTTCCTATCATCAACTTCCACTCCTGCTCCAGAAATTATATGCTTGAGGTACTCCAGCTCTTCCTAGACAAACTCGCACTTTGACATCTTGATATAGAAGTTGTGTTGACTAAGAATCTTTAACACCAAGTCTAGTTGCTCTACGTGTTCCTGTATAGACCTAGAATACACAAGAATATCATCAAAGAACTTGAGCACAAACTTTCTTAAATAGAGCCGAAAAATGTCGTTCATGGCTGCTTGGAAAGTGGAAGGCGCATTACACAGCACAAATGGCATTACCAATTATTCATAGTATCCGGAATGCGTTCAAAAAGCAGTTTTGTGTACATCTGCTTCCTTCATCCAAATCTGATGGTATCCCGCCCTCAAGTCAAGCTTTGTGAACATTGTAGTCCCATTTAACTCATCTAGCATCTCATCCACTATCGGTTTCGAAAATTGATCCTTCACCGTGGCTTCATTTGAGGCTCTATAGTCAGTACAAAACCTCCATGTCCTATCCTTTTTCCGCACCAACAATACTAGTGACGAAAAAGGACGAGTACTTGGTCAAATCAATCCACTCTTCAACATCTCCTCCACTTAACGTTCTATCTCCCCTTTCTGTAAATAGGCATATCAGTAGGGAGGAACATTCACTGGTGTCAGCTCATCCTTCAAAGTTATGCGGTGGTCGAAGCTCCACGATACTGGTAAGCTAGTCGGCACCTTTAGAACCTGCTTGTACTTTGCTACGATCCCTCGCACTGCTTCCGGTAATTTTTGCAAATCCGCATATAACTCATCAGTGCCACTCATATCCATTCCCTCACACATCTTATCTCGTCCCTTGACTACCGCAAAACATTGAGCACCCCTTTTACATAGCTTATATATCACATAGGCCTCACATTGCCTAATTTCCTTTGAGGATAAAGTGGTCCAAGTCTTCTTCTTCCCCCCTATTCTGAACTTGTTAAACCTTTTTGTATCCGCAAGTATATGGGGTCGGCACAAATAATATAATGATGAGTAAATTATCGTCTCCACAGAGATATTTAGGCGTTGATTACTAAAATTAATCAAGCCTACCTCTATTTAGATAATCGAAAGGTTTGGAAGAGGCAAATAAAAGATAGAAATATAAAAACATAAAAATAAAGCTAACAACCAATATGAGAGATGAGCTAGGGTATTTGAATTCACCTAATCTATCCAATTGAATTTCATGAAAGCACATTGTTGTAGTTTAATTATTCATGTTGATGATCGTGTTTATCTAAATTATCCAAAGTCCCCTCTCGAGGTAAATCAAACCTATTACCACAACACTAATATCCTATCTCTCGATGGTATATCCAAGTGCATAAAAATGCATTAGTCACAATAAACACTCTATATGATCATACAAGCAAATTAGTATATCTCTATCTAATTCTACTTGTGGTGGACATTATATCGAGCACATGGTGGGCGTCTCCTCTTGGTACATAACACACAACCAATTTATTATCTAAATGTAGGCCTTCACATTCAAAAGCATTAAGTATAATAATACCACTCAACAACATAATAATCAACCACAGCAAATTAAACAATCAATTCATTCAAGTTTCATAGAAAAGGATCCATCAAAACCCTAACTTACAAGTTTAGTTCATAATAAAAAATTTACAACTAAACATGTTTTCTAATTAATAAAGAGAGTTACAAACAAGAAAATAAAGAAGGAAAGTGACTAGAAAAACTCTAGGTGTGATGAACTTTCATCCTCCTCCTCTTGTGAATTTGTCTAGCTTCCACTTTCTCCAAATCCAAGCTTGATGGTGAGATTTTGGCTCAAGGATTGAATCCAAACCCTCTTGTTTCCAAGATGATCTTCTTCTCCCCTCTTTGCCTCTTCTCCTTGGTCTCCTTTTGGTCCTCTCCTTAGAGCCCTAGCCGAACTCCCTCTCTTTAGAGCCCTCTTTCTACTTATAGACATTGGAAATAAGGTTTATCGTGTTGCCATCGCGACCGTGGGTCGCTACCGCTGGTCGCGACGATGTGGTCGTGGTGCTCACTGCCAAAAAATTGAAGTTTCATGGCGACCGGCTTATCACGACCAACGGTCGCGGTACTAGGTCTCACTGGTCTAAATTTCAAGATTGCGCACTGTTACGAAAATGACCATAACTTCGTCTAGAAAACTCCAAATCACGAACTGTAAAATGCATTAGAAAGTATACATCTATATCTTTCCATACATATAAAGCTAGAAACCCAGTTCATCCTTTAGAATTTATGACGGCCTCTGAAACATGACTGGTGACTTAACTCTCGACATGAAAGTCGTGAGTCTATGCACTGTTGTGAAAATGAGCATAACTTCCTCTAGAAAACTCGGAATCACAAACCGTAAAATTTGCCGGAAAGTAGACATCGTGACCTTTCCAGAAATATAAGGCTCTCAACCCAGTTCATCTTTTAGAATTTATGGAAGCCTCCAAAAGATGACAGCTGTGCACACCCAAATCTTCAATTTAATCCACCAAGGCTCTTCAATTACGCACAAAACCTTATTACCTGTACACTAGATAAAAACATTAAAAATAACCGATAATTACCCGAGAATGGAACACAAGTAGGTGAATAAAGGTACTAGTGAAGGTCCATTTTTGATCAAGAAATGGAACCAACAAATACCCCCAAACCTAACTTTTGCTCATCCTCGAGCAAAATCGAAACGAAACAAAAATGCAAACAAAACGAAAGGAAAACAAAATAACAAATAACGGAAAACAAACAACTAGCTTAAACCACTTTCGTAGGTAACACGATGGCACTTAGCATGTGCCACAAGCCTTTAAACCCCTAGGTGTTCCTAGTGGACGAGTTATAGTCTCGTGAGGGTTTACCAGCTACGATACCCACAAACGCATCTCTGAACATTGAAGAACAATTAAATTTGTCACATGAAACACAAACCATTAAGATAAAAGTTAACAAATTCAATAAGTAAAAATTTGAAAGCATCCTCTCATCAGAACTTTGAACCCCTTGCCACACACATGCCAACACTTTAAGAATCTTAAAACAAAAACAATTGTGTTCAAATAACCAGGATGGAATTCGCCTCGACTCTAAACCTCTCAAGATAATTCTCTTGAAAATTGTTCAAAACCTAGACAACACACTCATCAAACACATGCGGAAAGAATTTATGCTCAAAGAAATACGAGTATACATCGCATGCGAAAATCAATTTGGAAAACGCTATTTTGTCGCAAATACATCTCATTGAAGGAATCAAACATTATGAACAAGATATCAACATGAAAATCTCTACATTAAAGTTAGACTCCCCAAAAGATCAGTAGGTCTTAATAAAGGTTGTAATGGGGCTATTGGGTGATAGGTTAAGAAAGAAATGGTAAAAAGGAATGCAAAAACCTTCGATCAAATTGAGAGATTACATGACATTTTTCAATACATGAATCATTCTCTTTCATTTTTTTTCAATTCTTATGCCACAATGCTTTGCATGGATTCCTTTTGTTTCTTCTTTTCTTTTCATTTGTTTTCTTTTCTTTTTCAACAATCACAACAATAGCAACATCTACCTTGGCATATTTCATATACACTTTATTCATGCAATTATTCTCTTTTCTTTTCATCTTAAAATGATCCAAGCTAAAAGGGTAGGGCTATTTCATATTCAGAGCTTGGTTTTAGATATA
The DNA here is from genome assembly GCA_003430845.1 of Xanthoceras sorbifolium. NCBI lineage: Eukaryota > Viridiplantae > Streptophyta > Magnoliopsida > Sapindales > Sapindaceae > Xanthoceras > Xanthoceras sorbifolium. The sequence goes on from CM010611.1 coordinate 15,058,007, forward strand.
TGTAGGTGATGAAAGAAAAAGCTTCTAAGTGTTTGGTTTCAAAATGGTTATTGGCAAACACAAGGGTATGATGAATATTTGGTTTTTTAAGTGGTTCAACATGCATAGTCTACATCACATCTAGCAGGGAGTACCAACAAAAACATAGGATAAACACATGATATCTTATAAGTTGTTCAAAAATATTCAATGCAAAACCTAAATGAGACCAAACTAATCAATCAAAATTGAAGAAAAGTGTTTACAGAGTAGAAACGAAAATACCCTCTCAAATAACAACGTATAAGCTCAAAAACTCACTGGGTAAGTTTCCACTATTTATCCTAGTCAATCGAATATGACATGTTTTCACAAGAAGATAAACAAAGTGCAACACAATGCGGTGCAAAACATGGCACAAAAAAAATTCTGAGTGGTCCCAAACAAATTCAAATTCATTGAAAAAGTTAACAACTATGCATCAATGGAAAGCGCATACAAGACAACAATAATGGTTCTAAAATGTTCAGAGTCTAAACTAAACACACTGTATACAACCTTAACACACTATACATAGACTAAACGTACGTGGCATTGTTATACCTAAGTCTTCCAAACGCAAAATGCGTATAAGGAAAGTCTAGGTTTCCAGCCGATATACGTTAACTAACCACAACCAAAACACAAGAAAAATTAAACGAAAATAAAATAACCAAAAACCACCCCCCAAATCTAAGATAAACATTGTCCTCAATGTTTTAACACTTTACGTACGAGGAAAAAAGGGCTTACAAAGAAAATAAAAACTAAAAACTAGAAATAAAAACTAAAAAAAAAAAAACAATCTAACTAGACACAAAAACAAAAACGCAAAAAAACATGAACACAGAACAACAGTCCTAGTATCCACAACTAACAATCCTAAATATCCACAACTATCACTTCATCCAACCTCACGCCCCCGTACTTCGTATTTTCAACACAAGGCACAATATTTCTAATAAGGTTCATGGGAAAGAGTTACGAAACACTAAAAAAAAAATAAATAAATAAACTAAAAAAAATCAAAATAAAATAAAAGAAAATAATAAAAGAAAATAATGTACAGATTTTACCTCATCGCTTGAGCTTTCGCCCACCTGCCCCATAATTGGTATCTCCCCATTAGCTTACCACACCATCCTACCCAAATGACTGGAAGAGAAGATGACTCTCCCAGCATTGCATACCTCGAATGCGAAGGTATCTTGTTACGGCCCAAGTACGGTGGCTTCTCAAAAGGCGGAGGCGGTTTGGGCTTCCCTTCTCCGAGGTCTACAGAAACGTATGTATCTTGGTGGCTTTCTTCTTTTGTAGTGGTACTCTGGACTAGACAAATCTCAAGCGGCTCTGGAAGGGTAGGTGTATCATCTTCATGCAACAAACTTTTGCTCCCTTCCATCTCTATTTGATTAAACCAAATCTGATGCTCAATTTGCTCTTCGATTTCCACGGTCGTTTCATTGCATTGCACCATAGGATATGGTTCGTGCTGTTGCCATTGGATCTTTATAGCTAATTGGCTGATTTGAATCTCCAAGCTTTGGGTAGCAACTTGAGTATATTGAGCAACTTGATCAAGTTTAGCTTCCAGCTTCTTCAGGGCCTCATCTTGGGAATCCATTTTTTCATCCAGCTTTATCATGAATTTAATAATCATGTCTTCCAAAGCTGCATCTTTTCCTGCTGTTCCCGGATTTCCATCTTTGTCATGTAGTCGACAAGCATGTCTTCCAGTCTTGACCTATTTTCTTGTTGGTTGATCCATGAATAGTGACACGTCTAGAAAATGGATTTCTACTCCTAAGTGCAGGAGTAGTCGAAGTAATAAATTAATCCGGTGAGACTGGGGTCAATCCACGAGGAAGAAGATTTAGATCCTGCAAAAAACAACAAAAATCTACAAGGAAAATATTATGAAATGAAGGTAGGTATAATGGTGAAACAAATTATATTAAAATATGCTAAGGTTAGAGGTTCCACTCTTGGTATGTAACACCCCCTGAACCGACCCGTCTGGATCGACCTAGGGAGCGTTACCGGGTTTTCAAATACTTTCTTAATTCTGTTATAAACTGAAAATCATATAAGTTTGTAATTTAAAAATATGCTTCTAGTGAGCCCATCAAACTTTATTTTCAAATATTTCGGCAGAGTTTCCTCTGTTTTTCTGATTTCCCAAAACCTGTTTTCCACAAAACAAATCCAATATGTATAACAATTTACAACACTTCTAAATCAATCATCAAATCAACGCGCACTCTGCCGTTTAGTACGACTTCCAAACAATTTTAAAATAAAACAATTCATAATTTAATACTTACAATCCTTTAAAAATGAAAAACAGAAATCGTAAAATTATTTACAAAACATATATATAAAATCATTGAATTTAAAGACTTCTGTATATGCATACTTACAGAATATAACATACAAAACTATATAACTACCCAATCAATGTGGTGACTCTGAACTCTTCAATCTGCAGGTAACCCCTTTCTACTCTTTCTCTGCCTCGGTATCCCTGTGACCTATGCGCGATAAAAACCGACGCGCTAAGCATATGGCTTAATGGGTGTACACTAAACTCATTTATCAAAAGCATAACATAATTTTCATATTATAAATAGCACAATACGAACGTAAATAAAACAGTACAATATTCAACTCAGTCACTAATTTAAATCATATGAAATCCGTTTAATAAAAACAACTAAATCAATTTAATAATTCATACCAAATGAAATTCTCAATTTCTTTTACAATCATTTTAACTTCGATACTGAAATAAACGAATAAAATCAATTTCTAAATTCACTTATAAACATATCATTCAATTCACTTCAATTCTGGCCCTCTGGAATGCTCAACATAAACCAGGACTGGAATATGGGTCGTTCGACCACAGTGGTTGTCTGTCGAACATAACTCCCACCCTAGGACGAATCCTAAGGGTGGTACGTATCTCCCTACCTTAGGATCAAGTGTTCGGAACCTAGAGAGATATATAGCTCCCTATCCCAGGACGAATCCATAGGAAGATACGTGTCTCCCTACCCCAGGACGAATCCGTGAGGAGGTACGTGTCTCCCTACCCCTGGACGAATCCATGAGGAGGTACATAATAAATCATCAATATCAATATCAATGTCGGTGCAGTACTGCTCAAAGAACCCAGCTGGTATACCAACCTCCGATATCCATTTCTATGTCTACGTATCCTAGGGCCGTTTTAATACAATACAAATTGAATTCAAACTCAATTATTAGAAAAATTCAATCGATATTAAGAACAATATATATATATATATATATATATATATATATATATAATTTTATGGAAATTCAGTGATTTGTTCATTCGAAATTCTGAAACAATTTATTCCCAACATATTCAACAATCGAAATATGATAGATACGAGTAAATCGAAATTATTCAATAGAAAAATATTATAAACATATCTGTACTAAATTATCCAAAAACTCAAATGTAAATCAAAACACATAAAAACGTAAAAAAAAAAACAAAACAAGTGTACACCAACCTGGATACCGTTTGTACACCTTTTTCCTTCTGGGTTTTTCCCTTTTCTCTTTCCTTTTTCTTTCCTTTTCTTCTTTTCTTCCCTTTTCTCTTCCTTTTCTCTTTCCTTTTCTTCTTTTCTTCTTTCTCTTCTCTTCTTCTTCTTCTTCTTTTCTTCTTCATCTTCTTTTCTTCTTCTCTCTCTTTCTTTCTCTCTCTTTTCCTTTCTCTCATTTCTTTCTTTTCTGCCCTTTCCCATTTTCTGCTTCTTCTTTTCTGCTTGGCTTCCTCGAGCAGCTTTCTTTTTTTTATACAAATTCGGTCATCGAGACCTGTGGTCGTGGTACTCACTGGAGAAGTTCCACCACTTTCATTGCAAGCACTCATCGCGGTACTATGGTCGCGCTGGTGTTCACGTTGCTCACTGTCCGAATTTGACATTTTCACCGCAAGCTAGTCAGTGCGATCTGTGGTCGCGGTGCTCACTGCCAAAAATTCATTTTTCACCGCGAGCAGCTCATCGCGATCTCTGGTCGCGGTGAGGGGTCGCGGTACTCACTGTCCACTTTTTCCTTTACTTCCTGCAATCTTTCTGGACAGCTCCATCTGGTCCATCTGGAAACCATAAAAATATATATATATATTTAATTACGTTTTACACCCCTCAAATCATCAAAATTAATTTTTCGAAATTAGGGATGTTACATGGTATATGGTTAAAGTTATATTTAACTCTATTTTATCACTCAATTGGAATCCACACACAAAGGAGGTTCCAATAAAAAATTATCCCATTTAAGTTCTTTACACATCTATCAAGTTATATTTCTTTTCTTTTAGTTATATTACAATGGATACTCTACACTTCTTATGTTAAATGGGTTCAAGTACTTATTGTGCCAATCAACTACCATAAATCAAGATTCCTTTGCCAGATGCAGGTATAACCATGCGGTTCTAGACGGATTCAAGTATTTATGGTGTTGTTTGTCTACAATGAATCAAGAATCCTTGGTCAGAGGTGCAGGTATAACCATGCGGTTCTAGACAGATTCAAGTATTCATTGAGCCAAGAATTGTCTACAATAAGTCAAGATCTCCACTTCACATAAGAGTAAGAGATGAAAATTCAATTCAATTCAATAAGAAAAGTAATATAAAGCATGTAGATAAACTTACACAAATGAATATAAACTTTAAGACCATGTTAACAGTTAAATAAATCTTTATTCACATATCAAGAGCTTCACCCTTCACCTTAGCAAAAAGAGAATTTAGCTGCTCATGATAGAAGAAAGAAAATGAGTAGAAGAAATAAAATGAGCAAGAGAGAAATTAGATTATCATAAAAGTTCAACAATACAACAATGCAAGGTGAACTTGGCAAGGAACCCAAGCTGCCCTCAAGCTTTTACAAGGCATCTATTCATAGACACATTGAGAGGCAAACAAGTCAAAAATGGTAGGAATAAATTAATGCAAGTTGATTGAATTTGGTAAGGTAAAGTTGTCAACTTTGGTGTCTTCCACACATGTACCGAATTGTCCATCGAATTAGGCACCGTTCCTTTGAAAATTGATCTCGTAATAAACATCAAAGTTTTAGATAATTCTCTTATCTTTCTAGAATGATAAGACTCATAATATTTGGACTTTTCTGGAGAAAGTTATGGTCCAAAGAGTGAAGACTGCTCAATTTACGCGGCCATGCAAACTAGCCTAAGATAATCCAATTTTTGACTTCCAAGGAGTCCAAATCTGACAAGAGTTTACAAACCAAACTTATAGAGCTAGTTATATTTCCAACACTATCAAGAATGTGGTGATTGGATATTTGAGTGCAAAGTTATGCCCATTACACTGAACCTGCATCAAAATAGAAAGTTTAACAACTAAGTGCAGTTATAAACAAGTTAGGTAATTTGATGACACTAATAGTATAAAATAATGGTTTTAACCTTTATTATTATACAAATTTTAGTGTTCATCACACCCCCCAACCAGCTTATTGCTAGTTCCTAGCAATTAAAGCGTTATCATTTCATAATGATTTTTCAGATTTATATCTAAGTCTTCATTTACCCATTCTCCGTTTGTTCTATCCAAATAGATGAACTCTCGACAAAAATATTTAATTTGTCTTCTTCATTTTTGTGTGCAACATGTACCCTTTAGACAAGATATTGACAAACCTTCTTTGTGCTCATTATAAGTTGACATAAGTTCATGGGGCTTCACCGAAAATATCAAAGTTCCATTCTAATGTTTCTTCCAAAATAACTTCCTTAGGTAGAGCAAAACCATCAAAATTCTTCCTCTCTCTCTCTCTCTCTCAATTTTTTTTTAAAAAAATAAGATATAGTACATTCATAACCCATGTAGCAAGTTTTAGGCCAATGACTCCTAGATCAGTTGACTTTAGGGCATTAGGTGTTGAGACACCCCTACGGACTTAATCACTCGGGTTGAAATGTAACCAGATTTATATAGTAATAGTAGATAGTGCAATGTCTAGTTCCCTTAAGCTTTCTTCTTAACCCATGTAGCGAGCTTTAGGCCAATGGCTCCCAGATCAGTTGACCTTAGGGCATTAGGTGTTGAGACACCCCTATAGACTTAATTACTCAAGTTAAGAAGGCTTCGAAACCAAACGTATCCATAATTTATTATTATTATTTTTTTTTGGTTGAGAGAGAAGAAGAAGAGGAGGATTCACTACCTTTGGTTGTTGATTTTGTTAACCCACAAGAATAGATTCTTAATAATCTTCAATTTGCAACCCACGATCAAATGTCAAAGTGTGTGTGTGAGAAGAGTAGTTTATGAACACTTGTTTTGGGTATATGAGCATGAAAGTTAATTTATATTTGAGAGTTCATAGATTTGAATAGTCAAACTAAGATGAATAGTGAAGTCTCTTAATAAATTTAAAAAATTCGAAATGAAATGATAACACCTATTATTTATTATTATTATTATTTTTTTAGCATAAAAATAAATAGTCATAAAAGTTATCACAAATATTATCAACTATCCCTCCCCTTAACCAAATAAAGACATTGTCCTCAATGTCTAAGGATAAAGAGAGAGAGTAGAAGAAATTACCTGAACCAAAGATTAATGAAAAGAAAAACCATACTAGAACAAGCTAAAAATAACATATTTATTGAAAACAAAAATGGGAAAGAAAGAAAGGAAAAACAAAATACATAGGTCAAGCCAATCTGCGCTTTTTGCTACCCTCAGCAATTGACCAATCTAACTTAGATGTGGCTATGTCATATTCGGGAACAAAAGCTTCTAATTGTTCAATCAATTGATGAACATTAGAAGCAGTGACAATGATACGTCAAGCTAGAGATGAGATAAATTGGTTTTCCACAGCATGATCTAGGAAAGACAATAGACCATCATAAAAACCACTAATATTCAACAAGCTTATTGGTTTTTGATGAATTTTGAGTTGGGCCCATGAGGTGACTTCAAAGAGTTCCTCTAAGGTTCCAAATCCCCCTGGTAGGCTATGAATGCATCAGCATGACTAAACATTTCAGCCTTGCGTTCATGCATGTATGAAACAATCTGCACTTCCCCAATTGCATTTCCTGTAACACCACCCACATTCAAAGCTTTTGGGATGATACCCAAAACTTGACTGCCGCCATCATAAGCAGCTTTTGAGACACGACCCATCAACCCAAGGTTACCTCCTCCATAAACTAAATAAATCTTTTTCTCTGCTAATATCTTACCAAGTTGGTCAGCAGCTTCCTCAAATTCTCTATTCTTACCAGAACTAGACCCACAAAAGACACAAATATTGGTAAAGCGGCGTGAGATGGTGTTTGCCATCGTTATGCACGCTCTTTTTTTTTTTTTTTTTTGTGAAAATTTGTAGGGTTGTGAGAACTGGAGAAGATAGATGAGTGTCATTTATAGGGCTCATAAAGAAGATGAAATCATGGAAGCTATATGACTAGGTCTGCATTGGCAGATGGGTGTCAGTTTAGAGTATAAAATGTCAAAAAGAGTGGCTGACCTGTATCTGTACAAGTAGTTGTGATTGTGGCTCACATCTTCCTCTGGTTTTACGTCCAGAAACGGCTTGAACGCCCTTTATAGGTCCAGGATAGGCTTCCCATCCAATTTTCTTATAAATTGGCAAACAGGGTCTTTTAAAGTCAAATTCCTAAGACTGTATCGCTCCTGTTCTTTTTGAAATTGGTTCCATAGAGCGAGGATTGCAATATGCACATATCCACTAGGATGCGTCTCAAGAGTCAATAAAATATCGTCTAATGACTCCTTACTCAAGCCATCCTTAATGAATTGTATTTTATCTTCTCGATTTACAGACATCATTCCAAAAGAACGACAGCGTGTGTTACAAGTCGTGCGAGCACACTTATAACATACACCCAATTTCTTTGCTCTTTTTTTTTTTTTGCATAACTGCTTTTACCTAGACCAGGCATATAAGTAGTAAATGAATCAGAGAACTCACCTGCAAATCTTACCTTGGCTTCAATCAGCCAACGTACCTCAACAGGGATGCCCTTGCACATTAGCATCCTTAATCTTTCGAACCGTTCTTTGTAAATTTTCATCAAAGCTTTTTGAGGAAGTAAGGGAAAACGATTTTTCAATTTATCGAGAATTTCTTCCATTTTTGTGAAAAAGAAAAAAGAGAGAAAAGAGAATGTACAAAGCAAATTGTTTTTTTTTTATCAGCTATTATGGGAGACTGAAAAGACCGACTTAAAAAGTCACGGAGTACTGTTATCCTCCATTTAACCGGGAAAATAGAAGAAGGAAAAAGAAAAAAAAAATACAAAATTAGCCTGCAATCACAAAAAAAAAATTAGAGCTAGAAAGAAATATGCAAACCCAATTCAAATCATATCAATGGTTTTCATAACGTGGGTCTGAAAGAGGAAGAGTCCCTTCTTCGAAAACTTGATTTTCTAGAAATGGTTTAAGTCTTTGACCGTTCACTTTAAACACGTTACCATTCCTATGGTTTTCAATGTCAATGGCCCCATAAGGATACACATGTTTCACAACAAAGGGACCGCTCCACCTAGATCTCAATTTTCCAGGGAATATATGAAGTCGAGAATTATAAAGTAAAACTTTTTGCCCAACATCAAATGTTTTTCTTAAAATTGATTTGTCATGAAAGGCTTTGGTTCTGTCTTTATAAATTCTCGAATTCTCATATGCATCATTTCTTAATTCCTCAAGTTCATTCAGTTGTAGCTTTAATTTGCAAGCATCATCAATGTTTGAATTAAAAGTTTTGATAGCCCAGTAAGCTTTATGCTCTAGTTCCACAGGCAAGTGACAAGGTTTCCCATAAACTAATCGATAGGGTGACATACCCAAAGATGTTTTGAACACAATACGGTAAGCCCAAAGTGCATCATTTAGTCTAAGTGATCAATCTTTGCGATTTGGATTAACCCTTTTTTTCTAAAATTTGTTTTATCTCTCGATTAACTAGTTCAACTTGTCCACTTGTCTGAGGGTGATAAGGGGTAGCAACTTTATGTGTAATCCCATATTTCTTCATTAGAGACTCAAAGACTTTGTTGAAAAAATGTGTTCCCCCATCACTTATAATGACTTGAGGAATTCCAAAACGACTCAAAATATTTTCTTTCAAAAATCGGACAACTGTTTTGTGATCATTATTTCGACATGGAATTGCCTCGATCCATTTGGAGACATAGTCAACTGCGACTAAAATGTAAACAAAACCGAATGATGATGGAAATGGGCCCATGAAATCTATCCCCCAACAATCAAATATTTCAATGACAAGTATAGGGTTTATAGGCATCATGTGCCGTTTAGAAATGGCCCCCAATTTTTGACAATTTTCACAAGTGTTGCAGAATATGTAGGTGTCTTTGAATAGAGTTGGGCAATAAAATTCACATTGTAAGATTTTTGCAGCCGTTTTCCTTGACGAAAAATGACCCCCACATGCTTCTGTATGACAAAATTTAATGACATTACTTACCTCATTGTCGGGTATGCATCTACGAAAAATTTGATCAGGGCAATACTTGAACAGGTATGGGTCATTCCAAAAAAAATTTCTAACCTCTGTCAGAAACGTTTTCTTATCTTGTGCTGTCCATTGAGATGACATCTCTACTGTTACATGAAAATTGACAATGTTAGCATACCATGGCATTTTACTAATAGAAAATAAAAACTCATCTGGAAAAGAGTCATTGATAGGTGTTATGTCCAAGGATGAGTTTGTTGTGAGTCTTGATAAATGATCTGCAACAACATTTTCGGCTCCTTTTTTATCTTTGATTGTGATGTTGAATTCTTGGAGCAACAAAATCCACCGTATCAACCTAAGCTTGGCATCCTGTTTAGATATTAAGTACCTTACAGCAGCATGGTCAGTGAAAACAATAGTTGAAGAGCCAATTAAAGAAGATCGAAATTTATCTAATGCAAATACTACAGCAAATAGTTATTTTTCTGTAGTAGTATAATTCATTTGTGCACTATTCAAAGTTCTACTTGCGTAATAAATGACATAAGGCTTACCTTCCTTCCTTTGTCCTAGCACGGCACCGAAAGCAAAATCGCTAGCATCACACATCAGCTCAAACGATAGAGACCAATCAGGGGATTGCATGATAGGGGCAGTTGTCAAAAGGCTAATCAACTTATTAAAAGATTTTTGACAATCTTAAGTCTAGTCAAATGGTGCATCTTTTATTAGGAGATTACAAAAAGGTCTAGATATTGCACTAAAGTCTTTAATGAATCTCCTATAAAATCCTGCATAGCCTAGGAAAGATCGAACATCCCTAACAGTTTTTGGTGGAGGCAAATGGGCAATTAATTCAACTTTTGCTTTGTCAACTTTAATTCCCTTAGAAGAAACTATATGTCCTAGAACAATTCCAGAGGTGACCATGTAATGACATTTTTCCTAATTTAACACCAAACCTTTTTCTTCACATCTTTTTAAGACATTTTCTAAATTTTCAAGGCAATTATCAAATAAATTTCCAAACATTGTTAGATCATCCATAAAGACCTCTAAAAAAATGTTCAACCATGTCACTAAAAATGCTCAACATACATATTTGAAATGTTGCAGGAGCATTACAAAGGCCAAAAGGCATCCTTCTAAATGCAAAGGTGCCAAAGGGACATGTGAATGTTGTCTTTTCTTGGTCCTTTAGTGCTATGGGAATCTGATAATAGCCTGAGTACCCATCAAGAAAACAGTAGTAGGGATGTCCTGCCACTCTTTCTAGAATTTGGTCAAGAAATGGTAAGGGAAAATGATCTTTTCTAGTGGCAGCATTTAATTTTCTATAGTCAATACACATTCGCCAACTAGATGAGACTCGTGTTGGTATTAACTCTCCTTTTTCATTTTTTACCACTGTGACTCCAGATTTCTTAGGGACTACTTGTGTTGGACTTACCTACTTACTATAAAAAATAGGGTAGATAATTCCTACATTAAGCAGCTTGAGAACTTCACCTCTTACTACCTTTTTCATGTGTGGATTTAATCTTCTTTGGGGCTGTTGACATATTATAGCATTATCTTCTAAATGTATTCTATGTGTACATATAAAAGGATTAATGCCTTTTATGTCTTTTAAAGTCCACCTAATTGCATTTTTATGCCTTTTAAGTACCTCTATCAATTTACCTTCCTGTTCGTTGGTAAGAGTTGAAGAAATTACCACCAGGTAAGTTTGTTCTTCACCAAGGAATGCATATTTCAGTCCTTCAGGTAATGGCTTCAATTCTAGTTTGGGTACTTCTTCTTGTTTATTTTCATTGACAGGTCCCAACTCTTCAAATTTCGGCTTCCAACCTTTGTTCTCCATCACCTGGGTACAATCAAGCAACGAACATATATCAGAAACAGTAGGATCTAGTTGCATGCTTGACTCAAATGAATTAACTAAACAAGTTTCCAGAGGATCAGAAGAACTCCCTGCTTGAAGATGATCTTCAACAATAGCTTCAATCATGTTTGCTTCTTCATTTTCATCACCTTCATCTTGTGGTTGTTTGCATATGTTGAAAACATTAAGCTCTAGTGACATATTTCCAAATGTCATCTTCATTACGCCATTCCTGCAATTAATCAAAGCATTAGAGGTTGCTAAAAATGGGCGGCCTAAAACAACAGGAATTGGTTTACACCCATTAGCAACAGGCTGTGTATCTAAGACAATAAAATCCACAGGATATATGAATTTATCGACTTGTACTAACACATCTTCCACTATCCCTCTTGGCACTTTAATTGATCTATCAGCAAGTAAAAGAGTAATGGAAGTTGGTTTTAACTCACCTAGATCAAGTTCTTGATAAACTGAATATGGAAGTAAATTAACACTAGCACCAAGATCAAGTAAAACCTGTTCAATTTTATGCTCTCCAATAATGCATGAAATTGTGGGACAACCAGGGTCTTTATATTTCATAGAATTATTGTTTTGAAGAATGAAACTTACTTGTTCTGCTAAAAAGGCTCTCTTTTTCACATTTAGTTTGCTTTTCACAGTGCACAAGTCTTTCAAAAATTTTGCATAAGAAGGAACTTGTTTAATAGCATCCAACAAAGTAATATTGACCTTCATTTGTTTGAAAATTTCATAAATTTCAGGATTGTGGTTCAATTTCTTTGGATTGTTCAATGCTTGAGGAAATGGGGCTACAGGTGGGAGTTTGGTCTTTTCTTGGCTAGGTACAGGCTTATCAACCCCTTCCTTACTCTTGGAGATAGACTCATCATCTTTCTCACAAGGATCAAGAATGGGTTTTTCGACAACCTTACCATTGCGAAGAGTTATGACTGATTTAACTTGGTCCATGTGTTGACTTCCTGAACTATCCTCTTCCAGGTTGTATTGACCCTTAGGATTTGGTTGAGGTTGAGAAGCAAATTTTCATTTTTCATGGATGGTGAGTGTTGAGGCAATCTTAGCAAGAGTGTCTTTTAAATTGGACAAGGTTTGTGAAGTTTGATTGTTAATGGTCTTTTGCTTTTCAATGAATGAATGCAATGTTTCCTCAAGGTTTTTCCTAAATTGTGGGACATAAGGTGCATAACCTCGAGTGCCTTGAAAGTTTTGGTGACCTTGAGGAGGCGGTGGTTGTGAAGATTATACATGATTATCATTCCTCCAACTGAAGTTTGGGTGATTTCTCCAGCCTGGATTGTAGGTCTGTGAGTATGGGTTAGTGTAACACCCCCTGACCCGACCCGACTGGATCGACTAAGAGAGCGTTATCGGATTCTCAAAACTTTTCTTTTCTCACTTTATAATTAAAAAACCATTGAAAATCAAATAATTTAAAATCCTTTCTAGTGAGCCCAGTAAAAACTGTTTGAAAATTTTTGCCAGAGTTCCCTCTGTTTTTCTGACTTTCCAAAAATCCTGTTTTCATCAAAATTCAAACAATATATTTTCAACACTTCAAATTATTCATTTCTCATTCAATTGCACACCCTGCTGTATGGTGCGACTTTCCAACAATCTAAAATAAAACAATTCATAAATTAATAGTTACAGATCTTTGAAAACGAAGATTTAAACCATAAAGCAATTAATTACAACACTTACAAAACCCCAATTTTACTAACTTTATAAACTTCTGTATATGCATGCTTAACTAAATACAATATACAAATAAAATTCAATTGTAACTACCCAAAAGTATGGTGACTCTAATCCTCAGTCTGCAGCTAGCACCTCTTCAGTCTTTTTCTCTCTCTGTATCTCTGTTACCTACGCGTGATGAAATCAACGCGCTAAGCATATAGCTTAGTGGGTGTACACTAAACTTATTTATCGAAATCACAAAATAAATTTCATAATAAAAATATCACAATACTATCATATAAAAACATGTCATTATTCAACTCAATCACTAAAATCAATTTAATAAAAGCAATTAAATTAAATAATAATTCATATGAAATTAAGTTCTTAATTCTTTTATAATCATTTTATTCCGTTCATTCTCAATCTTGGCCCTTTGGTATACCCAATATAATTTATGGACTGGAATATGGGTCTAATCTCTATAATATCGGTATGACGTCCGGGGTTGCCCCGCTACAACAGTCACTAGTATCGATGTGATTGTCCGGGTTTGCCCCGCTACAACAATCACTGGTATCGGTGTGACGTCCGGGATTACCCCGCTACAACAGTCACTAGTAATAACGGTGCAGTACTGCTGAAATAACCCAGTTGGTATACCAACCTCCTATATCCGTTTTCTATGTTCAAGTATCCTAGGGCTGTTTCCATTTCTAATTCATATATATAAAATAAAACCTTCCGTCGCGTAATCGCATCCACTAATTCAGAATCATTTTCAAAACATTGTTCATGAAATGATTAGTTCGAAAACTCACTTTATAAACGAAATTCGATTATATGAAAATGTTTTGAAAATTAAAATCATATAAACACATATACAATAACGTAATTCACAATTATTATTCAACTCAGTTACCAAAATCATTTTCAATAAAATTCTCAAATGAAATAAACTCAATACAAATCAATATTAATATTACCCAAAATCATTATTTCCATCAATTATCAATTTCAATGAATCCAAAATCATAATCGCATATATTTCATAATTTAATAATCATAACATCGTAATCCAAAATCACTATCGATCAATAACTGGAAAACATAATATTCAAAATATATTTGAAAATAGAAATTTAATTATGTCACTATATATTACGAAAATTAAAAATCATCAAAATTCTCAATTTTCATCTTTAAAATTTCTATAGCACAATCAAATAAATTTCATAAAATAGAAATTCTCTCAATTATTCCAAAATCAATATCAAGCTATTCCAAAATCAATATCAAGTAAATATTTAGAAACCAAAGTATTTAAAACACAAATAGATATATATAGAAACCAAAAATTAATTATAACAATATATTCTGGAAACTAAAATTATCAAAATCAACAAAATCCACAAATATAACATTTCAAAATCATTTTCAAAATTCATTCACAAATCAATTCAATTAAAAACTTACGAATTATTAAAAATTCAACTAATCAGTTTGAATCTGAAAACTAACACTTCAAATCAAAGTGTACACCAAACCTGGATAATGTCCCAACACTTTTCTTTTCCTTTTCTTTTTCCTCTTCCTTCCTCCTTCTTCTTCTTCTTCTCTTCTTCTTCTTTTCTTTTCTCTCTCTCTCGGCCTTGCTCTCTCTCTTTTTTTTTTCTTCTTTTCTTCTTTCTTTTCTTCCTCTCTTCCTCACGCCAACACTCTGTCTCAATTTTTATGTGTTGTTTTTTTTTTTTTTGAGATAGCTTTTGCTTTGTCTCGCTGTGCCAATCCATTTTTTATTTTTTTACTAGGTTTTCCTTGTGTGTGTTACACTCACACACACACACATACATATATATATATATATTATATATAAATATCTTCGTAATTACCAATTGCTCCCTTGAACTTCTTACAATTATAGAAAATTAGGAGCGTTACAGTTAGGATTTGGCCTTTTGAAAGTGTTTAGGACATTGGCTTGTTCATAGAGACATTCTTTGAATGCAGGCAGAGTTGGGCACTCCTTAGTTGAATGATCATTGGTATCACAAATGTGACACACAATTTCTTGAGCAGATTTTAGATGACCGCTCTTTTTCAATTCTAAGGCCTCGACCTTTCTAGCTAGAGATGCAAATTTGGCTTGAATGTTATGTTCTTCCCTAAGGTTGTAAATACCTCCACTAGATGTAGAGGCTTGAGCTTTGCTCGGTGCCTCTTGGGTACCTGCAGTGTCCCAATTTTGAGCATTCTCTGCTAATAGGTCTAGGTAGTCTAGTCCCTCTTCAGGGTCTTTATCTCCAAACTCTCCATTACACATCATTTCGACCATTTGTCTACCTTGAGGTGTTAAATCCTCGTAAAAGTGTGTGACTAGTCTCCATGTTTCAAAACCATGGTGAGGACAAGAATTAAGCAATTCTTTGTACCTCTCCCAACATTGGTAAAGGGTCTCTCCTGGTTTTTGGCTGAAAGTGGTAATTTGTCTTTTAAAAGAATTTGTTCTATGATGAGGAATGAACTTTTTCAAGAACTGTTCCTGCATTTCATCCCAATTACTAATAGATCTAGACCTAAGATTTTGCAGCCATGTTTTAGCTTTATCTTTTAAAGAGAAAGGGAAAAGCTTTAGTCTGATGGTGTTCATGCTACAATTTGTGTCATTGTAAGTGTTGCACACTTTCTCAAACTCTCTCAAATGCAGGTATGGGTTTTCAGCATCTAATCCATGAAATTTGAGTAAAAGTTGAATAATACCCGGCTTAAAGTTAAAATAAGATGCATCTGGAGGAAAAACTAGACATGATGGAGCACTAGTTCTTGTGGGGTTCATGTAGTCTCTAAGTGTTCTAGGTTGTGCATGATCATTGTGTTGGGAACGATTGTCCCCAAGATCAGTGACTCTTTCAACTTCGTTTTCTGCCATATTTTCAAATGAAGATGGGGATCTCCTAACAAGGCTACCAGTCGGTGTACGTGACCAAGCTCTCATGCAAGTCTTAGATGCAACAGAATAAAAGAAAACAAAAACACCAAAAATAAAATTATTTACAAGAAAAAGAAAATGAAAAAGATGAAAAGAATTTTGATGGTTTTGGACACCAAATGATACTTCCCCGGCAACGGCGCCAAAAACTTGACACGTCCAGAAAATGGATTTCTACTCCCAAGTGCGGGAGTGTCGAAGTAATAAATTAACCCGGTGAGACCGAGGTCGATCCACGAGGAAGAAGATTTAAATCCTGCAAAAACTAACAAAAATCTACAAGGAAAATATAATAAGAAAGAAAATATTATGAAATGAAGGTAGGTATAATGGTGAAACAAATTAAATTAAAATATGCTAAGGTTAGAGGTTCCACTCTTGGTATATGGTTTAAGTTATATTTAACTCCATTTTATCACTCAATTGGAATCCACACACAAAGGAGGTTCCAATCGGAAATTATCCCATTTAAGTTCTTTACACATCTATCAAGTTATATTTCTTTTTTTTTAGTTATATTACAATGGATATTCTACACTTCTTATATTAAATGGGTTCAAGTACTTATTGTATCAATCAACTACCATAAATCAAGATTCCTTTGCCAGATGCAGGTATAACCATGCGGTTCTAGACGGATTCAAGTATTTATGGTGTTGTTTGTCTACAATGAATCAAGAATCCTTGGTCAGAGGTGCAGGTATAACCATGCGGTTCTAGACGGATTCAAGTATTCATTGTGCCAAGAATTGTCTACAATAAGTCAAGATCCCCACTTCACATAAGAGTAAGAGATGAAAATTCAATTCAATTCAATAAGAAAAGTAATATAAAGCATGTAGATAAATTTACACAAATGAATATAAACTTTAAGACCATGTTAAGAGTTAAATAAATCTTTATTCACATACCAAGAGAAAACAAGTAGAAGAAATAAAATGAGCAAGAGAGAAATTAGATTATCATAAAAGTTCAACAATACAACAATGCAATGTGAACTTGGCAAGGAACCCAAGCTGCCCTAAAGCTTTTACAAGGCCTCTATTTATAGACACATTGAGAGGCAAACAAGTCAAAAATGGTAGGAATAAATTAATGCAAGTTGATTGAATTTGGCAAGGTTAAGTTGTCAACTTTGGTGTCTTCCACACATGCACCGAATTGTCCACCGAATTAGGCACCGTTCCTTTGAAAATTGATCTCGTGATAACCTTAAAGTTGTAGATAATTCTCTTATCTTTTTGGAATGATAAGACTCATAATATTTGGACTTTTCTGGAGAAAGTTATGGTCCAAAGAGTGAAGACTGCTCAATTTACGCGACCATGCAAACCAGCCCACGATAATCCAATTTTTGACTTTCAAGGAGTCCAAATCTGACAAGAGTTTACAAACCAAACTTATAGAGGTATGCGTTATATTTCCAATACTATCAAGAACGTGGTGATTGGATATTTGAGTGCAAAGTTATGCCCATTACACTGAACCTGCATCAAAATAGAAAGTTTAACAATTAAGTGCAGTTATAAACAAGTTAGGTAATTTGATGACACTAATAGTATAAAATAATAGTTTTAACCTTTATTATTATACAAATTTAAGTGTTCATCAAATAGTCAGCATGAGTGCTCCACCCAGGATTGTACGAACTCAGGTAGGGGTTGTTCTGTTGATAATGTACATAGCCCTCGTACTGCATTTGATCAGAACGGCTCTCAGCAAACGGATTGCCCACCTGACAATCAGTACTCACATGCAGCCCCCCACACAAGAAATAACCCAAAGGTGCTTCATAGTCTCTAGTCGCCACTTCCTCGGTAAGCTCCTGCGCCTCATACCAAGAATACATGTCTTGTACAGAAAAAGAAAAACAAAATTAATAAAAATAAAATATATACAAATCCAAAGTAGCTATAAACCTAATCGGTATTAATATCAACACAACTAAAATATCCCCGGCAACGGCGCCAAAAACTTGTTACGCCTTTTTATACCCGCAAGTATACGGGGTCGACACAAGTAATACAATGATGAGTAAATTATCGTCTCTACAGAGATATTTAGGCGTTAAATACTAAAATTAATCAAGCGCACCTCTATTTGGATAATCGGAAGGTTTGGAAGAGGCAAATAAAAGATAGAAATATAAAAACATAAAAATAAAGCAAACAACCAATGTGAGAGATGAGCTAGGGTATTTGAATTCACCTAATCTATCCAATTGAATTTCATGAAAGCACATTGTTGAAGTTTAATTATTCATGTTGATGATTGTGTTTATCTAAATTATCCAAAGTCCCCTCTCGAGGTAAATCGGACCTATTATCACATACACTAATATCCTATCTCTCGATGGTATATCCAAGTGCATGAAAATGCATTAGTCACAATAAACACCCTATATGATCACACAAGCAAATTAGTATATCTCTATCTAATTCTACTTGTGGTGGACATTATATCGAACACGTGGTGGGCGTCTCCTCTCTGTACATAACACATAACCAATTTATCATCTAAATGTAGGCCTTCACATTCAAAAGCATTAAGCATAATAATACCACTTAACAATATAATAATCAACCACAACAAATTAAACAATCAATTCATTCAAGTTTCATAGAAAAGGATCCATCAAAACCCTAACTTACAAGTTTAGTTCATAATCAAAGATTTACAACTAAACATGTTTTCTAATTAATAAAGAGAGTTACAAACAAGAAAATAAAGAAGGAAAGTGATAGAAAAACTCTAGGTGTGATGAACTTTCGTCCTCCTCCTATTGTGAATTTGTCTAGCTTCCACTTTCTTCAAATCCAAGCTTGATGGTGAGATTTTGGCGCAAGGATTGAATCCAAACCCTCTTGTTTCCAAGATGATCTTCTTCTCCCCTCTTTGCCTCTTCTCTTCTCTCTTGGTCTCCTCTTGGTCCTCTCCTTAGAGCCCTAGCCAAACTCCCTCTCTTTAGAGCTCTCTTTCTACTTATAGACATTGGAAATAAGGTTTATCGCGTCGCCCTCGCGACCGTGGGTCGCTACCGCTGGTCGCAACACTGTGGTCGCGGTGCTCACTGCCAAAAAATTGAAGTTTCATCGCTACCGGCGTATTGCGACCAATGGTCGCGGTACTAGGTCGCGGTGCTCACTGGTCCAAATTTCAAGATTGCGCACTGTTACGAAAATGACCATAACTTCCTCTAGAAACCTCCAAATCACGAACCGTAAAATGCATTGGAAAGTAGACATCTATATCTTTCCATACATATAAAGCTAGAAACCCAGTTCATCCTCTAGAATTTATGACGGCCTCCAAAACATGACTCGTGACTTAACTCTCAACATGAAAGTCGTGAGTCTGCGCACTGTTGTGAAAATGAGCATAACTCCCTCTAGAAAACTCGGAATTACAAACCATAAAATTTGCCGGAAAGTAGACATTGTGACCTTTCCAGAAATATAAGACTCTTAACCTAGTTCATCTTGTAGAATTTATGGAAGCCTCCAAAAGATGACAGCTGTGCACTCCCAAATCTTCCATTTAATCCACCAAGGCTCTTCAATTACGCACAAAACCTTATTACCTGTAGACTAGATAAAAACATTAAAAACAACCGATAATTACCCGAGAATGGAACACAAGTAGGTGAATAAAGGTACTAGTGAAGGTCCATTTTTGATCAAGAAATGGAACCAACAGAACTCCATCATCATATTCTCAAAATTGTGAAGCACTTTACCTATGCTTTTCAACCAGACATTACCCAAGACCACATCTAATCCCACCAACGGCAGTACTTGTAAATCGGCCACAATGTAAACCCCTTTAGCATTCAATTTTGCATCCCTAACTACTTCCTCACATTTCAACCTCTCCCCATTAGCTATTCGTACATAAAATGGATCAATTGCAACTCCCTTCAACCTAATTTTTCTAACAACATTCGCGTTAACAAAGTTATGGGAAGAATACGAATCAGCCAACAAGGTTACTGTTACGCCTTTTTGTATCCGCAAGTATACGGGGTTGGCACAAGTAATACAATGAGAGTAAATTATCGTCTTCACAGTGATATTTAGGTATTGAATACTAAAATTAACTAAGTCTATTTATAAGAAGAGAATTAAAGATGTAAATAACATAAACATAAAAAAAAAGAAGCAAAATTGGGATAACACGGACCAATATGAGAGATTAGCTAGGGTATTTGAATTCACCTAATCCATCTAATTGAGTTTTATGAAAGCACATTATTGCAATTTAATTATCAATGTTGATGATCGTGTTTATTTAATTTATCTAAAATTCTCTCTCGAGATAAATTGGACCTATTACCACATACACTAATATCTTATCTCTCGATGGATATCCAAATGCATGAAAATGCATTAATCACAATAAACACCTTATATGATCACACAATTAAATTAACATATCTCTATCTAATTCTACTTATGATGGACATTACATTGAGTACATTGTAGGCGTCACCTCTCGATTTATAACACACAACCATAAAATCAACTAAATGTAGGCCATTACATTTAGAAGCACTAAGATCAATAATATCATTAAAAAAAAGTAATCAACCACAATACATCAAACTATTAATCCATTTAACTTTCAAGAAAAAGAATTCATCAATACCCTAACTTACAAGTTTAACTCATTATCAAATAATTACAACTAAACATATTTATCAATTCTAAAAGAGAGATACAAGTATGAAAATCAAAGAAGGAAAGAGATAGAAAAACTCCTAGAACGTATGAACTCTCGTCCTCTTCCAATTGCGACTTCTTCTAGCTTTCACTATCTCCCAAATCCAAACTTGGTGTTGAGAAGATGACTAAAGGATCGAATCCGCACCCTCTTGTCTCTAAGATGATCTTCCTCTCCCCTTTGGCCTTTCATTTTCTCTCTTTTTCTCCTTTTTGGTTATACTATTTTGGTCTGCTCTGGTCCCAGCCAAATCTCCCTTTGTTTTCTACTCCTTTTCTTTTTATAGCGTACTGGTTTAGGGCGATTTTTAGTTTGCACGCTACTTGCACAAGTCGCTGAACACACTGACAAGGTATGGAATTATATTACCGTAGCTTTTACAAGTCACGGAACTGCACACTAATCCGAAAACGAGCATAACTTTCTCTAGAAAACTTGGAATCCCGAACCGTAAAATTTGTTAGAACGTAGACATCTAGACCTTTATAGAAATATAAGGCTCATAACCCAGTTGGTTTGTGAAATTTAGGGCGGCCTATGAAACATTATAGGTATGCACTAATAAATCTTCAGATCTTCAATTTAATCCACCAAAACTCTTCAGTTAAGCTCAAAATCTTATTACCTGCACACTAGTTAAAAAGTATTAAAAACATCCGATAATTACTCGGCAATGGAATAAAAGTAGGTAAGGATAGGTAAAGATGAAAGCCCATTTTTAATCAAGAAATGGAGCCAACGAATACACCCAAACCTACTTTTGCTAGTCCTTGACAAAATCGACAAAACAAAATGCAAACAAAAACAAAACAAAAGAATAAATAAATAATAATAAACAACTAGCTAAACGCACTCTGCCGTTTAGTGCGACTTTCACAATCAGTTTATAAAATAATAACAAATCAGACTTAAACATTTACAATCATTTTGATAATAGAATACAGAAATCATAAACTAGTTAATTACAAAACATTTTACAAAACATATTTACAAATTCCCTGTATATGCATGCTTTCAGAATATATACACATAACAAAAGTATAGCTACCCAACTGTACAAATCCTGTGACTCGGTCTGCAACTCTTCCTTCAGTCCTTAGCTTCCTCCGGATTCCTGGTACCTACGCGTTAGAAACAAAACTAACGCGCTAAGCATAAAGCTTAGTGGGTGTACTAAAATCTCAATTAAGTAAATTACAACATAATTATTCTTTAAAGAAACAATAAACCACAATATGAGTTTTATTTCTAAATCACTTTCAAAACAATTAAATTTCATAATCAAAGCATTAAACACTTTCAATCACTTTAATTTCAATATACAAATGCTATCAATAAAATCATTCAGTACACTTTTCAATTCCAATCAATTCTGGCCCACTAGAATACTAAACATTCTAGGACTGGAATATGGGTCCACGTGATTGTCCGAGATTGCCCCGCAACAACAATCACTAATATCATCGCGATTGTCCGAGATTGCCCCGCAACAACAATCGCTAGTATCATTGTGATCGTCCGAGATTGCCCCGCAACAACGATCACTAAAATCGGTGTGATTGTCCGAGATTGCCCCGCAACAACAATCACACAATAATAACGGCGCAGTACTGCTCAGTAAAACCCAGCTGGTATACCAACCTCCTATATCCGTTTCTATGTCAAAGTATCCTAGGGCCGTTTCAGTAAATAATTTTCATAAACAATACTCAATAAATATACATTTCGCACAATTTCTCAAGAATATCAACAATATTCATACAAAATATAAATCATGTATTGTTAACAAAATCAACACAATCGGAATACGATCAAAACGCGATCTAGCATAAAATCAGTTCGAAATCAATAATAAGTACATCAATCATCAATTTTTTCGTATAACGCAAACACTTTTCATACCAAAAATCGAAATCGAAAACTATGAACGAATTCGAAAACGAAAATAAAAACGAAGAACGAAATCGAAGACTAAAACGAAAAACAAGTAAACGAAATACTTCTCGAAACAATTTCGAAAACGAGAGTACACCTACTTGGAATCCGAGTTTTTCGTTCGAGAATCGCGGTTCCACGATTTTGTTTTCCTTTCCCTTTCCTTTCTACACTTCCTTTTCTCTTCTCTCTCTTTCTTCTTCTTCTTCTTTCTTTTCTTCCCTTTTCTTTCTCTTCTCCTTCTCTTCTTCCTCCTCTTTTCTTTTTCTTTTTCTCTCTCTCGGTCTGTCTCTTTCTTTCTGTTTTTCTGTGGCTTCCACGAGAAGCCAAAATTTTTTTTTATATTTTTGTCGCTACCGCGACCGCCGTCGCGACCTGTGGTCGCGCCACCAGGTCGCGGTGCTCACTGGAGTGCGCGCACCGCCTTCGTCGCGAGCGCGCCTTGATCGCGCGAGAGCTCGCGCTGCTCACTGCCAATTTTTGACAATTTCGTCGCGAGCAGTCCATCGCGACCTGTGGTCGCGGTGGCTGGTCGCGTTGCTCACTGCCAGGTTTTGCCATTTTCATCGCGAGCAAGCCATCGCGACCTGTGGTCGCGGTGACTGGTCGCGGTACCCACTGCCAGATTTTGCGTTTTTTTACCGCGAGCGAGCTGTCGCGACCTGTGGTCGCGGTGACCAGGTCGCGATGCTCTCTGGTCCAGTTTTCCAATTTTTCATTTTTCATTCATTTTTCACTATTCAATTCGGTCCGCTGGAAATCATAAAATAACCATACATTTAATTTCATTTACACCCCCTCAAATAGTAAAAATTTATTTTTCACATATATCACATAGATCAAAAATTCATCACCCGAAATCCGGGATGTTACAGAATACACCCAAACCTAACTTTTGCTAGTCCTTGAGCAAAATCGGAACAAAACAAAAATGCAAACAAAAACAAAACAAAAAAAGATAAATAAATATAAATAAACAACTAGCCTAAACCACTTTCGTAGGTAACACGATAACACTTAGCATGTGCCAAAAGCCTTTAAACCTCTAGGTGTCACTAGTGGATGAGTTATAGTCTCATGAGAGTTTACCAGCAACGATACCCACAAACGCATCTCTGAACATTAAAGAACAATTAATTTGTCAAATGAAACACAATCCATTAAGCTAAAAATTAGCAAAAACGATAAGTAAAATTCGAAAGCATCCACTTATAGATTTTTGCACCACTTGCCACGTACATGCCAACACTGTAAGAATTTTAAAAAGAAAACAATTATGTTCAAATAACTGGAATAGAATTCACCTCGACTCTATTCTCTAGAAAATTGCTCAAAACCTAGGCAACACACTCATCAAACACATGCGGAAGAAATTTATGCTCAAAGAAATACAAATATACATCGCATGTGAAACTCAATTTGAAAAACGCTACTTTTTAAGCACGAAGATCTCATTGAAGGGATCGAACATTATGAACAATATATCAATATGAAAACCTCTACATTAAAGGTAGATTTCACAAAAGATCAACATGACTTAATAAAGGTTGTAATGGGGCTATTGGGTGATGGGTTAAGAACGAAATGGGAAAAGGGATTACAAAAAGCTTTCGATCAAGTTAAGAGGTTACATAGCATTTTTCAATACATGGAAAAATCTCTTTTATTTTTCTTCTCTTATGCACACACAGCTTTGCACAATTCCCTTCTTTTATTTTTCTGATTTGTTTCTTTTGTTTTTTTTTCTTTTCTTCTTTTTTTTTTCATAGCAACATACAACCTTGGCATAGACTTGTGAAATTCACCCATGTAGTTATTTTCTTTTCTTTTCATCTTAAAATGATCCAAGCTAATAAGGTAAGGCTATTTCATATACAGAGCTTGATTTTGGATTTATGTAGGTGATGAAAGAAAATGCTTCTAAGTGTTTGCTTCACAATGGTTATTAGAGCACACACAAGGATATGATGAATTCTTGAATTTATAGTAGCTCAACATGCATAGCTTTCATTAGTTCTAAAGGGAAAAACCAACTCAACATAGGGTAAACACATAATATCTTTGATGCTGTTAAAAAATATTCAATGCAAAACCTAAATGATATCAAACTAATCAATCAAAATTAAAGATAAGTATGTAAAGAGTAGAAACAAAAATACCCTCTCAAATAACAAAGTATAAGCTCAAAAACTCACTAGGTAAGTGTCCACTATTTATCCTAGTCAATCGAACATGACATGTGTTCATAAAAAGATAAACAAAGTGTAACACAATGCGATGCAAAACATGGCACAAAACAAAATATGAGTGGTCCCAAACAAATTAAAACTCATTGAAAAAGCTAACAATTATGTTTTAACAGAAAGCGCACACATGACAAAAATAAAGGTTAAAAAATGTTTGAAGTCTAAACTTGACATACTAAACATACACTAGACGTACGTGGCGTTGTTATACCTAAGTCTTCCAAATGCTTAATGCGTGTAAGGAAAGTCTAGATTTCCTGTTGATATACATCAACAAGACACAACAAAAAACAAAACACAACTCTAAGAAAAAATAAATAAACCGAAAACACAATAAAAACACTATACAATAAATACAACTAAAACACAAGAAAAATAATTAAATGAAAAACAACAAAAAATCACCCTCAAACCTAAGATAAACATTGTCCCCGATGTTTTAAAACCTTATGCTCGAAAAAAAGGGTTCTAAACAAAGAAATAAAAACTAAAAACCATCCTATAAAAAAAAACTAATTATCAAACACATAAACAAAAATAAAATAAAATCAACAATCAAACTAAAAAAAAATTAAACAATGTCCAACACTTCAAAAATATTCCCATCCAACCAAACTTCCCCCGAACTTCAAAATTTTCAACACAAGGCATAGCACTTCGAATAAGCTCATGGACAATGGGTACCAAATACTAAAATTCAAAATTTAAACAAATAAACAAAAAATAAATAAAAAATAAATAAATAAATAATATACAATTTTACCTGGTTGCTCTTGCTTTCGCCCACCTGCCCCATAATTGATATCTTCTAATCAACGTACCGCACCATCCTAACCAAATTACTGGAAGAGAAGATAATTCTCTTAGCCTTGTATACCTCGAATGAAAAGGTAGCTTCTTGCTGCCCAAGCGCGGCGGTTATTCAAAAGGTGGAGGCGGTTTGGTCTTTCCTTCTCTAACATCTACAAAAATATATGTACTCTGGTGGCTATCTTCTTCTGTAGTGGCACCATAGACTAGACATAGCTCAAGTGGCTCTGGCAAGGTAGATGAATCATCTCTATGCGACAAGCTCTTGCTCTCTTCCATCTCTATTTGATCAACCTAAATCGGATGTTCAACTAGCTTTTTGATTTCTAAGGTAGTTTCATTGCATTGCTCCATCGGATGTGTCTCCATGCTACTTGGTGACACTTCTTGATCTTGCCAATGGATGTCTGTAGCTAATTGGTTGATTTGGATCTCTAAGCTTTGGACGACTGCTTGAATATGTTGAGTAACTTGGTCACTCTTGGCTTCCAGCTTCTTCAAGGCATCATCTTGGAAATCCATTCTTTCTTCCATCTTAGACATGAATTTAAAAATCATGTCTTCCAATGCTAAATCATTTTCCTCCTGGATGCTACAATGAGAGTCAGGATGATAGCTCCACTTTGGATTGTATGAGCTCAGATAGAGGTTGTTCTAATCATAGTCGACATAATCTTCATACTGCATTTGTTCAGAACTGCTCATAGTAAATGGATTGCCCCCCTGAAAATCAGTACTCACATGCGGCCCCCCACATAAGAAACAATTTAAAGGTGCTCCATAGTCACTAGTCACTACTTTATCAGTAAGCTCGTGTGCCTCCAACGAAGAATACATTTTCTGTACAGCAAAAAAAAACAATTAATAAAAATAAAATATATACAAATCAAAATTAGCTATAGACCTAATCGGTATTAATATCAACACAACTAAAATATCCTCGACAAATACGCCAAAAACTTTTTATGCTTTTTTGTACCCTCAAGTATACGGGGACGGCACAAGTAATACAATAAGAGTAAATTATAGTCTCCACATGGATATTTAGGCATTGAGTACTAAAATTAACTAAGCCTCTATCTATTTGGAAAAGCGAAACGTTTATAAGAAGAGAATTACAGATGTAAATAACATAAACATAAAAAAAACAAGCAAAATTGGGATAACACGGACCAATATGAGAGATTAGCTAGGGTGTTTGAATTCACCTAATCCATCCAATTGAGTTTCATGAAAGCATATTATTGCAATTTAATTATCAATGTTGATAATCTGTTTATCTAATTTATCCAAAATTCTCTCTCTCGATAAATCGAACCTATTATTACGAACACTAATATCCTACCTCTCGATGGATCCAAGTACATGAAAATGCATTAATTAAAATAAACACCTTATATGATCACACAAGTAAATTAACATATTTCTATCTAATTCTACTTATGGTGGACATTACATCGAGCACGTTGTGAGCGTCACCTCTCGGTTCATAACACACAACCATAAAATCAACTAAATGCAGGCCATTACACTTAAAAGCATTAAGATCAATAATATCACTAAACAAATAATAATCAATCATAATAAATCAAACTATCCATCCATTCAACTTTCAAGAAAAATGATTCATTAAAACCCTAACTTACAAGTTTAAGTCATAATCAAATAATTACAACTAAACATGTTTATCAATTCTAAAAGAGATATACAAGTATGAAAATCAAAGAAGGAAAGGGATATAAAAACTCCTGGAATGTATGAACTCTGATCCTCTTTCAATTGTGACTTCTTCTAGCTTTCATTATCTCCCAAATCCAAACTTGGTGTTCAGAAGATGACTAAAGGATCGAATCCGCACCCTCTTGTCTCCAAGATGATCTTCTTCTCCCCCTTGGCCTCTTATTTTCTCTCTTTTTCTCCTCTTGGTTGTGATATTTTGGTCTGCTTTGGTCCCAGTCGAATCTCCCTTTGTTTTCTCCACTTTTTGTTTTGATAGCGTACTGGTTTAGGGCGATTTTTAGTCTGCCCGCTACTTGCACAAGTTGCAGTTCAAATTGCTGCCCATGTCACGGAACACGTTGCCAAGGTATGGAATTATATTGCCGCTACTTGCACAAGTCGCGGTTCAAGTCGCGTCCTAAGTTGCGGAACTGTGCACTGATGCAAAAATGAGCATAACTTTCTCTAGAAAACTCGGAATCACGAACCATAAAATTTTCCAAAAATTAGACATCTAGACCTTATATAAGGCTCATAACCCAGCTCGTCTTGTGAAATTTAGGGCGGCCTCCGAAACATGACAGGTCTGTACTAATAAATCTTCAGATCTTTAATTTAATCCACCAAGGCTCTTCAATTAAGCTCAAAACCTTATTACATGCACACTAGATAAAAAATATTAAAAACAATCAATAATTACCCGGGAATGGAACAAAAGTAGGTAAGGATAGGTAAAGATGGAAGCCCCTTTTTTATCAAGAAATGGAGCCAACAGTTACCCCGTTTTGCCAATTCACACCAATAGTCGTATAGTCAAGGGTCTAGGAGCTCCCGATAAGGCATGCAAGGACAACTCGGCCTCTTCCTCACTGACCCCTTTTTCATTCACCAGAATTTTGCCTTCATCATCAGACTCATCTTCTTCACTTTCATCCTCACTATCACTAGGCTTAATCACCAAATACGCCTTTTCGTTCCTACATTTATAGTCCCTTATCCCAGGGCTCACCATATCTGAAGCACAACTATTTCCTTATTCGCTCCTGAACCTTCTCCCGTGACAACTTCCTTTCCTCTCTTGTCTTTTCCTTGGGTCTAACCTATTTGGCCTAATTTCCTTTCCAAGATGCAGTAGCTTTCGAATCTTTGGGTCCGACACTCTCCTTGAACGGTTTCTAGTCACTATAGTAGCTGTCTTTCAATATCTTCACCAGTCATATGGCCTTAATCAACAGTTGTGGTTGTTTCAGCTTTAGCTCTCGTGACAACCAAGGTTTGAGTCCTTCAGTAAATGTCCCCAGCAGTGTCTCCTTGGACCACCCTCTGACTAGAGTATGCAACCTATGAAATTCATCGATATAGGTTTGAACCTTCCCCTCTTACCCGAGTTTTACTAACTGCTCGTGGTGATTAACGATAGGTAACGGTCTCCATTGGTTCAAAAACTCTCTTTCAAACGCTTCTCCTCCTCCGCATAATGCGCCCTTAGCCACTGCCACCAACTATTGGCTTTTTCGTATAAGTATATACTAGGATTTATGCCCTAAAGTTTGTAATTGTAAATGTTATTAGACATAAATAAGAGTTAAACATTTATTATTCGAATAATAAGTGTTTTATTTGTTCATGCATTTATATATTGTGCGTGTGACATCCAAGATTGCAAGCTGTAATCTCGAGTATATGAAAGTCATATACAGTAGGATTCATTTTGAGACATGCAATCTAAAAAGTCCGTAGAGAGCAAACAAAGCTAGGTACTTTGTTTGTGGTTGATCTACTGCTGCAGTCCATTCTATAATGTACGGTGGTCTTATCCTAGACTACTTATGTAGTTGACATGAGAATAGAGGCATCTTATATGATGAGATCATATAGGACTAGGCTACGATTTATATGAATCTCTCACCAAGATCCGTTAGTAGATGAGATTCATATATATATATCGACAAACGATGGTTGTATATAGGTGATCTTAATCCTGAGTGTCTTATCGACTCCTTCAAATTGGATCGTGACTTTTGACATACCATGAGTGAGGTTGATGTTATATTCTGGATCAATATCTCTGTATCTTGGAGTTGCAGTTTGACTTGTGACTGGGAAGGTTTGAACACAATAGTGGAAATAACTCCTTCTTGATTGAAGTAGATGAGTAATTCTCTTAAAGGTTGATTTAGGGCTTGAACGATTATGAACAGCTCTCCTTCTCCCGCAAAGGAAGAAAGGATTTAATTGTTCATTAGAGAATCAACGGTACTTAAAGGAAAAGATACAACTAGAGGGGTATAACGGACATTATGGCCTAACTCTAGCTATGAACTGTTTGTGGACGATCATACTATATGTAATAGCTATATCAATGAACACTAAGACTTCATATTGCATAAAACGTCTACAGTTCTGAGAGTTCAGCCTCGTGTTTTTAGAGTTTAATTAATATTACTAAGTATTATTAGAGCTCAAAACTGTGGGTCAATTAGGTCCCCTTACTAGCCCTAATAGTTATTGATAACAAGTGTCATGGTAAATTAATTGGATAGTTCAATTAATAGTATTACGAAAGTAATACAATTTAATTAAAGAGAATAAATTAAATAATATGATTATTTAATTAAGATTTAATAATTAAATAAAAATTATTAATAATTTAATTATTAAATAGGAGGTTGCAGGTTTGAATCATGAGAAGGACAAAAAGAATTAAATAATATGATTATTTAATAGTCCTAGAGGTCAAATATTCAAACTCTAGGAAGATCAAAAATAAAATAGGATTTAGAATCCTACTTTGACTTGGTCAAATAAAACCCTAGAGACCTAATATATATATGATATTATACTAGGAAAATAAACTAATGCAATTAACCTAAGAAAAAGAAAGGAGCGGCCAAACTAAAAATGATAGAAGAAAAAGAAAGTTTTTCTAACCTCTTTTCTTATAGGTTCGGCCGGCCTAAGGAAAGAGACAAGGCGTTGTCTTCTCTTCTTTTCTGCAATCTCCATCTCTTCATCTATGACGTGCCCACACAAGCGTTGTTAGACCATGAGTTATAGCTCAGAAGGCTTGGTGGTGAATCGAGAAGTCAAAGAATCAAGAAATGCTTCAAAAGTAATTGTAGTCTAAAGTTTCAATTTGCGTATGTATATAAACTTGATCTTTATGAAAATAGTTTTTAAGAAAAAAAAAAATTTGAAACCCAATTGCGCTGCCTTTATTTCGATAAACAAAATTTTTCTCCCTTCAATTGGTATCAAAACCTTAGGTTCTGAATTTTTGTATATACACTAAAAAGAAATCTATAACTTTTTTTTTTATGTTCTTGATTTTCTTTTATTTTCTTGATTCTTGATGTTTGACATGTGTAGGCACAATCTAGGGTTTTTATGATTTGTTTATATATGATTTTGAGTGTATATATTAAAAGCATGAATGGTCATTAATTGTATGGTGTCATGAGTTCTAGGATTCATTTTTGTTTTTGGGAAAGCCAGTTGTATTTCATGGCTGTTTTGTATACTGTTTTTATTGTTGGGATTTATGCCCTAAAGTTTGTAATTGTAAATGGTTAAAAACTTCATAAGAATTATTCAGATTATCATTCAAGTTTATAAATATTTTATATTCAGTAATACATTCGTATTGTGCAAGAACATTCTAGATTGCAAGATGTAATCTCAAATTGAGTATATGATGGTTATATACAGAGAGGGTTCATTTTGAGACATGCAATCTAAAGAGTCCGTAGAGAACGAACAAAGTTAGGTACTTTGTTTGTGATTGATCTACTGCTATGGTCCATTCTCTAAAGTACGGTGGTCTTATCCTAGATCGCTCATGTAGTTGACATGAGAATGGAGGCACCTTATATGATGAGATCAGGACTGGGCCACGATTTATATAAATCTCTCACCAAGATCCGTTAGTAGATGAGATTCATATATAATCGATAAACGATGGCTATTTATAGGTAATCTTAATCCTAAGTGTCTTATCGACTTCTTCAGGTTGGATCGTGGCTTTTGATTTACCATGAGTGAGGTTGATGTGAATCTCGACCAATACCTCCGTATCTTGGAGTTGCGGTTTGGCTTGTGGCTGCGAAGGTTTGAACACAATAGTAGGAATCTACTCCTTCTTGATTGAAGTATATGAGTAGTTCCCTTAAAGGTTAATTTGGGGTTTGAACGATTATGAGCGCTCTCCTTCTTCTATAAGTAAGACAGGATTTAATTGTTCATTAGAGAATTAATGGTACTTAAAGGAAAAGATATTTCTAGAGGGGTATAACGGACTTTATGACCTAGCTCTGGTTATGAATGTAGTCCTCAAAAATCGCTCGGGGACACGGGGCACTACAACCTGTAAAGATAGAACGTACGTGACCCGTAGGACGTTTGGGACACTGGGGTGGTATCGACCAAAGTCACTCCGACGATCAAGTTAGCGAGTGATAATAAGTAGATAATGATTGTAAGTTGAAATGAGCAAGTAATACTTCCTGTTAACTTGGTGATTGAGATCTTCTTGATTGAAGGAGATGTGAGATCAGCTAATTGGGCTACGATGGGAAGGTGATCGGAGCTGATGAACAATGACCGGAGAATATTCTCTGAATATTGATGGTTCTAGGATGCGAGTTTTTTCCTCTCCCTCTCTTGGGAGAACTATCTTTCATTTATAGGGGGATGATGTTTTTGCCCGTTGAGGGATCTCATCATTACCTCCCTTGCTGCCTCCAATTAAGGAAGTTTATGGGTGTTTTCTTTGATTTAGCCGTTTAGATTTTAATCATAGTTTGGTAGGACCATCTTTATTAAAGTAGGTCATGATTTGGTCTCACACAGAACTAAGGAGATTCCATGTCGTACGACATATGTTTTTGACAATTGTCCTGAGACAATTATGGTTATATGTCATGCGACAAGTTGACCGAACGTTAACCCGAGATGAGAATGATACTTTATGTCGTGCGACGTAGGAGCTTTCCCAAGCATGGGCGTTGTGAAGGTTCTCTAGGTGTGTCTATCATAGTTTTACGTGATTGTCTTTATTTGGATCATCGCGTAGTGATCATAGCTGTATCGTCGTGCAACCAAGGTAATAGGTCCATGTAGTTTGACCATTTTTGGCTCTGGGCCTGGTCTTGTGATATACTTTGGGCTTATGGGCCGGATCCTCGCTTTGCATTTTAGGCCTAACAGATTTTGGCTACTACAGTTTGCCTCCAAACTCCTTGGATATATGCATTATGCTAAGGGGTTTGTAGTTTTCATTTGGTGTCGTTTGATATGAACAAGTCATAGATGCTTAGGGTGTGTCGTACGGCTCGCAAAATCCAATGTCGCGTTGCTTCGTATGTGGACAATCTACATTGAGTCGTATGATTATGATGTTTGGATATGTCACCCGTGTCAAGTCGAACTCTTTGTCCAGATATTGATGGAGGTTTGAACCTGCCAGTGTTAGTGTGGTCATACGACCACGTTTGTCGAAGAGGCGGTTGAGTGATTTGGCCTTTCAGTTGCCCTTGATAGTTGTGCCAAGCATTTATCACTTTTGTGGGGAATGTATGTTATATTAATGATGACGGTTATGGGGTAGCGCGCCTAATAAGTGTCTGACATGTCAGTACGTGCCTCTACTTATATTACCGCCTTTTCCTCTTTCTTCCATAGTTTCAAAAAATCTCTTGTTTTTGCTTTTCTCTCTATTTCTTTCTCTCTCAAGAACCAGTCGCCTGCGTTTCTATTTTTGGCTTTCGATTTCCTCTAAATTTTTTTTTTTGGTTTCTGGGTATGCTTTCTGTTCTTCGAGTAGGATTTTTAGGAAGATCTGAAAAATGTAGGTTTTGATCTAAAAATGTAACTCAGGGTTTTGTAGAATTTGTTTGTGGTATCTTTGTCGCACGATAGTAGTTCAGGGGATGTATGTCGCACGACATCTCTTAGGTGTATGCTAACACTTATAGGAAGTGAGTTTAGGGCATGTAGGATACTTAGTTAGATTTGACTACTAACCCTCCCTACTGTCGCTCCACTTGTAGGTGAGATGTCGAGTAGATGTGATGAGAATACTCCCAGTACGTCAAGGCGAGGATATGACGATCCTGTCGACCTGTCATCCGACTCGTGGGGTGAGTCGAGGACTAAGAGTGGGGAAGTCACTCTGGCTTCTCATGCGCACGACTAAGTGGCAGTCTCCTGTCATGAGGGTACATCGCGCGCCATGGAAGATGTACCTATAGGGACCTCTCTCGTCGAGCTACTAAGGGGGAATGCTGGTCCCTGCCCCATGGGTCCGAGTAAGCCGTTGGGCTTGCTTTTAATCAACCCAGCCAGCATACTGACAAAGGATGACTTGATGCGTATCCGGTATTTCTATAACATACCTGATGGAGTTGATTTACGGGTTCCCACCAAGGAGAAGAGACCAGATTAGGACATACCTGGATGGACGTGCTTCTATGAGCTTCCATTCTAGAGGGTAGGGTTCAGACTACCAGTAGTCGGACTACTAAGGAAGGTCTTGAACCATTTCGAGCTCGCCCCAAGGCAACTCATGCCAAATAGTTGGAGAATTTTGTTAGGGCTGGAGCTGCTGTGTATGACGGAGTCCATCGTTTTCGAACTCTCGGAGCACGACACCGAGAAGGGTCGTTATAATTTGAATCTCAGGTCACATGGATGGCACCTTATTACGGAGTTGACTACGAATGATAGATCGTGGAAGGATAGATATTTCTTCGCACGCGGCCTCCTTATCAAGTGGCCAATAGGGGATACGACTGTCCGTATGACATGGTCAAAGGCTGGTGGGTTTATTTGTCGTGTCGTGTCGTTCGACATAATGTTTCTATATGTGCTGTTCTGACTAACCCTTTACTTGTTTTCATGTAGTGAATCCAGGGGCTCCTCAGGCTGTGGTGGGTTCGACTAGTGTAACGCGTACAGAGAAGGTTCTGTCATACGGAGTGAAGGAAAGGAGCTGGAGGAGAATCCTATCAGAGGATAACTTGAGGCCGAGCTACTTGTGGAAATTCTCTGTTATTAACAAGCCAGGTACTCCCTACCCAGCCTTAAAAAATTTAATGGAGTTTGTCAGAGTCAGATATTGTGTCGAGCGACTGTACGGCTTAAGATTTCTGACTCCCATATCATACGTCGAGCGACGATTTGCAGTGGACTTGATGGCTGGAGGTTTTGCTGCTCCTGACGCTGATGAAGCCATGAGGAGGCTTAAGGAAAAGAGGAAGAGGAAGAAGAAAGCTAAGTCGAGTGGCTCTGTTGAGCCGATGGCTACTCCACCACCACCTCCTCCCCAACCCAGTAGAGGAAAAGAGTCGCTCGACATGAGCTCCGTTAGAAAGAAGCGGAGAAGGAATGATTCGGCAATTGGCAGTGAGGCGTCGGTCGACCTTGTGTTTCCACAGGATGCCTCTACCTATTCTGACTTTGGGTCTATTATGCCCCAAGTCGAGCGACTTCTCCTTCCTGAAGACGAGAGCAGGCTTAAAGAGATGGGTTTGTCGCAGGCGTTTGACTGGGGTCTTAGCCATCAATTTCAGGTAAGTCGTGCGTCTAGTATTTATATATATATATTATTGTAACATTTTCTAAGTATGTATTTCCTTTCTGTAGGCTCTCCAATCTCAGATATATGCCAAGCAAAAGCTTGTTTCAGCCTTAAGGAAGGCAAGGGAGCTCAAGTCGAGCAACCAAGGCCTCAGGGTCGAAGTGGAGAAGTTGAGGGCTTCAAGCATAGAGGCTAAGAAAACTGCTGACAAAGCCAGTCGTCATGCGACGGAAGCGACCCTTGAGCTTGAATGTCTGAAATCGGAGGTTGACAAACTCAGATCTTTGCAATGGAAGGTCGACCAGCTGGGCACTCAACTTAAGGTGAAGGAATCTGAGTGTGATCGGGTTGAGGATGACATGCTCAACACAGTAGTCAAGACGCGGGCTGATCTGATGCGGCAATATAAGGAAGGTCGTGCGGCTGAGTTGGAGGTAGACAAATGGATCGCCGATTACGAGGAGTTGACTCTCCCAGATGACGAGGAGGAGGATGATGATGAAGATGGGGCCAAAGAGAATAGCCAGCCTGTCGAGGCGAAGGCTAATGAAGAATGTCGTGTCGACCTGGCTCCTGAGGGCATGACCATTATAGCGTTGCCTGCTCAGTCGAGCGGCGGTCAGTCAGCTGCCATGGTTGGGGATGCTGAAGTTGAGGGAGAACATGATGATGTTGCTTCATAGAGGGTTGTAAAATTTGAATTTTTTTCTAAGTTTTTGATTTTTTTGCTCAGGTGGCTTTTGAACTATAATTTCGTATTTAATAAAATATCATTTTCAAATGAATGATTTATTAAATAGTACGTGGTCGTATGACAGAAATATAACTTTGTTTCCTTGCTGTATTTTAACAAGATGACTTTTGTCGTGCGTTTCATGACATTGAATGCAGGTCGTGCGACTACTATTTTCTAGTTGCTTTATATTCCTTGAATGAGGGAATGTCGAGCATCATCAATGTGTATTTGATTGTGGTGTCGTCAGGTGACACAGAAAAAATTCGAACATGTAGTGTTGAATTCCTTGAATGCAGGTCGTAGCTCATGACCTTGAATGCAGGTCATACGAATCGATTCTTGTTCTTATGATATTGATTTCCCCCAGTTAAAGTGTGGAACTTTATAGTTTCATGCTTCAACTGTTATCTTTCATGTCGTCCGACACTAGACCTTGAATGCAGGTCGTGCGTTTTGGTATAACTTAGTAACGGAGAGGTGGTATGTATTGAAAAATCTTGAGTGCA
The DNA here is from genome assembly GCA_003430845.1 of Xanthoceras sorbifolium. Lineage (NCBI taxonomy): Eukaryota > Viridiplantae > Streptophyta > Magnoliopsida > Sapindales > Sapindaceae > Xanthoceras > Xanthoceras sorbifolium. The sequence goes on from CM010611.1 coordinate 15,094,395, forward strand.
GGAATGTCAAGCGACGCCATCCTATATAAAAAGGTTAGGGTTGGCCGTTGGATTTACCAACGGCCCTCCGATGCCTAAGTTAGTACCAGGTCGTAGGATGATAAAATTAAGAAAGGAAAAAAGTAAGATTTAGAAATGATACTATTTTAGGTGGCATGCGTTCTTACTGTTATCGATTTCCATGCCATCTGTACATCGTAATTTGTAGGCTCCATGTCCAACTACTTTGGTGATTTGGTATGGTCCCTCCCAAGTAGGACCTACTTTACCTGCTCCTTTTTCCTTTGTGTTTTGGAAGACGCGACGAAGGACCTAGTCTCCAATATTTAACGTTTTGAGACGAATATTCCTGTTATAATGTCGGGTGATTTTTTGTTGATATATCACCAATCTGATTACGGCCTTGTCATGATGCTCGTCGATTGTGTCGAGTTCGTTCAGTAATTCTTTGTTGTTTGTCTCTTCAGTTGTGTGTTGTACTCTGTAAGAAGGGTAATCAACCTCAGTTGCTATTACGACCTCCGAGCCGTAGGCTAGGGAGAATGGCGTTTCCCCTATTGACGTTCTGGTCGTCGTACAGTAAGACCATAGCACGCCTTGTAGCTCGTCGGCCCACTTTCCTTTGTATTGGTCGAGTCGCTTCTTGAAGGTGGATATAATCGTTTTGTTGGTGGATTCTGCTTGGCCGTTGGCTTGAGGATATCTTGGGCTTGAATAGCTTAGTTTGATCTTCCACTCGTCGCAAAAGTCTTGGAAGTCATATGATATGAATTATGAGCCATTGTCAGTGACTATCTCCCTTGGGACTCCGTAGCGGCATATGACATTCTTCCAGATGAAGCTTTTTACTTCGGAGTCTTTGATTCTCACATATGACTCGACTTCGACCCATTTTGTAAAGTAATCTGTTACTGCCAGTATGTAGACCTTTCCTTCTGTAGTGACTGGCATCTTTCCTACTATATCCATCCCCCATTTCACGAAAGGCCATGGTGCCGAGATGGGGTGAAGTCATTACGAGTGCTGATGTAAAACGTGGGCAAAGCGTTGGCATGGGTCACACCGCTTGATGAGGTCATGTGACTTGGATCGCATTGTCGGCCAATAGTATCCTGCCGTGATTGCTCTGTTGGCCAGGCTCCTTCCTGCTGAGTGGTTTCCGCATTGCCCTTCGTATAAGTCCTTGAGTATTTGCTGAGCCTCAATCGGGTCGACACATTTAAAGTAGGGCCCGGAGTAGGACCTCTTGTAAAGTCGACCTTCTATTATGGAAAATCGGGCAGCCTTTATCTTAATTCTACGTGCTTCGACCTTGTCAAATGGTAGGATGTCGTTTATCAGGTAGTTGTAGATTGGAGTTATCCAAGTTGGTTCGTCTGAAATTGTTCGGCTTCCACACAGCTGGCCATTGGACGAAAACCATGGGAATAGTCCACTCAACTGTTGTATCTAGTGCGGAACCGAGGTTGGCCAGTGCGTCGGCGTGCGTATTTTCTAATCTTGGCACTTGTTCGATGTCGAATGATTCGAACGAGGCTTGTAGTTCTTTTACCAAGGTCAAGTAGGCCGACATTTTCAAATCTCGAGCTTGGTAGGAACCCTGCAATTGTCTCACAATTAGTTGGGAGTCACTACTTACCTTTATCCGTTTAACGTGTAAGTCTTTTGCTAAAGTGAGTCCGGTTATAAAGGACTCGTATTCGGCTTCGTTGTTAGTGGTTTTGAACCCGCATCGGGTGGATCATTCGATGACGTGTCCCTCGGGCGAGGTAAGTACTACCCCTAGTCCGCTGCCCCTAGCGTTACTTGATCCGTCAACTGCCAAAGTCCAATCCTCCTTTGACGCGTCGCATGACATGGTACAAAGCTCTTCTTTTGCTTGTTGTAGAATCCCAGGTGTGAAGTCCGCTATGAAGTCTGCCAATGCCTGCAACTTGATCGCTGTACGTGGCTGATAGTTGATGTCGTGTTCCCTTAATTCCACTGCCCATTTACTAGTCGTCCGGAAAGTTCGGGCTTTTGTAGGACGTTCTTCAAGGGAAAGGTAGTGAGCACGCTGATGGTGTGGCACTGGAAGTACGGCCTCAATTTCCTTGCGGCTATAACTAGTGCAAGGGCCAGTTTCTCAAGTTGAGTGTACCTTGTTTCCGCGTCGAGTATGGTCTTGTTGATGTAGTATATGGGGAGTTGTTTGCCATATTCCTCTCTTACTAGTACTGCGCTAACGATCGTTTCGGATACAGTGAGGTAGAGTAGAAATGTCTCTCCTTCCTTAGGTTTGGATAGGAAGGAAGGGTCTGCTAGGTATCGCTTAATATTTTGGAATTCATCTTCGCTTGTTTGATTCCAATCAAATGTTTTATTCTTCCTTAGAGCGTCGAAGAAAGGCTTGCATTTTTCGGATGACTTTGAGATGAAACGGTTGAGGGCCGCGAGCCGCCCGGTCAGTTTTTGTATGTCTTTGATGCTTTTGGGGGACCTCAAATCCATGATGGATTGGATTTGATATGGGTTGGCCTCGACGTCCCTCTTGGTTACCAGATAGCCAAGGAACTTCCCTGATGAAACTCTAAAGGAACACTTGGTTGGATTAAGCTTCATCCCGTACTTGTCAATAATATCGAACGACTGTCGGAGGTGGTCGAGGTGCTGATCTGTTATCAATGATTTTACCAGCATGTCACCGATGTAGACCTCCATGGTCTGTCAAAGCATACTTGCGAACATTTTATTGACTAACCTTTGGTAGGTTGCCCCAGCGTTTTTGAAGCCAAAGAGCATCACTTTGTAGCAAAAAATGCATCGCTCCGTGATGAAAGAAGTTTTTTCCTGGTCGTCTACATGCATGAGAATTTGATTGTAGCCAGAGAATCCATCTATGAAGCTCAATAGTTCGTGGCCTGCTGTAGCCTCCACCATCATGTCAATGTGTGGTAAAGGGAAAGAATCCTTGGGGCAGGCCTTATTGAGGTCTGTAAAGTCGATGCAGACTCGCCATTTCCCATTTTTCTTCTTCACTACTACTACGTTCACGAGCCAGTCTGGGTAATTCACTTCTCTTACCGAGCCAATGTCGATCAGCTTTTGGATCTCCTCGTTGATAACTTTATTGTGTTCGGGCACGAACTTCCTTCACTTTTTCTTTACGGGCGGGTAATCTGGGTCGACCTGCAGCCTATGCACCAGGACTTTGAGGTTAATGCCGGTCATGTCAGCGTGCGACCATGCGAAGCTGTCGTGTCAGGCCGTCAAGAAGCTGATTAACTTTACTCTGATATTTTGTGGAAGGCGGGAGCCGATAATAACTTTGTGGTCTGGGAAGCTCGGATGTATGGATACCTCGTCGAGCTCTTCCATTTATGGTCCGTCTTTGTTAGTGGCGATGCTTGCGTTCTGTAATTACTATGAACCGAACGGCCTGGTTTTTAGAGTGTTCTGGTAGCAGTCTCACGAGCTCTTCTGCTGCCCTCGGATCTCGTGGACTCCCCATCTGGTAGGAAAACGGATGACCTGGTGATATGTCGAGAGGACAACCCTCATCTCATGACTCCATGGGCGACCCATGATTATGTTGTAGGACGACGGGCAGTCGAGGATGAGGAAGCGTGTGTTCAGGTTGACTCCTTCCGCGTAGACGGGAATGACGATTTCCCCTATGGTGTTCTTATGTTCTCCACTAAATCCTACCAAAATGGTCTAGCGGCGTACGATGTTATACTCGTCAATGTGCATCTCTCTTAGTACGCCAAGGAAGAGTACATTTGTTGAGCTCCCGTTGTCCACTAGGATCCTCTTAATCAAACAGTTTGCCACTGTTAATGAGATGACCAGCGCGTCGTGCTGGGGGTTGAGCAAGTCTGTATGCTCATCGCTGCTAAAACTGATTGGATAATTGTAAGTTGGGTCCGTCAGGATGGGTTTGTCGGACTTCAATGCGTCAGGCTTGCCGTGCGTGTCTCTTTGCTTCTGAGTAAGTGACTCCATTTACTTCGGAATCCACCAGAGATGACGTTCACAGTTCTCTCGTGTTTGGGGGGTTCTGGTGGTGGAATTGAACCAATGTCGCACGACCTGTCCTTGCCCAAAAAAGTATTCTTACCTTTGTCAGTCAAGAATTCCTTCAGGTGGCCCTTCTTGAGTAATTCTGCCACTTCCAGTCGTAGTACGACGCAGTACTTTGTTTGATAGCCGTGGTCGCCATGAAATTCGTACCACTTGGAGCTGTCCCTCTGATCCGGAGGGCTCATTATCTTGTCTGGCCACCTAACCGATCTACTCATTCCTTTGAGGACGGTGATTACCTCTGCTGGTTTGATGCTCAAATTATATTCTGGCAATCGGTTCTTTGGTCGATCAAATGGTCTCGGGGGTCTATTGTCGCGTCGGCGTCCATACCTTACTTGGCCGTTCTTTCGGGGTATTATCGGGTATGGCTCGACACGTCTGTCATTTACTCGCTGTTCGACCCTCCTACTCGACCTGTCTTCCCTGCCATTCACTTTGTTAGATTTATAGTTTACTTCGTCTTCTTCCCACTTTATCTGTGCCCATGCCTTGGCCAATACATCTTCCATCGTCTTGCAAGGGTACTTGGTGAGCTCCTTGTATAGGTCGGAATCATAGAGCAGGCCCTTGCGGAAGGCTGATATGGCCGTCGCCTGGTTGCAATGAGGGATGGAAACCTTTTTGTTGTTGAAACGGCCTACAAAGTGGCCTAGGCGTTCACCCCTCCCCTAGCTGATTGTGTAGAGGTCGTCGGATTATTTTTCCATCTTCCGGCTGCTAGCAAATTGCTCTATGAAGGTGTCCGTGAGTTGAGCGAAAGAGTTGATGGAAACATTGGGGAGATTGGTGTACTATTGCAAGGCTGGCCCTATAAGGCTCGAGCCGAAGCCTTTGCACATGCATGCTTTCCTTAGGTCTCGTGGGATGGCAGCAGTGAACATTCGTTGCCGATATTGCGCAATGTGGTCATCGGGATCTGTCGTCCCGTCGTACTGCTTTATACCAGGGAAGTTGAACTTTCTTGGCATCTCCACCAATGCTATTGCGTTGGATGAGTGCTTCCATCTCTGCAAATCTTCGTGCTAAGTTGTGGTTAGCTAACGTTGGTTTAATATTTACTAGGTTCGAGTTCGACGGGGCTGAATGCGAGGGACACGATGGCGTTCCCTGTAGCGGGACGGTTGGTTGGGTTGAGCCGACATTACCATTGAGGGTGGAGATAAGTGATACCTCTTGTGTAGCCCTCGCCATGTCTTCTGATCGATGCCTATCTATTCTGTTCAACGGGTTCTCTGACGTATGTCGTGCGACAGTGTACGCTCCGTCTGTGGCTCGAATGTTAGGCTCCTTATCTGCAAGGATTGGATCGAGGTCGCCTGCCGTGGTACCTTGTTCGTCTGGTCGAACTGGCGCGTAGTAGGTAGCATGGGTGGCTTGATCGAATGGTATGGGCTGGGACGTTAAGGCGTCTCTAAATGGGCGGACGATGGTGAGGGAATTGACCCTATTTTGTAGTTCTTGGTTTTCCGCCAACACTCGCTGGTTTTCTCGTTCTAGCGCTTGGAGCCTTTGGGTGTTCTCTTGCATCTGGGATATGAGGAGTTAGACCCTAACCTCCATTGCGTCGTGATGAAAATCGTCGGACGACATGGTTGGATTTGTCTCGCTCTACCTTTGCTCATTCTAGGATCGTTGTGCCCCATGGTGGGCGCCAAATTGTAGTCCTCAAAAATCGTTCGGGGACATGGGGCACTACAACCTGCAAAGATAGAACGCACATAACCCGTAGGACGTCTAGGACACCAGGGTGGTGCCGGCCAAAGTCACTCCGACAGTCAAGTTAGCGAGTGATAATAAGTATATAATGATTGTAAGTTGAAATGAGTGAGTAATACTTCCTGTTAACTTGGTGATTGAGATCTTCTTGATCGAAGGAGATGTGAGATCAGCTAATTAGGCTACGATCGGAAGGTGATCGAAGATGATGAACAATGACCGGAGAATATTCTCTGAATATTGATGGTTCTAGGATGTGAGTTTTTTCCTCTCCCTCTCTTGGAAGAACTATTTTTCATTTATAGGGGGATAATGTTTTTGCCCGTTGAGGGATCTCATCATTACCTCCCTTGTTGCCTCAAATTAAGGAAGTTTGTGGGTGCTTTCTTTGATTTAGCCGTTTAGATTTTAATCATGGTTTTGTAGGACCATCTTTATTAAAGTAGGTCATGATTTGGTCTCCCACAGAACCAAGGAGATCCCATGTCGTACAACATGTGTTTTTGACAATTGTCCTGAGACAATTATGGTTATATGTCGTGCGACAAGTCGACCGAACATTGACCCGAGATAAGAATGATACTTTATGTCGTGCGACGTAGGAGCTTTCCCAAGCATGGGCGTTATGGAGTTATTTCCTTATTTTCCACTTGCATTGATGTAAGGGCGTTTGAGTGAATGTCGTACGACATGAAGGTTCTTTAGGTGTGTCTATCATATTTTTACGTGATTGTCTTTATTTGGATCATCGCGAAGTGATCATAGTTGTATCGTCGTGCGACCAAGGTAATAGGTCCATGTAGTTTGACCATTTTTGGCTCTAGGCCTGGTCTTGTGATATACTTTGGGCTTATAGGCCGGATCCTCGCTTTGAATTTTGGACCTGACAGATTTTGGCTACTACAATTAAATTAGCTATATCAATGAATACTGAGACTTCAAATTCTATAAACACGTCTACAGTTATGAGAGTACAGTTTCGGGTTTTTAGTGAAATAACTCCGAGGTTAATAATCATGAAATATTAATTAAAGAGTTTTAATTAATATTACTATGTATTATTGGAGCTTAAAACTGTGGGTCCATTAGGTCTCCTTGCTAGCCTTTATGGTTGTTGGTAATGAGGGTCACGGTAGATTAATTGAAGGGTCCAATTAATAGTGTTATGAAAGTAATGCGATTTAAATAAAATAGAATAATTAAATAATGTGATTATTTAATTAATTAAATATTTAATAAAATAATAGAAATTAATAATTATGAATTATGAATTATATTTATTAAATATGATGTCATGTGATTAAATAATGATTACGACAAAAGAATTAAAATAATTTGATTATTTTAAAAGTCCTAATAGTCAATTATTAAAGTCTTTAGAGAGACTAAAATAAAATGGGATTAGGAATCCTATTTTGACTTGGTCAAAACTAAAACCCTAAAGACCTAGTATATAAGAGTTATTGTACTAGGAAAAATTAACTGAACACATAAGTAAAAAAGAAAGAGAGTTCAGCCACCAAAGAGAGAAGAAAAGAGAAAACAGTTTTTTCTGACTCTCCCCTCTTTTGCAGGATTCGGTCGGACCCTAGGGAGAAAGAGTTCTCCGTTCGTTTTTCACATGACCTCCAACTCTTGTTGTGACATGCCCACACACACGTTATCAGACTGCGGGTCATAGCTCGAAAGATCTGGTGGTAGATCGAAGATTCAGAAAAATAAAATCAAGAAAAAGGTATGTAGTTTCTAAAGTCTTTTTCTGCGTAAAATAGGTTTTCAAATAAAAGAAAAATTTTTAAACCTAATTCCGCATGTTATACGATAATCAAACGTTTTCTAAAACTCTCTTCAATTGGTATCAGAGCCTTTGGTTCTAAGTTTATATATATACGCAAAATAAAAAAGAAAAACTACATATTTCTTATTTATTATTTATTTTATTTTTTTATTCTTGATCTTTGATATATTATTGTGTAGGCATAAATCTTGATTGTATGATTTATTTTTATTATTATATGATTTGATTGTATAATTTTAAAAAGCGTAATTGGTTGTTAATTATATGGTGAACGGGTTATAGGATTTGTTTTGTTTTTGGGCTAATTGTTTATGGCAAAGTTTTTTTTATTTTTTTATTTTGATATATATATATATATATATATATATATTTATTGTTATTCTTGTAATCGATCTGCCTTACGAAAAGTCGAAGAAGTGGATGATACGAAGAAGAAACGGAAAAAAAAAAAATACACAGTAGCAGTAGCGGTCGCGTTAAGTTGTTTTTTGACAATAAGTCAGCAGTCTTATATTCCAACAATAACAGGAGCTCATCGAAGTCAAAGCATATTGACATCAAGTTCCTGATTGTGAAGAAGAGAGTTCAGAGTGCACATATTTCCATAAAGCATATTGGCATAAAACTCCATGATTGCGGATTCACTTACGAAGGGACTACTACTTAAAGTCTTTCATGAGCACACTGCTCATATGGATGTAGCATTGTATGAGGATATTGTAGCTTAGTGGGAATTTGTATTCTCATGCTTTATATTGTTTTGGACATTTTTTGTGTATTTTGATATTTTTCTGCAGCAATGAAGTATTCAGTTCAATTTCACTCTGTTATGTTTTGTTCTGTTTTTTATCTCATTAAAGAACAAAGTAAGACTAGTTGGAAAGAGGCATGTTAGATCATATTACATGTAATTTTCATGCTACACATCCATGATTGATCTATGTCATTTAGTTATATTGGTATACATAACCATTGATGGATTTAGTTACGCTAAATGTAACGAAAATCGCTTTGATCCTATATTGGTATGATAGGTGGACGAGATTGTTCGGAATACCTTTATTTGTGATAGCAAAATTTTGAGCTCATAAGGTTATACACATTTGTAAGGTAACATATGTGGCCCAAGTGGGAGATTGTTGGAAAAATTCAATATATGCTTTGTGTTAAAATATGTGTCGTTATCTTAAAGTATAGGCCATTTAAAGTGATTTGTGTAAAGTTTAAAAAAATTGAGCATTTGGTATTAAATTTTCATGGATTTAATGTGTAGAGACCGGAGTGATATTTCTATTTTGATGAGGGACTAAATTAGAAATATCAATATTTTTATTTTAACTGTTACAAATCCAAGATTAGGGTCCCCGATTCATAAATTACTTTCTCTTCTCTCTATCTACTCCATCATCAGTGAGAAAACATGAATCAAAGGGGAATTTTTGTATTGAATTGCAAGATTGCAACCCAACATTCAAGGTACGCTTCTGTATCTGGATATTCTTTTGATTTAACATGGAGATTTACAAACATGCTTAGGTTTGAAATTTAGGGTTCTTGATATTGATTTTGACCTGATTGTATGATTAAAGCATATTAATGATATGTTAGTTTAAATTCCTACAAGGGACGCATTCTTCTGATGTTGTTTTGCTGCAGCATGTATAAACCTATAACTTCTGCTTTTGATGGTAAGTTGTTGCAAAGCATTCCATAACAAACGCCTATCTCTCAGCACCTGCATCAAAATCAACTTCTCATTAATTAATTGTTGCTTCTTTCAATCAAACTACTAATCTTCACTTTCTATATACTTATATATAATAATTAATAGGTTTCTAATGTAGATAATAGACTAAACTCCAATACAAATATATCAACTCAATATAGAATCTGTTGTTCGAAACCATGTTAAAATTACACTAAATCTAAAAGTTTAAGCTAATAGTTATGGTTTTCGAGAACAATAATTGAGTAGTTAAGATACTTATAAGCCATAAAGAGAGACCTATTGCATCTAGGCTAGCCAACAAGGAAGGGCCATTGATCGCTGAACAAAGTTTAGCCATGGAGAAAAATAAAAGTTTGCTAACAGAAATTGCAATATGATACCACCACCACTTCTTGGCAGCATTTCATAGAGAAAAAACAGGTCTATATTTCCACGAATCATGATCAAATCAAGTCTTCCACACCCACTAGCTTACATCATTCAAAACAAATTCCTTGTCTTTTAGGTCATTGGAAAAGTCTTAGGTTTCCATGTCCCTTTTCTTTGGTTAAATGACTACGATCTAGTAAACAATCTCTTCCACAATTTGTTGTCTACATTGATATAACAATTAACAACATAATTTTTATCATGTTCCGGGTAATTGATGTACTATGGTTTATTATAGTACCAGTGCACACCGAAGAAACTTATATAGGTGGTTTGTTTTTCCTGTTACCTGATGACTAATCAGTACTGAATTTTACTAAAACTTTATATGACATTTTTATTTTTTTTTTCTTCCTTACTTCTGAATATAGTGTAAATATGTAAAAATAAAAATGTCTAAAAAATAAATAATTTGATATTTATACCCTTATTATTGTTAGTTGTTATGTATTTTTATTTGATATGATACAAACCACTAAAAATAAGTTATTTAACCAATCCTAAATTATTTTTATGTAATATTAATTAGATTTTATATGACAAATAATAATATAAAAATTATTTTTATTTTGTTTTTAAAAAAAATAAAGTTCAATAATGATATTGAAAGTGACGATATCAATACTACATAATATGAAAAAAAAAAAGAAAAAAAAAGTAAAAGCTATTTATCATAAGTAATATGTTAAAAGAAATAATTTATACTATATAAAATGGGAAATATGTTATATGTGGGAGGATACTTTTGAAAGAAAATAATATAAATATAATAAAGTGATTTAGAATGAATTGAAAAGTCATAATTTTTTGCGGTTGATTTTTTGGTATTTTTAAGTTTAATAGTCTGTTTGGAAGAACTTCTCCAAATAGAGCTTTTAAAAATAGAGTTTTTAAGAAAAAACCGTCGGCCGTTTGGTTGTCAATTAAAAAAACTCTTTGAAATGATATGATTACTAAAAGGTACATAATTTTAAGTTAAAAAAATATTGTAAAATTAACAAAATATAATAGATTATATTAGATATTTTAATGATATGAGTCAGCGCGAAACCTGCACTTAATCACTGAATTATAATTATAATTTTTTTTTCTTCTATAATTATTATTGTTATATTAATATATTTCTAAATTTATTTTTATTTTGATATTTTAATTTAAAAATAAATAATTAATATTTTTATTCAATAATTAAAATAAAAAAATAAATATATTAATTAAATTTCAAGTTTCAGTCTATTAAATCTTTAAAAAGAAAATTGAGAGTTATGTACTTTTCACAATAAAAAAAAAAGCAGTAGATGTTCATTTTGTCACGTTAAATGCAAGTCAAAGTCAAGTCAAGAATTAACTAATTTTTTAGGCTATTATTAATGGAGGCCTGCTTGACTTGGCATCTCAGACAATACATGACAACCGCAAATCATGCTAGCGACTACCAAACTAGTAAACACAATACAAAAATACAGTAAAACAATAAATCCTAATGAAAACCCCAAAGTTAAAAGTTATCAACTTGGTTCCAGTCTGCATTCTGGTGCAATCATATCAACTACACAACTGATTACGTTGTCTAAATAATTATTTGCACCTTATAACTTATAATATAATATGTGGTATATAATTGGACAATTTTATTTACTAACCAAAAGAGTTTATTTAATTCTATAAATTTTTTTTAATTTTTATTTTTATATCGTTTGGTTGTCATCTTAGTAGAATTTTTGGGCGATTAAAAAAAATATTTTACGTCTACTAGAAAAAACTCAAATTTTAGACTTTTCTAAATAGATCATTTTGAGTTTTAAAAATATTAAAATGTTTTATATAACCTTATTAATATTTATTAATTTTACAATGCCCTTTTAACTTAAAATTGTGTCATTTTGGATAATTATATCATTTCAAAGAGTTTTTTTAATTAACAACCAAATGACTAATAGTTTTTCCTTAAAAATTCTACTTATAAAAGATCTACTTCTAAAAAAGTTATGTTAAAAAAAGTTGTTTCAAACAGACTCTAAATATACAAACTCTAACGTATAATCAGCACATAGTAGCAGCAACCCTATTTGCTTCTAGATACGTGTTTAATTTGGGATTGACTCCTTTACACCATGAATATATTTGAGAAAAGCTCATCTAATGGAGGATCCGGCGGAATTACACTTTCCTTTCAAAAAAATGTTCTCTTAAACATCATTACTATTGATGGCCATATTATATATATATATATATAATCCTTTAAAATATATTTATTAATCCATTTTTATATTAATTAAATTTTAATTAGATTTTATTTAAAAAATTAATTAGATTTATATTTTGGTGAAATACGAATAAAAAGCAATTGAGTTTGGGAGAGAGTTAATTGAGATATTTTTCAAATCAATTTCAATTAAATTACGAAAATATATTGGAAGCCCAAAATCAAGACCCAATTTCAAGATCCAAATTTAAGTCCACGAGCAGAGGCCCCAAATCTAAGATAACCATGATTAAGACTTCTAGTATATCTCGAATTATTCTTGGCATTTGTACATCATGGAGCCATTCGAACGAAAACCCGTGTGCCACGGGACTGGGGTAGTAAAATTAATTCATGTTATGTTACAAATGTGATTATTAATTGGAAATGCATATGTTGGTGAGTTGTTTTGATGCTGTGTAGTCTATCAAAACATTTATCTTATATGGTAGAATCTGTTATTTGGTATTGTGTAAAACTGTGTAGTATAAAACTTCTCCTTTTCTTTTATCTAGCATTTGCAATTATGAGTTACCATAAACGGAATAATGCAATAATTTAACCAAACAAAAAAGAAAATACAAAATAACTAACACAACTCCCGATATAAGCGTTTCATGTTACATCATAGTTGGTATACTTCCTTTTTATATCTATGATATAAATTTTAAATTTTATAGTTATTCCTTTTTATGATGAGAGTTATTTGTCGGACTGCATTAGCATCGGACTTCAATGAAAGAAAAAAAGTAAATGAATTAAAAATTAATAATAATCACAAATTTAAGTCAAATTTTTAAGTGGATACAATATAACCTGACCTTGTATTTATAATTATCAATTGAAATCTAAATAAAGATTTTAAATTTTGAGACTTATATCCATGCAGAGAATGATCATCCTGATTATCATTACCTTTCCAGCTGTCATCAGTTAATTGGTGACACATCAAAGGTAGTTAGTTACCCTGAAGATTGTATATATATAGTTCAAGCTTGTAAAGATCAAACACAAAAAATCAATAAAATTCAAATAGATTCACATACCTTTTTCTCTGCAAATCTTTTCTTTTACTATTTTCTGTTTTCCTTCACTTTCTTGAGAAAGTGACAACTTTTAATATGACATCAGAGAAACAAGAAATCACAGTTTATGCATCAGATTGCCAAGGCAATGATGCTTCTCAGCTCACTTTGAGTAGAAGCTCAAAGTCATTATCTTCAATGAAACTTCTGTTGACAGTAAAACTGGACAACAACAACTTCCTACTGTGAAGGCAACAAGTGCAAGCAGCAATTAGAGGCAATCATCACTCCTCCTTCATAGCTCCAGCTGGTTTGCCTCCAAATCGAGTGAACTCAGATGCCTCTATGAGTAAGGCTTTTTGGACCGGAAGCAGCAAGATCAGATACGTCTATGTTGGATCTTGTCCTCAATAAGTCAGGAACTACTACATGAACTTGTTGGCTGTTTGATAGCTTGTAAAGCTTGGAAAACCATTAAACAATAAGGAGATTTATACAAAAAAAAAAAAAAACATTATAGGTCTCTAAGTTGTTGAATAGTGACTCAAAATTATTTTGAGTGACTTAGTCCAAGTCTGAATCAGCATGTGCCTATTTTTTTGTGTTTTCTGTTTAGGTGTAATCAGTTAAAGATTGAGCTAGTTTTGCTCAACTTAGTTGCTGTGTTTTCTGATTGGTAGTTACTTTGTAAGCCTATAAATAAGCATCATTGTTCACTGAATAAAATAATCTGGTGAATGTTCTTTTCCAGCATATAAAGTCTTTGTGTACTTTGCAGTGAAAAACAGAGTATTGCTCTTCCTCTTCCAACAATTTTTGGTATCAGAGCTGGTTCTTTCATATTGGGCATAGTGAGAGAGTTTAATTAAAAAAACGAGGAGTGTCTTGAGAGAAAAGCTTGGCAATGGCAACTAATGGAAACTCAGCAAACATGTCTCAGCCACTCATTCCTATTTTCAAAGGGAAAAAATATGAGTTTTGGAGCATTAAAATGAAGACTCTGTTTAAGTCTCAAGAGCTTTGGGACTTGGTGGAGAATGGTTATGCTAATCTAGACGAAGAGCAAAGGCTGAGAGAAAATAAAAAGAAAGACTCAAAAGCATTGTTCTTCATTCAACAATCTGTTCATGACACAATATTTTCAAGAATTGCAGCAGCAACTACATCTAGACAAGCTTGAATTATACTGCAAAATGAGTACCAAGGTTCGTCTAAGGTAATTACAGTCAAACTTCAATCCCTTCATCGTGAGTTTGAAACATTGCTCATGAAAAACAATGAATCAATTCAAGATTTTTTGTCTAGAGTAACTGCAATTGTTAGTCACATAAAATGATATGGAGAAATGCTTACTGACGAAACTGTAGTTTCTAAAGTTTTGAGAAGTTTGACTCCAAATTTTGATCATGTGGTGGCTGCAATTGAGGAGTCAAAAGATTTATCTATTTTTTCATTTGATGAACTAATGGGTTCTTTGCAAGCTCATGAAGTAAGAATAAAAAGATCACTTGAAAAGAATGAAGAAAAGGCATTTCAAGTGAAGGTGGAGTCAACGACATGGCATGAGAAACCAGAAATAGCAGAGGCGGATTTCGTGGTAGAGGCCGAGGTAGAGGCAGAGGAAGAGTTGTTGGTCATGATGAACAAAGACGGTCATTTGGCAAAAACAGAAGCTACAAGAAAGGTGTTCAATGTCATTATTGTAAAAAATTTGGGCATATTGAAGCAAATTGCTGGAGTAAAGAAAAACAAGCACATTACACAGAAGAAAGGCAAGAGGAAAGTAAGTTGTTCATGACACATCTTAATGTTGATGCTTCAAATGATATCTGGTTTTTAGACAGTGGATGTTCTAACCATATGTCTGGAATAAAATTAACTTTTAAGGAACTTGATGAGTCATACAAGGTGCAGGTTAGGCTTGGGGACAATAAACAAATTCAAGTTGAGGGAAAAGGAACGGTCGCTATTAAAACTGGCAATAATGGGGTAAAGTTCCTTCACAATGTCTTCTTTGTTCCTAGTCTAGCATATAATTTATTGAGTGTTGGGTAATTGATTACTGCTGGGTATTCAGTTTTGTTTGATGATGGTGCATGTGTTATTAAGGAGAAAAAAATCAGGCGAGACAATTGTAAATGTTTACATGACAGAAACTAAGATGTTTCCTTTTGATGTTTCACATGCTGATAACCATGCTCTAGTTGTTGAGAAAAAGAATGACAATAGTTTGTGGCATTTGAGATACTGGCATTTGAATGTCAATGGTCTGAGATTGTTGAGTAATAAGAGTATGGTTCTTGGGCTACCTAAAATTAATTCTCTTGATTCTTTGTGTGAAGCATGTGAGTATGGTAAACAAACAAAAAAATCATTTCCTATTGGAAAGGCATGAAGGGCTTCTAGTTGTCTTGAGTTAATACATGCAGATTTGTGTGGGCCTATGAATACTCAATCATTTGGTGGGAGTCGATATTTTCTGTTATTTACTGATGATTACAGTCGAATGTGTAACATCCCAAATTTCGGATAATTAATATGGAATATATGGATATAAAATATTTGTGAGTGAGGGGTGTAAATGTAATTAAATGTATGTGTATTTTTATGGTTTCTAGGTGGACCAGATGGAACGGTCCAGAAATGAAAAATTGGGGCAGTATGTATCGCGACCCCTCACCGCGACCACAGGTCGTGATGAGCTGCTCACGATGAAACATGACATTTTGGGCAGTGAGTATCGCGACCTAGTCATCGCGACCACAGATCGCGATGACTGGCTCGCGATGAAAAAGAGAAAATCCTAGCAGTGAGCATCGCGACCACCAGCGCGACCAGGGTACTGCGATGGGTGATCGCGATGAAGGCGGTGGAGTTGCTCCAAAGAGTAACGTGACCTGGTCACCGCGACCACAGGTCGCGACGACCGAAATTTTATAAAAAAAAATAACTCATTGCAGAAAGCCCTAGAAAAGGAAAACAGAGAGAAACAGAGAGAAAGATAGACCGAGAGGGAGAGAAGAAAGAAAAGAAAAAGAAGAAGAAGAAGAAGAAGAGGAAAAGAAGAAGAAGAAGAAGAAGAAGAAGAAGAGAAAGAGAAGAAGAGAAGAGAAAGAAGAAGAAAAGAAGAAGGGAAAAGAAAAGAGAAAAAGGAAAGAGAAAGGAAAAAGGAAATCCAGAAGTAACACTGTGCGAAAAACGGAAACTAAGTTGGTGTACACTACTAATTTGAGTTTAGTTTTCAGATTCAAATGGATTTGATTGACTTTAAATTTCAGGAATTCGAATATATTACTTTTAATGATTTTGATGATTTTGATTTATGATTTTGATTTTGATGATTTTGATTTTGATTATGATTATGATTTTGATTGATGACGTTCTGTTTTCTGATATTAAGATGTTTTTGAATAATTCGTTTTACAAATATACGCAATTATGATTTGGATTCATTGAGATTGTTAATTGATGGAAATTGACTTGGATTGAGTTGAAAATGATTTTGGTAACACTAACTGTGAATAACGGTATTATATATGTGTTGATATGATTTTAATTTTCAGAATATTCTAATAGAATCGAATTGTGTTTATAAAATGAGTTTTTGAATTGATTATTGTATGAACAATGTTTTGAATGATTCTGAATTAGTTTGAAATAAAAAGAAAACAAATTGAATATATGATATGATGAAAACGGCCCTAGGATACTTGGACATAGGAAATGGATATAGGAGGTTGGTATACCAGCTGGGTTACTACGGTCATACTGCACCGTTATTACTTGTGACTGTTGTAGCGGGGTAATCCCGGACGTCACATTGAGATCAGTGATTGTTGTTGCGGGGCAATCCCGGACAATCACATGGATACTAGTGATTGTTGTTGCGGGGCAATCTCGGACAATCACACCGATTCTAGTGATTGTTGTTGCGGGGCAATCTCGACAATCACACCGATACTAGTGACTGTTGTTGCGGGGCAACCCCGGACGTCACACTAATATTACAGAGATTAGACCCAAATTCCAGTCCAGAAAGTATGTTGAGTATTCTAGAGGGCCAGAATTGAGAATGACTTGCAAAGAAATGATTATAAAAGAATTGATGATTTGGTTTTGCATGGGGATTATTAATTGTATTGAGTAATTTATATCGAATTGATTTCATCAGTTTTATTTCTGTAAATGATTTATATTCGATAATATCGGTATAGTTTTTATTATGAAATGATTTTTGATTTTGATACTTGAGTTTAGTGTACACCCACTAGGGGAGACACAGGGGAGAAACAAAGAATAGAGAAGAAGTAACAACAGATTGAAGATCCAGAGTCACAGTTTCTTTTGAGTAGTTATAAGTGAATTTTAAATTGTATATTGTATTTAGTTAGGCATGCATATACAGAAATCTGTAATTCGACATGTATATATATATATATATATATATATATATATATATATGTTTTGTAAATAAGGGCTTTATGATTTATATTCTTTTATTTGAAACTGTTTGGAAGTCGCACTAAACGGCAGAGTGCGCATTTGAATGAAATGAGATTTGAAGTGTTATTATGGAAATTTATTTGAATTGAGTTTTATTTGAAACAGGTTTTGAAAAATCAGAAAAATAGAGGAAACTCTGCCGAAATTTTTGAAAGTAAAGTTTGATGGGCTCACTAGAAACACATTTTTAAAATATAAGTTATATGATTTTCACTGGTTTGCAATTTATGAAGTGAATTAAGTAAAGTTTTGAAAACCGGTAGCGCTTCCTGAGTCGATCTAGTTGGGTCAGGTCAGGGGGTGTTACAGAATGAGTTGAGTTTATTTCTTGAAATTTAAATCTGAAACTTTTGAAAATTTCAAGAAGTTCAAGGCATTGGTGGATAAACAAAGTGGCTACCTTGTAAAAACCCTTCGAATAGATAGAGGTAGTGAGTTCCTATCAAATGAATTTAAATTTTTTTGTGAAGAATATGGTATTCACAGGGAACTAACAACACCTTATACTTCGGAGCAAAATGGAGTTGCTGAGCAAAAGAATAGAACAGTTGTTGAAATAGCTAGAAGTCTACTGCAAGGGAAATCTCTTCCAAATCAGTTTTGGGCAGAAGCAGTGGCTACATCAGTTTACTTACTAAATATTGCCTATGCTTTAGTAAATTCTCAAAGCCGTCATAAGCTTGATGGAAAATCTGAAAAATGTATTTTCATTGGTTATTGTCCACAATCTAAAGCATATAGGCTATATAATCCTGTTGATACTAAGGTGATCATTAGTAGAAATGTGGTTTTCAATGAAAATGCTTCATGGGACTGGTCTAGCAATGAAGCTGGAACTCAGGTACAGATTCCAATAGAAAGTGCAACTCAGGTACAGATTCCAATAGAAAGTGAAGCTCCTCCAACAAGAGAAGTTGCAGATCCAATCCCCACAAATTCAGCAAACTCATCCCCTTCAAGTTCAAGAAGTAGCAGCTCGTCTGATGAATTTCCTCCAAGGAAGTTCAGATACATAGATGACATTTATACCTCCACATATGCCTTATTGGTCTCTGATCCAAGTTGTTTTGAAGAGGCTGTAGAGAAAGAAGAATGGTGCAAAGCAATGAAGGAAGAGATCTTGGCAATTAAAAGAAATGAAACTTGGGAGCTGGTAAACCTATCGGAAGGTAAAAATGTCATCGAGCTCAAATGAGTATTTAAAACTAAATACCATGCAAATGGAACAGTACAAAAGTATAAAGCTCGACTGGTCGCAAAGGGGTATTCTCAGCAGCAAGGAATTGATTTTATAGAAACTTTCTCACCGGTAGCTCGCTTTGAAACGGTAAGAATGTTTATTGCCTTGGCTGCACAATTATCTTGGCCTGTTTATCAATTTGATGTAAAATCTGCCTTTTTAAATTGTGTGTTGGAAGAAGAGGTTTATGTTTCTCAGCCTGAAGGTTTCGTAGTTGGAAAAAAATGAAGACAAAGTGTTGAAATTGAAGAAAACACTCTATGGTCTGAAACAGGCCCCAAAAGCATGGTACAGCAGAATCGATTCTTACTTTCAGCAAAATGGATTTGAAAGAAGTGAGAATGAACTCACTCTTTACCTTAAGAAGCAAGGTAAAAATGATTTTCTTATGGTATGCCTTTATATTGATGATATGATTTATATAGAGTCCTCTCAGTCCTTGGTGGAAGAATACAAAACTTGTATAATGAAGAGCTTTGAGATGACAGATTTAGGATTGTTGCATTATTTTCTTGGATTAGAAGTGAAACAATGTGACGATGGAATTTTTATTTCACAAAAGAAATATGCAACAGATATACTCAAGAGACTTAAGATGTTTAATTGCAAATTGGCAGCCACTCCTATGAATGTAAATGAAAAGCTAAAGGTTGAAGATGACACAGGGATGGCTGATGCAAGAAGTTTTAGAAGTCTGGTTGGTGGTTTGATTTATTTGACACAACACGCGACCTGATATTGCGTTCCCTGTAGGAGTTGTGTCCAGATTTATGCAATCTCCTACAAAGCATCACTTTGGTGCAGCTAAAAGAATCTTACGTTATGTTGCAGGAACAATAAACTATAGGATATGGTATACTCAAGTGACTGATTTCAAGTTATTTGGCTTCACTGATAGTGATTGGGCAGGTTCTTTGGATGACAGAAAAAGCACTTCTGGAAATATTTTTAGTCTTAGTTCTGGAGCCATTTCATGGAGCTCAAAGAAGCAAGCTACAACAGCATTATTTTCATCAGAGGCAGAATATATTGCTGCAACTTCCTCGGCCTGTCAAGCAGTATGGCTAAGAAGGTTACTCGCTGATCTTCATCAAGAACAAAAGGGAGCAACTGAAATATTTTGTGACAACAAATCTGCAATTACGATGACTAAAAATCCCATGTTTCATGGAAGGACGAAGCACATAGAGTTGAGATATCACTTCATCAGGGATCTAGTAGCAAACAGAACCATTGATTTAAAGTTCTACAGCACAAATGAGCAAGTGGCTGACATTTTCACCAAATCACTTTCTCTCATCAAATATATTTTCTTCCGGTCACAGCTTGGAGTATGTAATTTTGAATCAAGGGGGAGTGTTGAATAGT